>JBAMJV010002172.1:270000-590972 GCA_037951105.1 Echinarachnius parma
AACATTCGTTGAAAGTGTTGAACAACGCTAAATAGTGGTAAAATTAACATTTAAATTCACTCGAGATATCATGAGTTTGGAATGGTTTCAGGCTAAAATAATATCATCAGCAGTGGCGTAATGAGCGAAACTTTTTTGGGGGGGCTAATCCAAATCCGCATCACCTCTGGATATTGCGAGGGAGCGAAGCGACTGAGCGGGGGGAGGGTGTTGGAGGGGGTGTCCCCCCTCCCACGGTAGGGAGCTTTTCCATTTTTGGACTTGAAATTGTGCAAACTGATGCATACCTATAGGAAGGAAATTCTGACTTGTCGACATGTATTATAAGGTGGATAAGTGCGTCATGATTATACCGACTGGAGAAAGACTGAAGAAAACAAATATGCACCGCAAAATAATATTCGCAAAGTGAAATCAGTTCAAACAGTGCATCAAAAGCCACATTATTTATGATACATCAACATGAACAAAGTATTCCAGACGTAGACAAAACCGATTTCCGAGGGAGCGAAGCAACCAATTAGAGTGGAAAGGGTGGTGGTAGGTGGGTTTTCGCACGTGCACGGTAGGCTTTTGCAATGTTTACTTGCAATTATGCAATCTGGTGCATACTTCGGAAGGATAATTTGACTTGACATGAAGTGAAATCTGAGTTATCTTGTCTAAAGAAATACAATTTTTTCAATCATGGTATTGAATCAGATATAAGCCACGATTTAAATTGTATTTGGGGGGAGGCAAGAGCACCCAAGCCCCCCCCCCCCCCCCCCCCCCCCCCACCAGTACGCCAGTGATCGTCAACATTCATTGGATTTTAAAACAAGTAAATACATTTCAAGTTATTTATATCTTACTTGGTTCAAAATGATTCAAGGGTTCAAACTGAAAGTAATACGTGTCTTTCCGATTCGATTATTAACGTTCTAATAAAAGATCGATTCCGAAGCCATGTCGCGTCTACAACTGGGCAATTCCACGGTAACGGAAGGACATTCAGACTCAATATTTTAAATTTGATCAAAAAATTCCAGGATCCTGCTTATGATTCATCATTGTAAATAACATTTCCGAGACTCTTGGTGGGACACCTTTGATTTCCTATTTTTTGATTTTTTTATTTTACATTACGTTTATTAGATATGGACACTAATGAGGCCGGTAACGGAAGGACGGCAAAATGGACATGGATTTTCAAGTTCTTTAGTTATGATCCAATCTCTGTGAAGTTTCAAATGCTATCATGTTATATTGGCTCATAGTCCATTCCCTAATGTTCAAAGAGTATTACAACATTTATTTGAAAAAAATATGTCTATTGGTATATTAATTACAAGAAGTTAATTGCTTCACTGTTCGGTAACGGAAGGACAGTAATGGAAGGACAGAGTTTTTGATTCATTAAAAATATACTTTAGGGCTCTCAAAAAAATGAAATTTTAATGTGAACACATATTGTGATATCCAATCATCCAATTTGGTACCTTAAAACAGAAAAATAATAGAAAGGAATGCAAAAAATGAAGAAAATCTAGAAATAGGCACTGTGTAGTCCCATGTGTATGGGTTCATGTATATATTTGTTTTAATCATGTAAACTGAAAGATGTCATTATGTGATCATGATTTATGAAAAAATAATCCAGAAAAAATAAACAAGATGAGTAATAATCCTCATTTGATTGTTCCACTTTTGGCTCATTTGGCGTGGAATTGCCCAACTGCTACCAACGCTTTTAGAAGTATAAGCTTCTTAGATCCTATAACGATTCTTATTGAACGCAAACAAAACCATTCAACTGCCAGCAGACATAATGTAACAGTGTTGTTACTCCTTTTTAGATTGCTTGAAAAGTAAAATCGATTGCGACCGCTTTGTTTGCTTTATAATCGGGAACCGCTCCCTACAACAAATCGATTATTCAGCAAGGTCCTCGCAGTAAGGGGTCACCTTATTTCAAACAAAATGTTCAATGAATTTAATCGAAGCAACTGATGCTCAGATAACCATTGATTACCATCGGGGATTGATTACCATCGGGGTAAGGACGGGGGGAAATGCATTACAATGAGAGAAGATAGTGTTATTATGAGTTGGGCAAGCTAGAAAAAAGAGAATGGTGTCTTTTTCATGTATTATTATTGTTTTTCAAATTTAAATTGGAAAGCGTAGTAGCAACATTTTGATCTAATAATCATGCACTTACATGATTTGTTATTATTATTATTATTGCTATCATTATTACTTCTATCATTAGTACTATTATCATAATAATAGTAGTAGTAGTAGTAGTAGTAGTAGTAGTAGTAGTAGTAGTAGTAGTAGTAGTAGTAGTAGTAGTAGTAGTAATAGTTGTAGTAGTATAGTAGTAGTAGTAGTAGTAGTAGTATAATTAAAATCATTATTGTTATTAGTATTATTATTATTATCATTATTAGTAGTATTATCATTATTAGTAGTAGTAGTAGCAGTATTATTATAATTTGTAATTATTATTATCATTATTATTTTTAGTATAATTGTTATTGTTATCATTATTATTACTAATCGTGCTTATATTATTATTAGTAGCAGTACTATGATTGTCATTATATCCCTCATCAGATCGTTTTACCATTAGCCGCATTCAGACGATAAAAGCAAATCTCGTGGTTATCTTGTGGTTATCTTGTGGTTTGCAATTCTTAAGAATATCTTGTGGTTTGCGCTCGTTTGAACACGCAAAACTCGTGGTTATCTTGTGGTTTACAAACCACGAGATTGCTCACACTGCAAAAAATGCGCAATCTCGTGGTTATCTTGTGGTTATCTTGTGGTTTGCAAACCACAAGATAACCACAAGATACTTGTAAGATTTTGCGCAGAATGAGCGCGCGATAAGCGCGCGACTGCGCGCAGTCTACTTTTTTTACCGTCTGAACACAATCAGCTTCGAGACTCGTGGTTTGGGTTGACCTCATGACCGAGATATGCTTCCGGTGTGAAAACAAGTCAAGTGAGCGCGCGTGACCTCAAATGAGAAAGGCGCGCATGCTACTTCCGGTTTTAATTCTTAAGAATTGCAACTCTCGAGAATTGGCATCGTTTGAACACACATTTTGAACTTCTTAAGAATTGCAATTCTTAAGAATTGCAATTCTTAAGAACTTGGCTTTCATCGTCTGAATACGGCTATTGTATTTTACAAATGATAGTTTTGGACAACACGCGCAATCCCCGCGCAATCACGTGACCGGGCTGTTAGCAAAAAATTAACACTAAAAGTTCGTTACGCGTTCGTCCCATAGATCATGTGTTTATGCAAAATGCACACGCGATCAAATTTGTGCAGTACTCTATGGCGCACACGTTCTAGTCACGTGATTGACATTGCTGGTAAGAACTAACACCCTGGGAAGAAGAACGCCAAGACAGCCAATAAGCACATCCGTGGGAGCGCTAGCACGCATTCATCGCGTATGTGCGCATCTGCCAGCGCGTTGGTGCGCACTCAGTTTTGCGTCTTTGTGATTGTGTGCGCAAAATAACAATGACTTTAAGCGTATTAGATGCGCCGTGGTTCTGGAGGCTCATACTGGCTTCATTAATGTCGATTGATTTTTATATCAAAATTTACAAGCGATTTATGAAATATTCAGAGATTATCACTTATTTTGGTATAAGCTGAACACAATCACTGATATTGATGAGTGATATAAAACAACTAACGAATATGCTTGATTGTGATAGGCAATCTATTACCTCGGTGGGCTCAAAATGACTATTACCCTCAGCTACGCTTCGGGTAATTATCATTTTGAGCCCACCTCGGTAATAGATTTGACTATCACAAGAAGCCCATTCGTTAGTTGTATATTATTATTATTATTTGTATCGTTATCATAATTTTCATTATAGTAGAAATAATAATATAATATTCATTATCGGTGCCGTTTTCAGATAGAGTTAACTGGGTTGCCTTTCCCATCCACACTGCCATCGTGCATCTCATGAGTCGAGTTGAATGGGGAGTTGCCATGGTTACCGTCGCTAGTTGAGACGAACATCGGGTTATGACGCGAGAAGAGGGAGGGGCCGCTCCCTAAAGTAGAAGAGGGTCTCGGGACCGAATCACAACCTACAAACAAACAAACAAACAAACAAACAAACAAACAAACAAACAAACAAACAAACAAACAAATACATAAAGGAGGGAATTAACAAAGTTGTAATGTCTACTACGATTTGGTGTACAGAAGAAAGGTTTACAATGTATTACAGTATATAAATCGTAACAGACATCGGTTTGTGAAGGTAGAAGATAAGGCATAGGGCTATAGTGCCCAATGAAGACGAGGGTATCGGAATACAACCACAATCTATTTATATACACAAAGACAAACATGATAACTGACAGTAGGTTACGACGCCAAATATGCAAAAGAGCACTTTGTTGGGTACCTGAAAAAAGGATCATGCAAAGTAACTTACCATTGGGACAAAACCTTGTTCCTATTTAAATGTTCACTCTTCATTGTATTTGTTATGTTTACTGAACTTGAATAATCGAGAAATATGCACTAAATCATGTCTAAAGCATTCTACAATATACCAATGTCAACAGTAACGAGACCCATTGTCTTAAAACTGTCATGTCCTTTCAAAAAATGTATATTTATGTAGGAATTACATTATTTTACATCAAGTCAATTAGTCCATTTGGAATAAGATTATAATTATGTATTTACGATAGGTTTCTGAACTCCGTTTTAATGTTTGTTCACCCTTTATATCGCGCTTTCCCGACATACCGCACACATTCTTGATGTGAGCAAGGAGGTATTAGTAATATCTCCTTGATGTGAGGCAGCGAGATGACAAGATTGCTTGCGCAAAGCTGACATATAAATGAATCGAGTCACAAATCGGACAGTCCTGTTGGTACGCTGTAAATTATTTATCTCTTTCACCCATCATCTGCATGAACTGTTTCGTGTTAAAGTGATACCTGTAAAGTGTCAGATATTGCACAAAATAACATTTGAGACTTCAATCCTACATCAATATAATTGTAAAATACAATTGAAAGATTTGTGAAAGTTGAAAGAAAACGAACACTGTTTACCGAGTGAAAAAAACGAATATTGAGTTCATATTTTATCACCGAATACTGATGGCCTGTCATGGATTTGTAGCAGTCACAATCAGCCGTTGACGATATCCGCACTCGTGTATGTTTACTGTACAGAATTCATGGAATTTGCGCACGTACGTTGGATCAAAGTTCAGTAGCGTCTGGAATGTTTCCCACGCGTGCTAGCTCGGACATGTTTAGCTAGGACAATTGTACTTTTTTTCAATTGCGTTAATCAACGTGTTTCAAATAATGATTTTCAATGATAATTATCTTCATACTAAAGGGACATTTGAAAAAATCCAACCCTATTTTATTCTTCTCTTACCATAAGCTAATCAACACGGTAGAAAAGAAACGAGGAAGCTCCAAGTAATTTTTGTGGATTTGGACACTTTACAGGTATGACTTTAATGAAGCACGCCATATTTTGGCTTGACACAGTCAATAAAAAGAGATAAGGAAAGTCGGGAACCCCGATTGTGTGGGATATTGGTTCTCACCCATCAGGAACTGGTCGACCTTGGCATCCAGCGAGCCATACTGCTCGATCTGTCGCTCTAGCGCCCTCCTGCGGCAGTAATCTACTCTCTTGGATGGAACCTGGAACATCTCGGAGGATGGTTGAACGGCAGCGGGCGTCCCAACTAATTTGCCGTCGGCCTCTCGCTGGTATCTGGCATTATTGCGGGGAAAATTCAAAATATACAATAAGTTCCTAAAATAAGAAGATGAATGTGTACCTAGAGGTCACCACTCTGTCCATTGCACAAATCAGTGGCATATATTATGTTGTATTCATTGTGTAACTACATGACTTGTAGTATCAGTATGTTATTGTTTCATGTTGCTGACTGATTAAACATGCAATTGTTAATTCAGCATTGCTTGTTCGCACTGTCAAAGTGGTACTGAGGTACAGAGGGGATCATTTAAACGGGCAAGAAAAGTGTTGAACTACTCACGTACCTGATCACCTGCTCGATAGGGGTCAGTTTCAGCTCAGGAAGTATTAGAGGCTTGGTGGTCGTCCCGGCCCTACCGTCTGTCTGCTTGATCTCCAGTTTTGTAGTCTTTCTCCCCGTAATCGTCGTAGTCGTCAAATTTCTATCGCCAATTTTCCCTAGAGACGATCCAGTGACGTTCGATTTTGTCTTTGACGTCCCTGTCGAATTTGATTGTCTCGATGTTGCAGATTTCCTGGTCCCGTATCGCGTGGAATCCGAAGAGTCTCCTTTTACTTCGAGCCACTCGCTGCTCGTCTTTCTGGACGCCTTTGTTCCCTGTCCATCGTTCCCAGATGTACCATTAAGAGAGTCTGTTTCTGAGCTATTTTGTAGTTTAACAGTCTTTTCGGTCGACTCTAGAGATCGGAGATTGGATTTGTTGAGGCTGCGATCGCTGTCACTATCCGCCTCGGCAAACGACTTCGCCCGTATATTGATCTTTGCGTCATTTGATGACAGATGCTCTCCTGCCCTCCCCGGTTGACTCCTTACAGTCTTTCTTCCGTCGTCCATAGACGAACGCATGCTGGACGAATGATCTTCCGTTTCTCCATCACTAGTCGCGCCCTCAGTCGTATTCACGCCACTATCGGTGATTGTTATATTCGGAGATGTCAGTGTGATTTTACCGTTATTCCCATTACTACGTCTTCCATGTGAATCAACAACAGAAGCATTCGAAGAAACCTTATGACTACCAATACTAGAAACCTTGGCACGAGGAGATCTACCGCGTGAACCAAAGTCAGAAACATTTGCAGAAGTAATGGGAAAAGAGGCTCCTTTTTGATTATCATCTGCTTTGGCAGCTCGAGTGCTGGGAACAACACACTCTTTGCTCTTTCTTTCATTGAATCCATCATAGCCGTCGATGTCCTTGTCGTTTGTGTCCTTGTCGTTTGTGTCCTTGTCGTTTGTGTCCTTGTCGTTTGTGTCCTTGTCGTTTGTGTCCTTGTGCCTATTGTCGGCGCCCTCCACCCAGTTCCCGACGTTGTCATGGTTGTTGATGGATGGCAAACGATTCCTCTCGAGAGCTGATTTACGCCGACGAATTCTCAACCAACCACCTGCGCATGAAATATTAAACGATTGCCAAGATAAGAATTATTTACATAATATAATCAGTATACAATTATTATCATAATCATCGTCATCAGTATCATAAATAAATAACTGTTTATCATTTCCACTATCATCACCATCATAATATTTCCAGACCATCAACATTACAATCATCATAATTTTTGTGTATGTAAAATATACGAGACGCAGGAGCAAGGAATGAACAAGACTGCTTGGCTTGGAGTCAAAGTAGCAAGTGAGCTTTATTATTAGAAAACAACACGATGCAACAAGGCGGCTTATAAATAACATACTTCTTGGAACTGCGCGGTATGCGGTAAACTAGAACGTGACAAATTATACAAACACAATAATCATCATCATCATCATCATCAACATCATCATTATCATCATCACCATCATCATCATCATCATCATCATCATCCTCATCATCATCATCCCAATCATTATCGCCGTTGTTGTCAACATAACAGCAAAAACATCGTCAACATCATCACTGAGAGACTGCTTACGTGTGTCATTCTCACTCCTGGTCGTGCCTGTTCCTTCATTGGTGTGGATGTAGTGAGACCAAGCCTTTGCACCATCGTCCAGCGTCAATCGCTGCAACATTCTCGTCTCCGCCTCAACTCGATCCCTTGCCGTCCGTGCGCTTTGGTAGTCGAACACCTCGAAGTCCCGTTGTCGAATCACGCACTCCCGATGAACCCGCCTTCTGTCATTCTGGGAAGGGAAAGTGATAATATTCATCAACGACGATGTCGACAACAGCGACGATGAGGATAAATATGAATATGAATATGATGATGATGACGACGAAAACGACGACGATGACGATTAATATGATGATGATGATGATGATGATGATAAGATGATGATGATGATGATGGTGGTTGCGGTTGTGGTGATGTTGGTGATTTTGATGATGTGGGAAAAGAAATGACGAAGAAGAAGAAAATATAAACAAAAAAACGAAACCGGACTTTGATAGCTTATAATTCCACAATTCTAAACATATTATGTTGATATTGGTATCATGTTAAAGCTTGGGAAATTGCCTTTAAAATGATACATTATACATTTTGATCACTTTACGCTTCATCGAACGCGACCTTATTATCCAAAGTCATGCAAAAACTACCCGTGTCCAAGTTTGCCGCTGTCTTGTTCCATCATGAATGAATGCGTCAGTTTACTTTTTTTCTTCAAAAGAACATTTCAAGAATATCCTTTGGTGAATCACAACAAAATACCAGCTGGTTGCCAGTGTTTTTCATGTTTTTCAGGGTGGACGGGGATCCCCCCACTGTCTTCCCATCACCAACCCCACTGTTTGGAGGCAGGGCCCCCTGAATAGGACATGTAGGATGAAGTTATCTTTGAAAATCAAACAACAGATGCAACCATTCACAAAACAAGAACACTGCTAACTTGGACACGGTAGTTTTTGCATGCCTTTGGATAATTAGGTCGCGTTCGGTGAAGCGTAGAGTGATCAAAATGTATGATGTATCATTTTAAAGGCAATTTCCCCAGCTTTAACATGATACCAAACTATCAACATAATTATATACCTTTATATTTGTGGATTTATAAGCTATCAAAGTCCGGTTTCGTTTTTGTTTTGATTCGCACTGTATTCCGTCGAATCGTAATGAGAGAATGATACTGTATATATACCCACACACAACTCATTGTTCATCAAAGTTTGTTTTATATATGATCCGAGGCTTCACTCGACCATGTATTCTAAAGATAATCTAAACTAAACAGTAAGCTGTTGTTCTAAACGTACATATTTGCCTTTAGCATGTTTAGTAATACAATAGGTCAAACTTTTACCTTCACTTTCATGAGGTTTTGGTAGGCCGCGTGTTGTGCTCGGGAGATCTTGCGCATTGTCAGGGCGTGGTCCCGGTACACGATGTCCAACTGTCGCTCCGCTCTGATCGTCATCGAGTGGTTGTGACACCTGATCACCGGGCTCATCTCGGACACCAGGATGAAGTCGAGATTGGCAATTTCGTCCGGGTGCAAGTCTTTGAGGCGTCGTAGGGTCCGGATGGCATGCGATGGCCGCATGGACACGCGCCGCTTCCGCGATGGAAACATTGTAATCGATGTTAACAATTGTTTACGTACTAATGGTTTGCGGACATCGTCACTATAATGGACTAACCATTTTCCTAGACCATGTCTCTTTCGTGGTGTAAATACACGATACTCCAAGTTATTGTCAAGTTGTATATAATTTGGCAAAACATCGAGCACTCGAAATTACTTCAGCTACTTGGTTCATGTACTAAATCGCTCTTTGATTAACTGGATTTTTGCACTTGACGCCCGCGAGTTAGATATGACGCATAATGATTAGAAATCCGATACGCAATTTGATATTTGTTTTCATTATAAGCACAATAAACCTTTTCCTGAGCGATATCCGGAATGATTACGATTTTGATAAATCCAGAGGCAAAGTACGTTTACATGGAGTACCCACCGAGTAGTAGATTCAGAGATTAGAAGTGTAACGTGTCGATGGTGTGGATAGGGGTATACATTTTAAAAGAAATAAGGTAACGAAATAATGGACAAACCTTGCAGAGTACTGTGGGAAACATAATTTTACAAGAATAATCGTGATGTAAAGAAATCGATTGAAATAGAACAATCATTGTGATGTAATCTACACCACCTAGCTCTATTATCCCCGCCAGTCGATTACACACAATTATGATTCCATCTGTTGATTCCCTTTGAATTGATTCCCTTTTTTCGCACATATCTTAGCCAACGCTTTAATCCGTTTGCTTGAAATGTGTACTGAATATTCTACATGTAAACTGAATGATGACCCACTTATTAAATTGATGTTTCTGTTCATGTCAACGCCGATAACAAGTACACTCAAATCGAAACATGAAATAGATGTGATATCTGTATTTTTAAGAGCTCAGTTCCAAAAGGCGCTAAATCCACTTTCCATAAAAATTGAGTTAACGATATATCTACATTTATAAGCTATGTAGCTATCTAGGAATCCACATTTTACGACAAATTACTCACACAAAATCAAAATATAGAAAATTCAATTTTCATATTCTCATAGGCACGTGTACAAAGTTAGGCAAATAAACCTGTTTTCCTCGAAAGTTGAAAAAGTGCATATAGCGCGTTTTGGAAGAAAGCTTTATTATTTATTTATTTTCTGGATTACCTTTTCCCTACAATGCATGCCTACAGTGAAAGGGAGCCTACGTGTATATTGGGAGGGGCGTACACCCCTTTCACCCCCAAAGCTACTCCAATGCTTATCTTGAAATATTGTAGCTAAATATATGTAAAAGGATAACTTACTAAATCAACAAGACGCTTTATAAGCGACGGGTTTATCATTAAGTTACCATGACAACTATCTGGTGATTACTAATAACACAGCGTCGAATATTGTATGAAGTACAAAGGGCAGCTTGTTTATAATGCTCGTTGAAGTGATGATCTAATATTTGAATTGTGTATGACTAAATGTACCGTCTTTTTTCAAATAATTGCATTGCTAAATGACGGTTGTTGACCCTCAATTTATTTGTAACATGTTTTCCGTGTTCTTCCTGAGATTACTATTTCCAAGGGTATGCTTTGTGAGTTATGTTTCATAATGTTACCTTTATGGTTTGTTTTAAATCATTATGAACATCGATCAGGGATCGATCATGGAGGTTATAAAACACTTCTGAAGAAATTCGAAGTTCGACCATAAGTATGCAACCTCTATTTATTAGATGTTATAAAAGTCAATACTTAACATTAATTGGAGAGACATGTTGTCGTTGTTGTTGTTGCTGTTGTTTTGTGTTTATTGTCGTTCTTCATTCATTTTGAGCCAATCTGTTTTTGTTTTCTTCCTTCTTTTCTCTTTTTTGTTTCAACTCAAATTAATTGCTCCTTAAAAAAAAAAAATACATTATGTATCTTTCTATATGCCCATGATATACACATACCAATATTCCCATCCGTAAACGATGCAATTTAGATTAAAATTGTAATATTATTCAAATTACAATGGTATAGACCTATAATACGACTGAGTTACATTATTTTGAATATTTTCCAAGGAAGATTCAAAGTCCTCCCATCTTTGTTGTCATTTAACATAATACTTTTGTTTAATCATACTATTTATTTCACTTTATTACAAATCTCCTTTTTTCCCCCAAGCCATGTTTTGCTTCTATATCAACCATTTCATTGCATTAATTCCACAATGATAGTATCCCCTCAAAGTTCACCACGATTCCTTGTAAATTTAAATGAGTACATAATACCAATATTTCATATACAAATGTATCTTCTTTCATTATTTCACTTTTTATGGGCTGTAATTAACTAAATGAGTCACTGTCTCGACAGAGGCTTTATGAATTCAAACATACATTTTCAAAACCCAATCACTTATTATATTATATCAAAAATACATTTTCAAGTTTACAATCACTTTTTTGTCATCTATTTGCCTGCCCCTATCTAAATCTCTTATCGATTTCACTTGTTTTATTTCAATATTTAAACAAATATATCAGTACAGTACCCTATTTATAATAAATGTAGCAACCTAATATATTACGTGGAATATAAGAGGGAAACTATAACCTTTTCTGACACAAATCATAACACATAGTAGAGGTCAGTGGGATGACCATGTACAGAAACACCTGAAAGATGCCCGTGGTTTGTTCGACATGTAATGTCTGACTATTATATATAAATGAGTTCCATGGTTCGTCATGCCTAATATACAGAGATCATAGTGATTTGTATGTAACTAACAATGCTTGTTAGTTTCAGTATGGTTAGTTTGAATACATAAAATATGTCACTATGATGTGTCATACGTGAAGGAAGTACAATCACTGTATGGTTTAGGTCAATAAATCGTAATGATTGTATTGTTATAATCCACAATCTACAAGGCAATACTTTTCATATAGTGGATATCTGTATTAAAAATAAAATTATATACCATGGTACTTCTTTTGTGTGATATGACCAAATTATACGTGATTACTGAAGGATACGAATGATTGTACGATATGCATCATGATACGACTAAGATATTTATTTTTAAGACAATTCTTTATTATTCAACTGATGTTCGCATCACTGACTTCAATTCGCATTATAATAATCTTTTTTTGGTGTATACCATATACAATTCTTATGTGTGATTTGTGTATTTGTATTTTCCTGCTAGAACTGACAAGTAAAACATCAAACCTGATTATTAGTTATCCCGCTTTGTCTGCCATGTTTATGTTCTCTATACTCTCACCATGCTCACTTGTCTATGCACTTCACCACACCACACAATGTAATATCATCATGATCAGGCAGCCTAGTATCATACACATGTACACTTTATTATTGTTTGCATGCGTGATAATGATTGTGTGGTTGATATTAGTATTGACGATCTGTTTCAAATACTAATACTAAACAGGTTTAGTATTGCAACGACCCCCGGCCCTCGGTCCCCCACCTCCCACGCTTCCCATATGCCTGCAGCAAATGTTCAGTATTTACAATGTATTGAGTTATCCTTATTCCCCCACCTATCTGTCTAATGCCTATACAAACTATGTCGAGGGCCCCAAGTTTTTTATTCAAATTCAGAGATTACTCCATGTCTATTGATAACTTCCTGGTCAGAACAAAGACTACCCTGAACGAAGCGATCGATACCAACCGCCGCGCCATGCATGGGGGAACGTTATTTCATTCCATAGTTTGGGCGCGCTTTTTGGTATCCCGCAAGATTATAAACAAAGAATGATGTCTTTAGGATGTCTACATAAAATGTCTGCATAATTAAACCCTGCTCTTATGATATTCTTGCAAATGTAGTTCAAGAAGTGTAACATACGTTACATACATGTGTATGTAACGTATGTTACACTTCTTGAACTACATAATCTTCAGTTCAAGGGGTATGTTCACTTGCTTTCATCGGAACATGCGGAACATGAAAAATGAATGATTGACTAATTTAAAAGGTTTTAATAACTTGGCATGCCATGCAGAGTTCACAATCATGTATAAACTCTTGTAGTAAAATCATCAGTCGATTCTTCAAACATCTGGATCAAAGTTAACAATTAACTAGTATCTGAGTAACTGCCTTGTCATTAATTTATTATACACAATGTGAGGCTCACTATTAATATTATTACAGAATATTACACTACAGGAGTAACCAATGTCATTGATATCTTTCTTGAATATTTGGTGGCTCTAAAAAGAGCCGTTTTGTGTGAAATTGTCAAGCAAAGACAATTTAAGCACGCTCGCCACGGATGCGGCGGGCCAGCTGGATGTCCTTGGGCATGATGGTCACACGCTTGGCGTGGATGGCGCACAGGTTGGTGTCCTCGAAGAGACCGACCAGGTAGGCTTCGCTGGCCTCCTGGAGAGCCATGATGGCGGAGCTCTGGAAGCGGAGCTCGGTCTTGAAGTCCTGAGCGATCTCACGGACCAGACGCTGGAAGGGGAGCTTGCGGATGAGCAGCTCGGTGCTCTTCTGGTAGCGACGGATCTCACGGAGAGCGACGGTTCCTGGCCTGTAACGATGGGGCTTCTTCACTCCGCCGGTGGCTGGGGCGGACTTGCGAGCTGCCTTGGTGGCCAGCTGCTTGCGGGGAGCCTTTCCTCCGGTAGATTTGCGGGCGGTCTGCTTGGTACGGGCCATTTTTCTTGTTGATTCGTCGAGTGATGAACTAATATTTTCGAAAGGACCGCGATGGTTTATATACGGAAAACTGGTTCTCGTTGATTGGTTGACTTCTCGCCCACGCAGCGGTCCCTCTTGATTGGTCGCTTTCGTCACGGTTCCCTACGTCATGCATTATGCATTTTACCCCTTGTGCACCTGTTACGGGATGGTCGATATGAAATGTAAGATTTGTTATCATCAAGGGACCGATTCATGACAAAATAACTGCTAGAATATATTTAAATATACTTTTAAAACTACACTGAGTATTTATGTTTTTTAAAATTTACCCCATTTTTTGTGCAAATTGCGATTTTGAGCACCGATCATAGAGAACGGACTGTCATTCACGCCTCCGAACGTACGACCTGATTTGAATATACGATCGGTGCGCGAAGCGAGGTGAATCGTATAGCTGTTCGAAACATTTTCACGTTTTGTAACATTAATATGACTTAATATTTCAAATTTCATGTCGTATTCATGTAAAAGAGGTAGTAACAACATATATTATGTATTCTCTGACAGTCTGTACAACAAACAATGGTAATAAAATGGAAGCGCAATATTGACGATATAGGTTTCGGCACGGAAAAGCGAATCCAGTCAGATTATGAATATTCATGATCCCGCCCGTTCGCTTCAGCGGCAAAAACGTAGAGGCACCGAAGTATGACGTGTTCGCAGGCCGTGGTGCACGGAAATTATCGCTCCGCCGCTCACGTTCGCACAGTGCCTATATAAACCCGAGCGGACCAGTGATTGAGCATCAGTTTGAATCAACTATCAAACAAAATCAACATGTCTGGACGTGGCAAAGGAGGAAAGGGACTCGGAAAGGGAGGCGCAAAGCGTCATCGCAAGGTGTTGCGTGATAACATCCAGGGAATCACCAAGCCCGCTATCCGCCGTCTGGCCCGCCGTGGTGGTGTCAAGCGTATCAGTGGTCTCATCTACGAGGAGACCCGTGGAGTCCTCAAGGTCTTCCTTGAGAACGTCATCCGTGATGCCGTCACCTACTGCGAGCACGCCAAGAGGAAGACCGTCACCGCCATGGACGTCGTCTACGCCCTGAAGCGCCAGGGACGTACCCTCTACGGATTCGGCGGTTAAGCAGTTTGCTCTCTTCAGCAAAGCTTACCAACAAACGGCTCTTTTTAGAGCCACCACAAATCCAAGAAAGAATTCAAAGAATTGCTCGTATTTCCAGAATATATTAATTTATATGTACATTATATGTATATTACGATAACATGTTAAAGCTAACAAGACTTTCAAAGGAAACTGGTACTGCGTTTGCGGGTATGCCAATTTTCAGTCTCTATGTCTTCAGTCTATTTTTCTGTAGATAATAAATATATCGTTCTAAATGAAAAATCTAAGCTTGCTGCTACAGCTACACAACAAATCCCTTGTGTGTTGTTGGAGAAATTAAGTTTAGGCCTTGGTCATCTTGAAATAGCCACAGTATGACTCTGTATTAAACTGATATCTCTCAAAAGTATAATTTAAAGTATTGGTCTAGATAAATTTAGCCGGGTATTAAAACAAGGGCCAAACACATGAATGTGCATACAAATTTAAAGGGGTAGTTCAGTTTTTGTATAGATGGCGCTTCAAGAAAATTAATATTTTTTTGAAAATCTACCAAAAAAGGGGTAGTTCAATTTGGTATAGTTTTGTGAGAATCATTTTGTGAGATAATGTGTAAATCATTTTGTGAGATAATGAAAAACTGAGTGAAATTTGAAAGAGCATACAATTTTAATGGCAGAATAGACTTTATTTGATCAAAATCGGTTCAGAAATGGCTGAAATATCAATAAATGTATCCTATCGTAATAAATCTGGGGCCCAGATAATTCAAAGATTTTTTTTTTAAATTTACAAAATGCTTACACTTTTTCAAAAATTGTCAAAAGAGGTTTTAAAATAGTTGTTGATGATCTCTCTATTTTATCATTATTTCAACAAAACATCACATGCATAATTTTGTATGAAAAATAGTTGAAACCAATGCTTTTTTAGAGAGCACCCTTTTGTGTTTTAATGGCTCTTTTTGAATGATATCAGGCTTTGCCGTTTGTAATTTTCTATACCTTTCGAGCATGGTGGAATAACTATTAGTTTGCATTGTTATTGTGCAGGTTTTGGTTACTAAAGCTCAGCCTTTATACCCAAAACTGTACTACCCCTTTAATATTAAAATAATTATACAAGGGCTGAGGGCGACTTTTCCCCCTAATTTTCAAAATAGCCCCCTCAAATCAGGAGGTAGCCCCTAAAATTACCATAGGGTATTTGTGTGAAATATTTTGTGATATCCATCAGATTGAAGTTTTGGTAAGGCTGGACTTTAGTAACCAAAACCTGCACACTAACTAACATAATAGTTATAACTCCACCATGCTCGAAAGGTATAGAAAATAACAAACGACTAACTAATGGTAAAATGCCTGTTATGAGTGTTATCATTCAAAAAGAGCAATTAAAACACAAAACCTCTTTTGAAAATTTGTGACAAAGTGTAAGCATTTTTGAATGAAGACAGCCCTGTACTGCGTACAAAATATAATGAGTTTTACCAAAGACACTACAAGGGATTCAAGCATCATTGTACTAACACGAAGAAGAAAAAAAACACATCGTGTAATTACCTTCACATGCTCCAATAGTCTGCGTATTTGCAGCCCCCCGCATGGAATTCAGTTAAAAATGATAATATTTGGGCAAAATGCACCTCAAATTCGGTCAAATCCGGGTAATATTTGGGCAAAATAAAGTAATTTCAGGACTAAACTATTACAAATATCATTTTCGGGCATCAAAGAGGCGAAGACCTTTTTGTTTTGCGCGTCGGGTGCAAAACGGGAAGGATAATTTTTTTCGGACAAACGACCTCAGCCCCCCACCCCCCGGGGGGGGGGGGGCACTCGAATTATTTATTGACGGGGATGTGCCTCACGGAACTCTGAAATGGGGGTCTTAAGAGCTGACTATACAAGCACAAAATATAGGGTCTCTGGAGCTACAAAAATCCTGAAACGGGAGTTAAATTAAGGGGTCTAAGGAGAAGACTAAAACTACACAATACCGTGGACTTGGCCGGGGGACTTGGAGCTACCAAAGACCTACGGAAACCCTCAAATGGTGGTCCAAGCCCCCAAGGAGCTGACTATAAGAAGAATAATGGACTTGGCGCTACTCAACTACCTAGCCAAGTCATTCCGGGGTCTATGGAGCGGCAATTTTGGAAAATCGGGTATCTTAAGAGCGGCAATCGGGTGTGAAAACGGGGGTCTTGTAAGCGGCATATACCTGTCCTACATTATACATGAGTGCTCTCCTCCGCCCCCCCCCCCCCCCCTTTGAGAAAAATATGCTCTTTATACGCCCGTGCCCATTGCATACACACACATTGCAATTCTGTTTCTTGTGTCATAACAGTTGCTAAATATAACGACAAAATCTTGTTGTTATATTATTGTTAAATGACAGACACCAAGTAATACAGCTTGTAAAGCTTTAACTTTCAGAATGGTGATTATTAGTTCATTTATATATTTTGTCTGACTGGTAACCTGCAGCTACTGCAGAAAGTTCAAAAAGTTTGTGTGTTTGCCAGTTAATTAAGTTGATTTATTGAGCCTCATTCTACAAGCATAGCTTTGGTTCGATGGGTGAGAAATTATATTTCACTAACTGTTTACAAACTCAACTATTTCTCGCTACTGTTTTCACGATGAAATGAAAAACAAATATATTATAAATACATGATTGCTGCACCTTTTAAATTGCATTTATACAGTAATCGATGGTTTTGTTTTGTATCATCGTCAGAGCGCGTTGTGGTGGTGCGCCCTCATTGCGTTGAAAAAGAAATGTCTGCAACGTTACCAAGATGGACGCGCCCATGGAAAGTAAAATGCTGGTGAACGACACCAAAGTAATGATTCCATTGCCACCCAAACCGGTAAGATTACAGTTGTATTGCTTGAATATAATTTCTTCTTTCTAAATTTCCTGTTTTAACACACTTTAATTGCTTTTACATTACTTAGATTAAAGCTTTATGAGAATGTTTATTCTACTTCTATCGGTGCAGCAATAATTACCGCACAAGACATACTTAGGTTATTGGATGCATTTCCGCGGTGTGTGTATGATTCGCATTATGATAGCATCTATTCTTCAGACTGTGCACCGTGCTTGATTACGTGTCGGATTTCGGATACGAAGACACAAATGTTTTTCAATAATTTGCATCCTGCTCTCTACTGGGTCCAATTTAAATAATCACAACAAATATTGGGTAAAATGTGTATGCAGCCATAACATGTTGGCAACCCAACAGGTAAATTATTCCACACATAGGCATAGCCCACATCTACACTGTAAGATGGTTCTGTATATATACATACATAGATCGACAAATCTATCGCTTTCCACACAACACTACATTGTAATGCTGCGCTATACGGGAACAATGTGGGACAGTACAAAAAAAGTTTGTCAAAATTTCACACAAAATTCTTATCTTAAATTCAACAAAATCAATCTTGACTGGCCCTAAAAATGATACAAGTGTTATATGAACTTACCAAAATGGTCCAAATTATTCTTCAAATGTCGAAAAAAATGGAAAATCTGCAGTTTTGGAAAATAAAAAGACTGAGAAAATCTCAGTCGTGATCCCTCTCGAAAGTGTTGCTGCTATCTGGATGACTGTCATGTATTTCCCGCAAGCTTCCCACACCACACGTATTACCGTATCCGAATTCTGACACGGCGTATCCGAATTCTGATACGGCGGGCATGCTTGCAGATCGCGAGTTGGCTTGTTTTGGACAATAATAAGCGGCCTCCGCATGTTGCGGGCGGGCTTTCTTTGTTTACGATGGGACATCGAGCAGGAAGAGAAAGAAATGGAACTTATATGACGATTTTTGTAAGTATGACTTATCATTTTGAAAATGAAATTTTGTACAATAAATCATAAAATCAGCTTCAATCTAGGTATGCAATTTTTAACTTTAGATATGCTGTTCTTTTCTCTCTGTTTGTAGTTCAAATTGTGTCCCGTAGATTTTAACCACTGTGAGCAGTAAATGGTCCATCAGGACCATTTACAATACATATTTGTAGATGTGTCGCTTTCATGGCCTTTTTGACATTATTATTGTTATTTTCACTGTCGGCATTCTATCGATAGACGCAATCTATACACTCTGCCTTGCGCAGTAAGAACACCGTAACTCGAGAGTAAAAGTTAGTTACGGAAAATGATTTTTTTTGTTCACATAAAACACCACATTCTCACACTTTGAGCGACATTTGTAGCCCTATCAATACATTTAGGGCTGATATAATACTTTAACTCACCGATATCGTGTGTCGCTATACATGTCATTCTATAATTATGGCGAATTGTGAGATTTTCCACAATTTTCCATGCCTCTTCTTCGGTCTTTCGCGGTACTTTTTGTTCAAACTGCAAAAAAAAAAAATATAACGTGCATCCGTATGCGCGAACACTTTTTCAGAAACTTAGGCAGCTAGGTACGGTACAGCGCGCGCGCCGCAAAGCTGCTATAACTTGGCGCGCCCAAGTTCTGTACAACGCGCGAACAAACCAGATCTAAATTGAAAATCTCACAATTCGCCGTAATTATAGAATGACATGTATAGCGACACACGATATCGGTGAGTTAAAGTATTATATCAGCCCTAAATGTATTGATAGGGCTACAAATGTCGCTCAAAGTGTGAGAATGTGGTGTTTTATGTGAACAAAAAAATCATTTTCCGTAACTAACTTTTACTCTCGAGTTACGGTGTTCTTACTGCGCAAGGCAGAGTGTATAGATTGCGTCTATCGATAGAATGCCGACAGTGAAAATAACAATAATAATGTCAAAAAGGCCATGAAAGCGATAGATTTGTCGATCTAATACATACAGTAACCATTTACCTTTTTTTTTTTTTTACTTATCGTGGTCGAAGCTACCTTTCCGATTTTTCTCTCTCACATACCTTCTCTTTCTCACTTCTTTTGCGCTCCAGCTATATATAAATGGATAGTGCAACATTTTATCATTTTTTATTATACAAATTTTAATAAAAATACGTTCTGCTATGCTCACCAAATCTGCATTTTCAGCGGGAAAATTTTGTGAGTCCGTCTTCCTTCGGGAATTGGCAGGAAAAGGCCGACTGTACACGCGCCAGCTATGGCTGGCTATGGCATAACATGTAAACATGAAAGTTCGTTCAACTAGTCTTTTACAAGGCGTAATCATTTAGTCACATGAATGTATGTTGGTAGCAGAGCGTGATGACATTGGTTCACATAATTACGGCGTTAATAGTCAACGTCTTGATGGAAGATCAACATCCGATCTCGAATGGTCGACACTCGAAGAGAGTGCACAGTAGCAGCGTCACGTAACTAAACATCGCTATGCAATGCATTGTGTCGCATGTACGTAATTGCAGCGTAGAGAGCGCACTCGGACACGAACCAGAAAAAAACCGAGTCGCCATTACAACACAGTCAGCATGCTAGAAACGGGCATTCACGTCGACGTTAACGCGAAATTTGCTAAATTTACACATTTTGGACAAGAATTTTCATTTTGAAAGTTCCATCTGGAGTGAAATGGTGAGTTAATGCATAAAACAAATATATTAGCGCCTGATTGTGATCGATAATGGTGATGATGCTGCTTACTGAAGTAGCATGATTTTGTGTAAGATGTGGTGCATGTCAACAGCACGTTCGAACACGTAAGTGAATGGCGATGAGTGTATGTGTGGCATAGCCCATACCTGTACTGTCATGTGTAAAATACTTTGTATGTTACACATGACCCCACACACTTCGTGGTGCCTTTGTTCTATCCCGGTAGCGTCCGGTCGTAACCATTAACAACTCATTGTCAACTGGGTCAAAGTGAATTCGCTCACACCCCTCGAACAATCAATTGCCCCGCCGAGCGAAAAAATAACGCACTACGTCAATGTGATTCTGTATGCTAAGCACAAATAGTATAAGTGGTGGTGCTGGTGGCATAGCCATACCCATAGCAGTATATTAGTTATTACAAAAGGCTAGCGTTATCCACACATAGGTCAATTAGCATTGGTTATAATGTCGCTAGATTTGAGTTACATGTTGAATCTCCAATGGAAAACATTCGCCTTATTTCATGATTAAAACACTATCGGAAACTGTATTTGTTGTCCATTAATAAAGTCAAACTACTATACTATGCTTACCAAATATGCTGTTGTATTGTCCTTTGAAATCCGAATCGTAACATTTGAGCTCCTTTTCTCTGGAAAAAAATTAGTAGTTGCTGCACACTGAAACGTAACACAAAGTATGGACCCGAAGCGTGCACGCCTACCCCGCGCTATAAAATCCCATCGCAAAGAAGATCGGTCTCTCATAGAATAACACGTGTTTCGTCGCGGCGGCGAGCGAGGCAGGCGCATCGTATATCGATGGGCAGGCGAAGCGAACACTCCGGGATCGAGAGCACAAACGGACGCGTCTGAATACTCATGCACGTATTCAAGAGCAAGCTTCCTGCGCGATTTCTTGTCGGTAGATGGCATCAGCTAGGTATGTCGATGCTAACGCACTTTCCTATATGTTGCGTGTAAATGGTCCAGTTAACTGGACCAATTTACTAGTAGATGTGGCGTTATCCACATCTATGGTCCACGTCCACTCAGGTGGACCATTTACGCGCAATATATGGTAATACACGGGAGATTACCATACTGCCTATTCATACACTGTACCGTTCATCAGTTGAACGTTGTGTGTTAGGATGCATCGGTAATGAAAACAGACGGGAAATAATCCTTTTTTTTCTACATTTTGCAATCTTCAAAACAACAAAGTCGGTAATTATTATCAAAGTATATGACTTAGAGATCACATAAACGAAAGTTTTTTTGCATTTGCTGGTAAATTTAGGGAGAAATCGGCCGACAAAAATTGTTTATTATTTGGATAGTGCAGCAGGCGGAAGAGGTTGATCTCCACACAATGCTACTGTAATGTACCTATGTGTGGCGTTATCCAACACAAAAACATTTTTTGTGGGCCGATTCCTTTCTCCAATCCATTTACCAGCAAAACTCCAAAAGCCAAAAAACTTTTGTTTATGTGATCCACAATTTATAAACTTTGATAATAATTACTGACTCTGAAGACCTCAAAGTAAAAATGTAGGAAATAACGATTATTTCCCGTCTGTTTTCCTTACTGATGAGTGATGAGTCCTTAAACACAGCGTTCAACTGTTGAACGGTACAGTGTACGAATGGGCGGTTTGCTTATCTCCAGTAAGTATCTGTAGGTTGTTCTAAAGATAGACCGCAACCAAAAAAATACACGGGGGCAAAGGGCGATTCGCCTCCGATACCTTTAAAATCGGACATTTTTTTTTTATTAAAAAAAAAAAAAAAAATTTTAAACATCTTTTTGCATGATCCGGAAGCGCCAGAAACGTACCAAACATGGCATAATCAGATAGATCACATCATGATCACATCATTTATTAGACCCTTGAGCAGTGAAAACCATGTAAAACAAAAAAAGAGCCCCCGTGAGCCCCAAAATAGCCCTCGTGAATAATTTCACGAGGTCGTTTTTTTCCCTCAAAATTTTCAAAATCGCCCTCGTGAAAAAAAAAAAAAAATTTTTTGGTTGATAGATCGGCATACAATTGACGCCTCCCATGCGAAGACCTAGCCCCAATAAATGAGTTATGGACAGGCCGATGGACGGGTCGGCATACGGGGGAAAAAACAAAGTTTTAAGACATATCCCACTGGATTCCCACCCCTGCAAGTCAAGGGGCTTACTGCGTAAGCCCCTTGCGACTGTAGTGGGAAATACCGATAGGTCAATTTACCGTAGAGAAAGAAATTTTTTCCATCAATCATTTGCATTTTCTCCATCAAACATTTCCATTTTCTCCGGATCGTTACTCGCCTCATTCTCATCTCACACACTTATACACACTTCCAAAGGAAGTTTCCTCTATTTTTAAATGTAACAATATAATTTGGAAAAAGCAGAAAAAACAAACTTTAGGCTTACCCCCTCTTCGTCCACTGAGTAGTTACAACACACCGACCTGTATAATGCTATGTAAACAACGTGCGTATACAGACTTCGCGATAATATACACGCATTCGGTTCTACTCCGATTACACCACGTTAGTTTTCGTTCAAGCCGCAATCAATTTCTACCGAATCCATGTAGCCCATTATTCATGTCTCATCTCGGTAATCAAACCGAGAAAAGACTTGCCCTGTCTTCGTCCCGGGTAAACATGTGTGAAAAATAAATAAAAAACGTCTTGATCATCGAGGCTAGTCGAGGTCTCCAAAATTTAGAGACTCAAAGTTTGGCCAAAATATCGCCACCGCGGACTATCGATACGTGAGATTAAATAGCGCCATCTGCGTACGACATCAAAAATTCAGTTTCCGATAGTCAACTCGTGTATTCGTACACACCAGGCTCATTGTGGTTCTGATGGACTTCATTTCGACAGGAAAAAACACTTTTTGACTGTTTCATGTGCTAAATGAGTGGATTACCATGCGTTCATATGTTGTTGCATCTTATTACGCGAGTATGGTATTTTGAAGTAAAGCGAATTTCACAAAATAAGTTTGTTTTTTGTTGGCCGTAATGCCCAATGTACATTGGCTACGAGTCCATATCACACGATATGGCAAAAGGTCTACACCTGCTGGATTCCCAGTCTTGTAACAAAGTTTTCGACACATACCGACCCTCATCAACAAGAAATAAACTTACCGATTATATCATGCCTCTCCAATTCATGTCTGAACTCTTAAGCACACAAGCAGCCAGAGCAATGCCAGCCTACACAGGAACTATGTGGCCCGGTACAGAAAAAGTTTGTCAAATTCTCACGCAAAATTCTGAATTTCAATTCAGCAAAATCGATCATAACTGGCCCTAAAAATGATACAACTGATATTTGAACTTACCAAAATGGCCCAAGTTATTCTTCAAAGTCGGAAATATGGAGAAATCTGCAATTTTGGCAATAAAAAAACTGAGGATTACTCACTCGTGATCCGTCTCGGAAGTGTTGCTGCAATCTGGATGACTACCATGTATTCCCCGCAAATTTCCCGCACTGTGTGAGTTACCGTATCCGAATTCTGATTCAGATACGGCACGCATGCTTGCAGATCGCGAGTCCGCTTTATTTGGGCAATAATAAGCGGCCTCCGCACGTTGCGGGTGTGCTTTCCTTGTTTACGATGGAAAACCGAGCAGCAAGGGAAACAATTTGAACTTATATGACGGTTTTTGTAAGTATAATTTATCATTTTTAAAGTGAAATTTTGTACAATAAATTATAAAATCAGTTTCAATCTAGATATGGATTTGGTGACTTTAGGTAGGCTGTTATTTTCTCTCTGTTTGTAGTTCAAAGTGCGTCCATTAGAATTTGCCACTGTGTGAGGTAAATGGTCCTACCAGGACCATTTACAATACATTGTACAGTAAGTTGATATTTCCAGCTTTTTTATAATTTGTCCAAGTTTTCTTCCGTCTGCTGCACGATTAAAAAATTATCGTTTGCTGCATCAGTGCATGTGATCACTTCGATCGACGATCACACACAGCTTTATTCACCCAAAAATATGGTTGATTTGTGTAGCATCCCACTCTTAAATTGCATACAAATCAAAGTAGTTGCAAATGGAAGAGGGTAGCTGAATAGCTACCGTTTCAAAGTCACTTTTAGATGGAATTTTGTTTGGCCGTTGAATTTGTAGGTGTCCAAAAATTGTAAATTCTGTTTCAGAGCAATTAAACAAAACAGAAAAATAAATTGTAATTTTGTTCAAGATGTGATTAAATTAAAGAATTATCAATAGATTAAAAGTATTTTTTCGAGTTCATTTTGTTTATTTTTTATTTAACTATATATTTAGTATAATAGGGCTCCATTTTAACCATGTCAACACCTCTTTGCACCTTTCCGACCGTTGTTTTCGCGTTAAAAAAGCCTGTTCTGGGAATTCCATCCGTTTTCCCTGATCATGGAAAAACATCACCCCTAAAGTTGACATGTGACCTGACCATACTTACTTGCATGGCATGCATGCATATTAATGTTCTAGAGCAACCTCTGTATGCTATCCTAGAGGTGAGCACAAATGTGCCACTCTTCATTAAATTACACACTTGTGTGTGCAAGTAATGCAGGCGTGCCAGGCTACAGTATATCTGCAAATATTTTCCATTCATAATAATTTTAACCCCTTCACTACGGGAACCAAGTTTTCATGGTTCCCTTGAGACGTGCTCAGAGACAGGAGCCAAGTTTTTCCAGTTCCGAGGAAACCTTATTTTATTTGCTTGAAAATTATGTTGTCCAGTTTCGTTTTCCCCCAAAATGGCTTATGAAATATTGAAGTGTGACCTACCTTTGTCTATGATCTGCTTTCCCTGCATGCTACTTGACCAGCGAACTTATGCTGTATTAGAAGCAAATATACTCCGCAAAAAAAGAAACTGGACACTTGTATGAGACCAAATATTTCGTATTCATTAACGATAAAATATATGATATTGTACATCAAATTAAAGATAAAATTACCCTCTTCAATATTCGCATGAAATCCAGATGAAATCATTCATGCATGACTTGTCACGGTCAATTAACCACACCAAGGTCTGTTTTCAAAAATAGCAAAAATGGAACATCCACTCAACCATATAAATGTTGATAAGCATAATCTAAAACGCTATATTCATGAGATGGCATAATTTTTCATTACAAATGTGAACTTTTCTATCTTCATCTCAATAAAGAGTATATATGAAGACAAATTGTGAACGTTATAGGTGTTATTTTCATCCAAAAGTAACAAAATGGCGAATTCCATGGCAAAGCTTTATTTAATAGTCAAAACCACAGTTTGTGCCCTTATTTCAGCATGAAAATGGTATAAATTCTTCTGTAGAATTATACCGTAGTCCAAAGATCTTCAAAACCTGAAGTCACCCTTGGTCAAACATTTGGGCAGTCTTTAACATGACATTTCTCTAGGTAATGATGGTTAAAATTGCAGGGGACACATGAAATAGACAAGCTTCATGCCTGTAATACAGACCAGTATGATAATGCTCTCATAACCTGGCCCTGTTTTATTGACAAATTTGTATTTCCAGAGTTTGTTCATAACAATAAAGTTGAATAATGTCATAATTTACTTGCCCCGCTCATCTTGTTTTAAGTGAAACGCTTAATATCATTTCAGTCGAATGGTGTGGTCCTCCATTGTTTTGCTATTTTTGAAAACAGACCTTGCTAGTGTTAATTGACCATGGCATTTCATGCATGAACGATTACACATTTAAGTTATACCCTGCATGTAGAGGACTAAATTCCCTTTAATTTGATATATGATCATGTACACTGTATCGTACATTAATATGAAATATTTCAACTTATACAAGTGTCCAGTTTCTTTTTTTGCGGAGTATACAATGCCATGGTCAAGCAGATATTGATCAGTTCTTTTGGTATCTCTCCCAGTAGTCAGTACATAAAAGATTCTTGTATTTAGCCATTTAAAGATTTTATTTAATCACAGGTAGTAAAGGGGTTAATTGCTGCTATTTAGCTTGAAATATGTCCCATGTTTCTCAACTTTCTTAATTTTGTATTTAGTCTAGCTTGCTTGACTTTTGTTTTTCTCTCTGTACAGACACTGGACCTGTCTAAGCTTACTGATCAAGAAAGGATGAGGTAAGCAGAAATATAACACTTGGTTGTGTTCATATTGTCTGAACATAACCAATAAGTTGTTTTTATCATCTATACAAATAAAGAGTAATTTACATTGCTTTAAATTGCACTTTGTGTTGCATTAATTACAGTGTGAACCACCGTCATTCTAAGCCTGTAGCTGCTTTCTAAGAAATAGTGCATATTAATTCAAACATATAGAGAAACTGACCAGAAATATATTGTGATTAAAAGAAGGCAAAGAAAATGGGATTCCAACGGTACATGATACATGTCACACAGCTACTTGTTATATGATCTTGTATTGAAGACTCAAGCTTAACAGCCTGGAATAGCCTATAGATCACACTATTCATATATTGTGTTGTGGTTTCTATTATACCTTACTGTGAGACAACAGTCAGCTAATAATTATCTCCTAGGCTCAGTTCTCAAACTAACACAGCCAATATATCTTTATTTTAATGACTGAATGCAGCCTTATATTATATGAATTATCTTGGGTGAACTAAAGAGAAGCAAGTCATTCTGACCTACTATGGTATATTGTTACTTTTGAATTAATAAGAGAGCATATCAAATCAGGTGACCTGTAGGCCAATGCTGTTTTAAAGGCTTTATTTATTTCCAGCAGGTTATTTGAAAACATATTTTTTCATAACAGCTTAACTGGTAACACTTTCTTTCAAGCAGAACTATACAGTGGGTGATTTCAAGTATGGTGTTGGGGTTAGTGTTAGTGTTGAGGATGAAAAACTGCCTCTAATCTGAGCTAAACACCAGCTTCCAGATTAAGAGGAGGTCACGAACTTTCCGAAAACGATCATACCAAATCGCTACCAACCCTAATATCGATATCAGGATCGATAGTGTTAGTCAACACCAGACAAATATCACCAGAACTCCTTTAAAATGGTGACGAAAACTTTCATATGCTTACGAATTATAGAGCAAGTCGTAATAAAGACTTACCACATGCATGCATTGAATACCATAATTAGAAGAAAATATTCAAACCATTCACTTGATCGATACGATGTTAGTGGATATTCCCTATTTTTTGTGGAATTCGTAACTAAACTCGCAAGAAATGTGCGTGACTCTCTTTAAAAAATTGAATGCCCGCCGCGCGCAGAGACACATCGCTAGCGCTAGCGGTTTGCATAGCCGACGATGAAGGCATAACTCGCAGTGGCAGCACGGTACAAGTTCAGAGTGAATACCGATAGTACGTGACATGTTATATAGTTTGATTAAATCTGTCACGTGATCATTAGGGATTCTGTGGCGGAATGGGTAAGGCCGGTCGCACGTGTATCACGTAATAAATTAATTGTTAGAAGTGGGTTCGAGTCCCCGATGTGGTAACTTTTTTTTTTTTTTGGCCATTATTAAAAACAAATCTCGTAGAGCTTTGAACTCAATTACAAGTTTTTTCTAAAATGTCAAAGATGTACAAACAATTGTCAGTGTATACATTACGTACAGGGTCCTCTAGAGGAGTGTGTGTTGGGGGGACAAATAATCATCATGAATCACGATGTTTCAAATATAAACTGATGACAACAAGATTCTGATCTTTCTCATTCTCAACATCGAACTGAAAAGGTGTAAACTAAGTATTTTGAAAGTAGCAGTCATTCATAGGCTTTTTTAAAACATGGGAGCTAGAACGAATAATTAGGCCTATTTAGAAACACATTCTGGTTTCGAAAATAATTAGCTGCCTGAAAAGTGGGTAACAATTTTGCAAGAATCACAGGAATTAACCACCTCTGTATGATATTGTACATGTGGCTCGACAAGGCTGGGGGCCATTATCTCCCCCCCCCCCCCCCCCACCTCCGGGATTTGTTTTATTGCTCCAAACCGTAAAGCTCGGACCTACCGTTACTAAATCACGTTACGAAATCCCGAAAATCGCTCAATTTCGTGATGTGTGTACAAAACAACTGGCCAATATAAGTTTTCGTTCAAAATAGATACATCGTTGGTTGGTCTGGTTTACATTTGTTGTGTTTGTTTTGGTGCTCAAAAAGTTAAATTATAGTTAGAAATGAAACAAACAACACAAACAATACAAATGCAGAAGTATAAAAACAAAGAAATAATTATGTACATAAAATAATTCATTATAAAAACAATAAAACACATAAGGAAGAAACTGGCTATTCCAATTTGTTTTGATGAATGAATTATTATTCTATTCTATTCCAAAATGTAGTGAAAAATGTGAATATCAGATTTATGGGTAAAAATATGAATTGTATGACCTTATTTTGGTAAATTACTATAGATATTCAAATTAATACATTCATAAAAAAATAAGATTTTCATTGCGTTTCATAAACTTCACTTAAGTAAAATTTCACAAATTATCTAGGTTGATACCTTTTTTACATGCTTAGACAAACGAAAACACCACATTTCAGTTCAGAATTGTGATTTTAATGCCCACCTTTCAACAGTAACACTAACACCAGCTCGATCTGTACTTGAAATGACTTTCATTTCGATCCCTATGGAAGTTGTTATCTCTATGGAGTTTTGCGTATACATGCTCAACACTAACACTACTGGGCAGATTAGCAGACGACGCTAAACACCAGCAACCACGTGGCACTGCCGGAAGTACGAGGTCAAACCTCTAACACCAACTCATTTCAAGTACGGTGTTAAGGCTGCAGTTAGTGTTTAATAAACACTAACACTAGCTCAACACCATCTACGATAGTATATTGCCATATCAATAAACACCGCCTGTCGGAAACGGAAGTTTGTACAACCGTGAAATCAGAGGTCATCATGTTAACACCATCCTAACACTAAGTCATTTCAAGTATGGTGTTTAAGCCCAATTTAGTGTGTAATAAACACTAACACCAGGTTTAAACACCATACTTGAAATCACCCATTGTAATAAATCCCCAAAGACTTTGTACATAACCCACTGTTATTAATTTGGTATATTTTATATCAATTATTTAGTGTTTGGTTATTAGGGTGCGGTACAATTAATAATTTAAATCAGTACAAAGCTGCCCTTCTAACCAGTTCATTGATGCAAGTCAATTTGAATGTGAACCAATTTCAAACACATTTCCAATCCAGACTGGGGTTGCATGATAATTAAACACAAGGGTCACATGACATGCAGGGATCATCCTAATCCTTTTTGCCACTCTTCAATTTAAAGTATCTAAACTTGTAATATTACCCTTCATTTTCCCCCCATAGAATCTTTGTACAGGATCCAGCACTAGAAGCACAAAGGTCACCTGGCCATTCTTGCAGAGTCAGCAGAGATGATCCTAATCTGTATTGCCACTCTTTGATTTAAAGTATCTAAATTCTAATTTTTATTTTTATTATAACCCTTTATTTTCCCTATAAAAACTTTGTCCAGGATTCAGCACCAGAGGATGCATGAGAAGCACAAAGGTCATGATGCCATGCACGCAGAGATGATCCTAATCCGTATTGCCACGTATCTAAACCATTATAACCCTTTATTTCCCCTCCCCCATCAAACCTTTGTCCAGGGTCCAGCACCAGAGGATGCATGAGAAGCACAAAGGTCATGAGGCCATGCACGCAGAGATGATCCTAATCCTCATCGCTACCCTCTTTGTTGCTCAGATCTTCCTTGTCCAATGGAAACAGAGGCACTTCAAGTCCTATCAGGTGAGTGTGTGTACATCGTCCAATGGAAACAGAGGCACTTCAAGTCGTATCAGGTGAGTGTGTGTACGTCGTCCAATGGAAACAGAGGCACTTCAAGTCGTATCAGGTGAGTGTGTGTACATCTTCCTCGTCCAATGGAAACAGAGCCACTTCAAGTCGTATCAGGTCAGTGTGTGTACATCTTCCTCGTCCAATGGAAACAGAGCCACTTCAAGTCGTATCAGGTGAGTGTGTGTACATCTTTCTCGTCCAATGGAAACAGAGCCACTTCAAGTCGTATCAGGTGAGTGTGTGTACATCTTCCTCGTCCAATGGAAACAGAGGCACTTCAAGTCGTATCAGGTGAGTGTGTGTACATCTTTCTCGTCCAATGGAAACAGAGGCACTTCAAGTCGTATCAGGTGAGTGTGTGTACATCGTCCAATGGAAACAGAGCCACTTCAAGTCGTATCAGGTGAGTGTGTGTACATCTTCCTCGTCCAATGGAAACAGAGCCACTTCAAGTCGTATCAGGTGAGTGTGTGTACATCTTTCTCGTCCAATGGAAACAGAGGCACTTCAAGTCGTATCAGGTGAGTGTGTGTACATCGTCCAATGGAAACAGAGCCACTTCAAGTCGTATCAGGTGAGTGTGTGTACATCTTCCTCGTCCAATGGAAACAGAGCCACTTCAAGTCGTATCAGGTGAGTGTGTGTACATCTTCCTTGTCCAATGGAAACAGAGGCACTTCAAGTCGTATCAGGTGAGTGTGTGTACATCGTCCAATGGAAACAGAGGCACTTCAAGTCGTATCAGGTGAGTGTGTGTACATCTTCCTTGTCCAATGAAAACAGAGGCACTTCAAGTCGTATCAGGTGAGTGTGTATACATATTTGTAAGACATTATCTTCAGACTTTACTATGACAGTGCTCGATGATTGTGGAACAATGCCTTAGAATCATCAAATGATAGATCTTGGCCCCGTTGCAGAAAGAGATGCAATCAATTGTAAAGTTGCAATTAGTTGTAAGTCCAATCACGTGACTAAATGCACATATCTGATTGGTTGAAATGCGAAATGTTCTGACTTGCAATTAATTGCAACTTTACAATCGATCGTATCTCTTTCTGCAACGGGGCCCTGGAATGATGTACAATCTGGAATACTTGCATGATCCTCTGTATGTACTTAGCCTCTGCCCAGTGGGATGCATTATATCTTTTAGTTGTCCATCTGTCAGTCAGTCCCGTTCTCATTCTGCTCAGTTAACATTAACCAACGCTCGAAATTAACTTTTTTTGCTGGTGGCCCGATCGGGCAAGTAGAATTGGTATTTATCCAATATTGGTGGCCCGAAACAGAAATTTGGTGGCCCGAAAAAACAAGGAAAAACAAAAGAAAACAGTGACCGGTAATCTTAGCTTTTCATAAGAATTAATTAATGAAAATAACATCTAAAATCACCACCCTGATCAAAAATCCGTAAAGGAATATATAAACCCAACATTGAATCAGTAAAAGGTAATTTTGGAGTGATGAAATGTTACAATTTCAGCCCTTTCTCTGTGCGATTTTGTCAACTTACAAGTTCAAATTTCAAAAGTTGAAATTATAGTTTATACACAAAACAACATGCATGGGACTGAACTGGAACTCTCACAAAATTGGCATGAAACATCTACAAAAGTACAAAACTAGATAGCTACCTTATTATGAGTCCTATATTTGAAGTTCTTTCAAATTATGTGATGCTTTGAAAGATAATAAGGCCTTTCTGGCTTTCTTGCCCAAACGAATTTGCGCAAATTGGACTGAATTGAAGACAAGTCAAAGCATAGTTGCAGAGTTGACTAGACTGTGTGTGGCTATGCGAATTGCTGTATTAAGCTGATGTACATACCGTCCCCATTTATAATACATGGGGCCGGGCCAGTACAAGGTACCAGCATGTGTGTACACTTCTAGTTCTACTTGTATGCACTAGTAGTAGACGGGTAAATCAGTCTTTCTCTTTGTTGTTTGTCTCCCCAAGACGTCATAATTTTCATAGGCACCTCCGGAACGAGATGAATTTTTCTGTCTAATCACGCACATTTCTCCAGATTATCGCCGTTAGCAGATTTGCGCTCGCTATTTTGCTGATTTTTTCCACTGATTTCCTTTGTTTTTTATGCCTGGTTTCGGCGATGTTTGAAATGTCAAATTTTCAGATTTACATTTCGAAATCTTACTGGCCCAATCGGGCCACTAAAATAGAGCAATTATGATTTTTTGGTGGCCCGACAGAGATTTTTGGTGGCCCCGGGCCATCGGGCCTGTGCTAATTTCGAGCGTTGCATTAACCCTTTGATACATGTATTAACATCAGATTTGGTTCCATCAGCACCCTGAGAAGCTAATCATCTTTTATGACAACAAAGGTCGCAGGGCTGATTGTATGCGGAACTGAATTCTTTATTGTTCTAGGGATATCCAAACAATTCTGCTAACTGATGTAGAATGATATTATAACATACTATTTTGACATTTTCCCCCAGAGGGTGAATTCAGCTGTCAGTTCTCCCATTCTTGTCTGGATACATATCTGAGCCTCCATGCTCTGGGAGAACTTACTTCATTATTATCCAATGATCTTTCTTGAAATGATGATTACACAATCAAGAGTAAAAGTAAATACTTCAAATTGATCACATGATATTAAATGATTAAATTATCTAAATTCTAGAGTGATTACATGATCTAATATGAACTGAAATGCTTTCTATCAAGGTCTTATAACAGCCTGTTATTAAGACGGTTATGTAGTTCCTAAATTTTATTGTCATGTTTATGAAACAAAGTTAAATAAACTGACATTGAAACTGAACCAATTGTTTGTATTTGTATAGATGATGACCCTATTTGGGATGTGGGTGGTGCCGCTGTACTTCTGTCTGTCCATGCACTGGTATCGCTTCCTCGTCATCTGGGCCATCTTCTCCTTCATAACTGGCATCATCGTCCGCAAGGCAACAAGGAAACCTCTTCCAGGGACCACTCCAAGGTACATACACCCATATCTACTTTGTAAATAGTCATACAATGTTATGATCACTCCAAGGTACATACACCCACATCTACTTTGTAAATAGTCATACAATGTTATGATCACTCCAAGGTACATACACCCACATCTACTTTGTAAATAGTCATACAATGTTATGATCACTCCAAGGTACATACACCCACATCTACTTTGTAAATAGTCATACAATGTTATGATCACTCCAAGGTACATACACCCACATCTACTTTGTAAATAGTCATACAATGTTATGACCATTTACACGCCAGACACACAATAGCATCACATCAAAAAGTGCATACTTACCGTACTGACCGGCGTAATCGCCGCATACTTTTTCCTTGAAAAATACCCGCAAAGTTTGGGTGCGGCGCGTACGCGGCGATAGTCAAATTTTCACTTTTCACCGGCCTCAAAACAACACATTTCAGTAGGTGTGGGACTATTTGTTGTATTGCACTGTATTGTATTGCATGATAAAACATTATAAAGCCAAATTGTCTACGTTTACCCTGGCCTAGAATGGTTTCTCACCTTTTTTGCTGATATTTGCTAAATCCGATACGAAACAAACTACCACTGTCAGCGCCGCGCTTGTCTGACATCGATCTACGTGCGTTATGGATGCATTGCATTGCACAGTAGTACAGGGTTCTCTGTAGTACAGTGCAGTACAGTAGGGGTAGGTACGTTAGAGTACAGTTCGGACATTTTGATCGAGATGGTACATCGTAACTCATAGCTTGCATACAGTGTGCATGGCAGTTAAATAGCGCGATTGCGAGAAATTTTACGCGCCGCCGATTTCCTGCTTAAATTTGGCAAATTTTCCCCGCCGATTTTCTGGTTTTCGGCCGTTATTCCCGCTTTTTTTGTCCCCAGTTTCCCTAGCGCACTTTACTCCCACTTTTGTTTTTCAATTTAAACGCTCAAAGTCGGCATGCGGCGTTTACGCGGCTGCAGCGATTCCGCCAGTCAGTACGGTAATGCATGGGTGAAGGTTGTTCTGAGTACCGGCACCTGTGCAATGTGCAATCCAAAGTGTGTAGTACAGTATTGTAATGTATGTGTGAGTGCATACACCTACATCATGGATAGAAAATACAAACTTTTTCCTAGTTGGCACTGATGAGCAAGTAAAAATCAAGGCTTATCACATATGTGTGTCCTGGAATGGAATTTAGATGGCCCAAACATCTTGGGATAACGGATGTGACATTTGGATGCCCATTATTTAAAGAAAAGTACAAGTTGGTGTGAATACAATGTAGTCCAAAGCTCATTTTGGCCCTGGGCCAGCAGACCAGAGATAATGCCAAGCCCTATCTACATCACAGTCAAATCTTATTATAAACTGTCTGGATGATACATTATCTAATACAAAACAGTGAAAGTTAATGAAACTCTGATAAATATTTAAAACACTTCAGTAATTGAAACATTGTTCATGTGGGTATGTATTCAGGGGCCTATTGCATAAAAGGTTGCATTCAATTGCAAAGTAGCGATTACATGCAAGTTAGCAAATATGCGCACTTGCAAACTAAAGTGCAACTTCTGACTTGCTATCATTTGCAGCTTTGCTATTGATAGCATCTTTTTATTCAAATCTCCCCAGCTATGCACTAGGAAGTGTTATGCACCTTCAACCTGTTAAGTTTATATTTGTCCTGCTGATACAAACAGCATACTGAATTAAGTTTGTATTTGTGTTCCATTGCTTTCCCCCTCCATACCATTTGTGTTCACTAGATTGGTGTATAGATGGTTCCTATGGGTGTACAAGATCAGCTATGCACTGGGCATCATTGGATAAACTATCTGCTAATTGAGTTTATGTTTGTCCTGCTGATACTACTGTATAACAGTATACTGTACTGAATTCAGTTTGTATTCGTTTTTCATTGCTTTCCCCCTCAATACCATTTGTGTTCACTAGATTGGTGTATAGATGGTTCCTATGGGTGTACAAGATCAGCTATGCACTGGGCATCATTGGATAAACTATCTGCTAATTGAGTTTATGTTTGTCCTGCTGATACTACTGTATAACAGTATACTGTACTGAATTCAGTTTGTATTCGTTTTTCATTGCTTTCCCCCTCAATACCATTTGTGTTCACTAGATTGGTGTATAGATGGTTAATATGGGTGTACAAGATCAGCTATCCACTGGGCATTGTCATACACCATTAACCTGTTGAGTTTATTGTATGTCTTGCTGATACTACTGTATAACATCATGTACTGAATTAAGAATTGATTTTGTGTTTCATTGCTTTCCCCCTCAATACCACTTCTGTTCACTAGATTGGTGTACAGATGGTTCCTATGGGTGTACAAGATCAGCTATGCACTGGGCATCATTGGATATGTCATCATCATGTTCACCTTCCTGGGCCTCAACCTGATTCTCATGATTAAGCCTGAGATTGCTATGGACTTTGGTATGGTCTTCCTCTTCTATGGTCTGTACTACGGCGTCCTGGGAAGGGACTTTGCTGAGATCTGTTCTGAGTCAATGGCTTCACATATAGGTGTAAGTTGCATTGGAATAATAATCATATTTATGACTACTTGTATAGCTGTTATAGCACACATTCAACATGTTGATTCTCATGGTTCTTCATTATTATATAACTACAAAAATACAATAGTTACAAGACACTGATTATTGTTGGAAAGCCGAAAGCTATGCAGAGAGAAAAGCTCACTTGATTAACTGGAAGACCAGATAACTATCAATTATCTTTTGTCTAATGATAAAATCAATTTTGTGTTGCAAATTTTGATATAAAGGGGATGGTAAGACTTGCAGTTGTACAAAACTTGTACAAATATTTTGTTCATTTATGATATATTTTAAAATGAATTTTGTACTCTTTGAGTAATCTTTTTCTTCTTCCACTTACTGTGCGGTGTATGGTGGATAGAGTCTATCCATTTTGGTCAGATTTGTCCTTCCTTAAAACTTATCCAGTGCGTACCGTCCAGAGACTGATCTGTCAGTCAGATAGATCCTTAGAGACATACATCAGTGTTGTTTGTGGCATGGGGGTCGATCTGTAATTGATACCTATTGTTCAGGGGAGAGGATCTATTCATTCATCCCCCACTGAACAATAGGTATTACGTAAGGATCGACGCCCATAGTTTGCGGTATGATATGAGAATACCAGTTTGAACCTAAATGGGCAGGGAGATTTGATCAAAATTAATTACATTTTAATAAATAAATTAATTTGCATGAATATCTCAGCCAATATGCACTAAATGTGTTCTTGACTTGTGTTAACTATTGTTATTTCAGGCAAATAAGAAGAAGGGATTGGGATATGATTTTATACCAAACTATCTGACATTGACATTTTGATCAATTCATTTAGTATTTTAGTCAACCTTATCTATGACTTTGAAGTAAAATTCACATTTATATAAGTTGAATATTGGGTATTTCAGCGGTCTATCTTGGTTACGTTTGTTAGTTTTTTTGTACATTAATGCACCCAGTACATGCACAAGTACAAATTTGCCTAAGTCAAAGCTCAGCCTGCAGTGCTCCTAGATATTACTGTTTAATTGACTGTGTGTGTCTTTTTTCAAATCTCTTACTTTTCCTTTTTTAAATTCTTGTGCAGTACTATACAAAGACTGGTCTACCCGACAGAGCGCTGGAGCCTAATATCTGTGCTGTGTGCGGCCTTACTATGATAATACTGGATGATTGTATGTCTCTCCTAATCTCTCTTGTCTCCTTTTCCATTCTTGTGCAGTACTATAAAAAAACAGGTCTACCCGACAGAGCGTTGGAGCCTTATATCTGTGCTGTTTGTGGCCTTACTATGAGAATACCAGATGAGGATGAGGAAGGGGCAGAGAGGATATACCAACTAACATGCAATCATAGGTATAGTGACATTGTTATTTTAAGCTACAAAGTATGGTAATTATAGTGCAACACACACCAAAGTTGAACCGAGCATGGTGGCTTAGCGGTTAGAGTGTCAGCCTCATGCACGGGACGTCCCGGGTTCGAACCCAGACCGGGTCATACCAAAGACTTTAAAATTGGTACCTTCTGCCTTCTAGCCAGTTGCTCGGCATTTATAGAATGGAGAAGGGAAAGTTAAACACACGAGTTACCAGAGGTCTGGCCCCCTTCTGTAGCTTTCGCTACATTTGGTAGACGTGTGGGCTAGGGCTAAGGAAGCGGAGATAGGCGCCGCCTTATGTGCCAAAATTGGCACGGGAAGGACTTTAACTAAAAACTAATTCACCAAAGTTGAGCCTCCTTACCCACCTTTCTTATTAAAATGACCAAAACTTTAAACCAATTTATGACCCAATTAAAGATTTAATTCAAATAACTGAAATTGAAAATAGAGCAGAAATTCCATCTTTTAAAAATCGTAGTGGTTTCTGAAAGATATTATTCATCTACTATCCTTGAAATTGTCAGCGTCAGGGATGATTTCGAAATATGTTTGTTTGTATCATTTAAAAAACTAGTTAATGTTAATGTCAATGTGCAGAGACTGATTTTCACAATATCAAAGTCATATTGTAAATAAACAAATAAAGCGTAGCTTCTCTAAAATGGCAAGATAAGCATGGGAACTTGGCTGGAACAAAGAACATGATGTTATGCAGTGTTATGACCAATTCCAGTCTAATGGTACTTAATTATGTCATTGTTAGCTTCATTGACTATGCAGAGTTATGACCAATTCCAGTCTAATGGTACTTAATTACGTCATTGTTAGCTTCATTGACTATGCAGAGTTATGACCAATTCCAGTCTAATGGTACTTAATTACGTCATCGTTAGCTTCATTGATTATGCAGAGTTGTGACCAATTCCAGTCTAATGGTACTTAATTACGTCATTGTTAGCTTCATTGATTATTAATATCCTATTTTGTGAGATGCACAGATGCACAGATTATGGTTAAGTGCACCTGACCACACTCTCAGTAGTTCTCTTTGAGACCCATTTTCTCCCTAATTCTAAAAAATAATTTCAGTGTGGTTCTAAATTTCTGATCAGTAAATAAAAAGGTATGGGGCCATTCTTGGTCACGTGTGTGACCCAAAACATGACAAATTTTGAAATGGGATGCTTATATTTCAGTAAGTATGAGACTATAATGATTTTTACTTCATATGTGACTTGAATATGTTGTAGTCTTTCAAACTTAACACAAAAGATTTTATAAGGATTACGTAACTCAATGTCAGAGGTCAAATGGCATGGGTCACGTGTGTGACTTCGCACGGAGCGCTTTTTTCATAACTAAATTTCATTTGGAAAATTCTTTAAAATATGAATAGCTATAATGTTCATCTTATTACCAGAGAAGTACTATACATTTGTAAGTACAACAATAGCAATGAATGAGAATTATATCAAACCGTTGTTTTTTATAGTACTTAATTATGTGGCAACGTCTGGTCACGTGTGTGACATTTTGGGGTGGTCACGTGTGTGACATATACAATATGAATGGAAAAATGGGAATTTTATAATATCGGGTTTAGAAAAGAATGAAAGGTTGAATTTTTACAAAGTTGGTATCAACCTGTACAGGAAAGTGAGAAGAATCAGCTTGCTAATTATCCTTTTGATATCTTGATTATTTTCTGAATTATGATTATTAGAAAAATATTGAAATATGTACATTTATGCAAATGAGTAAAAAAGTTTCATTTTAAACTTCAAATCATGTATTTCATGAAACTTTACACATGGATCATTCCAAAAATGGAACAAAACTACAGAAAAATAAAACTTCAATTTTTCCGAAAAAGTTTCACTTTTCAAAGAATGGCCCTATGGATAGTCGATATAACATGAGTTATATATCACGCTAATATCCTGAACTTTCATAAAACCTGTGTATAGTGACCACCCAAGGGAAAGGTGAACTCTAGACAGGTTACACAGCATTATATTTCTCTGCAGGGGTCCACATTTGGCTGGTTGGGTGCTATAGGCAGGTGGCCACTAATGCAGGTAAAGGCATTACAGTGCTCTATAAATAGGGTAGTGGAGATTGCATACAATGCCAGGCTCATATAAATAATGAGTTTACCTTCTTTCTCTTCTGACAGATTTCATGAGTTCTGCATACGAGGCTGGTGCATTGTGGGTAAGAAGCAGACGTGTCCATACTGCAAGGAGAAAGTGGATTTAAAAAGAATGTTCAAGAACCCGTATCCTTTTCATTCTCTCATCATTACTCTGAACAATTATTTGTGCCTGTCTTTATTATAAATAAAATAAGTAGATTGAGCCGTTCGACCTGTTCTCTAGTAGATTTTGCAATCCCCAGAGTTAATACAAGACCCACCAGGCCCAGTGGTGTCACTTCACATTGGCCATGTATACGCACGGTCACCAAAAAAGGGGTACATTTTTGTGTGTTTAAAAACAAAAATATTGCAGAAATGGAAAATTGTAAGTTTACTGTCCAGATCTTGTCAAAATTCTGTGGTCCTCAAAACCGGAATATAAAGTAAAATCTCTGGCCCAGGCGCTATGAGGGTTTTACATCATGGTGTGTCCTACCTTTGAATACGCCCCCTAGACTTTTAAGTGATAATTCTGCAACACGTGCAGGTATTGCTTTACGGCTTCATGAGTTTGTTTTTGAGGTTTTGCGCATCTTTTCAGACCAAATTTACAATGACTGGGTACACCGTCACAAAGTCACATGACCTTTTGAAAGTGAATGTCAGGCCCCCTAATCGCTAAATTTTGTGATTTGTGTACAAATCCTATGGAAATTGCTTTTTTTCCTAGGATACATAAAACCTTCATTATTTTTAATTATAAACACTGCTATTATTCAATTTTGGGTTAAAATGGTTGGACTATAGTCAATAATCGATTCCATAAAAAAAGGAATACAAAATACATAAGTCAAACAAACAAAGAAATACATAAGAAATTCCAAAAACCAAAGGAAAACATAAGGACAATTTTTGCTGTCACAATTTTTAATGTTGAAAAAAGGTTAATAAAGTCATAAAGAATATTCATGCATAAAATTAACATATTCTGAGCAATAGTTAGTGGTTTATAGACAAAAAGATTATATCTGCATAATTAATTAACAAAATAACTATGCAGTCTTGTTGATTATGTCCCAAGCTATTTGTGTGCATATTTTTGTGTGCCTGCGTGCTCTTCTACCAAGATCTCGGCAGGCATGAGATTTCCGCACATTTTGACATTTTTGAGATGGAACCCCTGCCCCCTTCAAACAAAAAAAATGATATAATATCATTATTGTTCACATCCATTGGGACTTATTTTGTACAATAAACTAAAAAATTGGGATTAATATTTATGTTATGCACAAGAACAATTAATTCACTGCCTCATGTTATAGATATACAACAACATATTATTCTTGTTAAAGTGAACAATAATTCACATTTATATGCAAGGAAATAGGGTCACAAATATACTATTATAGATTCAATAAGTGTAAGGTTAATTTCTAGTTATACAGGCTGTTTCGCAGTGTAAGGCTCTTCAGCAATATAGCTCCTACCCTATAGTTGAGCACTGCACAAATATTGCAGTACACCATTATATTTGTTACCATTATAGATACATGTATACATGAGTAGTGGTTGAGGTTTGTAAATAGATATACATGAGTAGTGGTTGAGGTTTGTAAATAGATATACATGAGTAGTGGTTGAAGTTTGTCAATTTGCAAATAAACATGCTGCACAGCCTTGAAGATGAAGATGAAATATTTCTGAAATACCAAATGAAATATTTATAGTTACATAGTCTGGTCTAAATAAGGGAAAATAAGGGTAAAATTCAAGATAAAATGAACATTATTTGACAGCGTGGGTAACACTGACCTTCGGCCATTACTAGCCCGGTCAATTTCGCTGTCTCATGCCTGTTTGCTGTGTTCGACAGGCCTTTTGCTGTACCATGCATAATTTAATGGTGATGCATTAATTACACTCTGTGTGGGTTAGAGGGAAGAAGGAATGCTACTATGTGTATGTGTATGTACATGCAGGTAATGTGATGCGATGTGATGGGCCTTCCGACTGTGGGAATCTATAAACCTGTGACGCGTGATGTGTAGCTTGCACAGTGTTTTGAATAGCTGTGAGCCATCTGTTGCTGGTATGGTTAGATATTAGAGCCTGGAGTAGGATTCTCGCCTGAGCGACGTCTGTCCATGTGACAAGGAACAAATCATTTATGAAATTAGAATTTCACAAAAATGCAAGCACTTAGAGGGAAGGAATTCTCATTAAAGGGATAGCTCAGTTTTGGTATACATGTAGAGGGCACTTCAAGAAATTATTTTTTCGTGAGGTAATGAAGAACTGAGTATACAATTTGAAAGAGCACACATTTTTAATTAAAGAATCACTTTTATTTGATCAAAAAGGGTTCAGAAACAGCTCAAATATCCATTAAGTACATCAAATTGGAATAAATAGGGGGGACCAACTTTTATTCAATAATTTAAAACAATATTTAAAAATGCTACACATTTCTTTAAAATCTATCAAATAGTTTACAAATTGTTGTTGATGATCACTCTATTGAATAATTATTTCAAACAAACATCACATTCACATTTGTTGACAAAAAATGGTTGAAACTTTAGTGTCTGGAGAGTGCCCTCTTGTGTAAAAATAGCCCTGTAACTAAACTGTGTATATTGTTTACTACCATTCAAGCATCCTTGAACTATAACTGTAAATGGCAAGTTTTTATTACTATAATGTTTAACCTGAACTGTACGATAGTACAGGGATACCTTTAAGATGTAAAGGGATAGTAAAGGGATAGTAAAGGGATACCTTTAAGATGTCCTTACTATAAAGTGCACTCTCACACAGATTTAAAGCCAAGTGAAAACCTCGCAACAAACTTTTTGGAAATAACCGATACTCAAGTATATCTTTAAACCCGGAAAGGGGACTCCACCCCCTTAACCCCCCACCACCCCCCCCCCCCCCCCCCGGACCCCGGACCCCAACAATATGCTCGCTTCACTTGAAAGATTATCTTCCTCTTTTTTTTTTTAGATGTTACCTGCCTCATGCCTGCTATAGGCATCAATATTATTATTCTGATTATTCCTTGACAGCTTGTTTTGCTTGTGCACAGATGGGAGCGCCCACACATGCTATTTGGACAACTCCTGGATTGGATCAGGTATCTCGTTGCCTGGCAACCCGTTATATTCCTCCTCGTGCAGGGGTCTTATTATGTACTAGGCTTAGAGTAGGCTTATACTAATCATAAGTATGCATTTTTTATATGTTGATAGTGATTATTATAATTAGAAAGTATTTGAGTAAACATGATGAACTATGTGAGAGAGTACTTGTATCATTGGGTATTTGGAATGTTAACATATTGAGGTCTAATAAATGTTTCATGAAGTGATTAAATTAATATTGCAAATAAACATGTATGCCATTGTTCATATACATGTATACGACTAACATTTTCAGTATTTAATGTACTAATCAGATTTGATTTTTGGGAGGATAAAAGTGGGTCTAATCACAGAAATGACAGTAAAAAGGTGGACAATGAGAGTTGATGTATGAGACTGTGCCCTATTACCGAATACCAATAGTTTCACCGCACAAAACAAACATAAGATGCATCAAATAAAAGTGGAAATTATATGAGCAGCTGCATAAACTCATAGAGATTGCATCTGTTGTAAAATTTCTGAAAGAATTTTCTAATTTTTCTCCAAATCGACTTTCTTGTAAACCCTTCCAAAAAAGATGCCTCTTCCCGACGCCAAATTTTGCATTGTATTACCGAACGTGATCGATTATCCTTGTTTTGCATGGGAAAGTCATTGACATGTACGCTGCCACAGGTGCGCCGCAAAACATCTCAGGGTGCTTATTTTCTTCGGGAAATGATAAGAAAATTTTGCTGAACGTCCATTCATTATTCTCCGTTAATGCCGACTGTCAAATCCAACTTTCAAATTTAAGACATTTTTCCTTTGTAAATTTGCATGTTGGTAACACGACATGTTCGGTAATACGACATGTTCGGTAATACAACATGTATTGTTCGGTAATACAACACCTTGCTACACTAAGCCTGCTATTAATTGTTTCTTCTAAGTAACCTATTCAAGTCTCACTGGACTGGTCCCTAAACGTGTGCAGGCTGGCCAGGGTCTATGGAGATTGCATGTTATACCATAATTGGATAGTCTTTAACTCTATTTGTGCCAAGCTGTTTCATCACAATTAGCTTTACCCCTGTCATTTAGTAATGGGTGATTAATCTCAAGTAGTGCCGTATACCATTCAAGGGATCCGCTAACGTTGATTTCATACAAAATCACTTGGAGCTTGCACACTTCTCTTGAAAAGGTCTTGTATTTTGGTTTATTGTACCAGAATAATGATATGGATTTTGATTTTTCAAATGTTCCCCTATTTATGGAGATATTTAAAGATTGAATTAAAAAGTGTTCCAGAGCACTTTTTGATTGTAGTCAAAAGTAACTAAATTTTGATTTGTCTATCATTCATAGTATCGGAATACAGATACTTGGCACAAATGTGACCTTACACCACAAAACGACCAATAAGTCTGGGAAAATGATTATGCTGATTATCACATGACATAACAGTAGGAGTCATTACCTTTAAAATGGTATATAAATTGTCATATTCAGACAAGCCAAACCCTCTGAAAATGAGCGCCAAAGATTTGGAAAATGACTGAAGCAGATTTAAAACAAGGGAGAAACTGGCCACTTTAAAGATTGGCATCCATTCAAGCTCTGTAATCTGATAGTTGCTATTCGATGAAAAAACATATTTAAAAATGATTTCTGACAATCAAAATTTCACAGAAGGTGGATTAAGATACCTCCATTCAGGAAATACAAAAACCCTAAATCTCATATTTGAAACCAAATTTGATTATTTTAGCTAATAACAGAGAAACTATCTGAGCGACATAACGGCCTTTTCGTGGTGTAAGGTCACAAATGATCAAGGATACAATCTGACATAAGTTTTAATTTTGTTTTTTTCACCAGGTAAACAGCATTTCTTTTTTATGAAACTTTCACACATCATTCAGAAGTATCTTTAGATGATATCATTCAGATAATATTGGTATATGATTTAATTCTCAAGTATCAATTGCATCCTTCTTGCACACATAATGTCAGATTCCGATTGTTCAGTGAGCAGTAGAATAGTTTGTTGTTTGGTAGAGTTATGGCAATATCCATGTGCTGTTTGTATTGTTATTGATTTCTTTACAAAATATATTATATTTATGTTATTTTAGCGTTGGATCAGTTTTGCTGTATAGTTTGTAAAATATGTTTTTAAATAGTAACTTATGGATATGGATTGGTGTCCCCCAAGAAAAGTATTTTCAAAAAGAGGAATGATTTTGACTGTTGCTGGAAAAAGCAATTCCAAAACATTTGAAACTCATGATTGTGCAATAGCAATTACATTGAAAATGAGTTATTTCTGTGTTTGTTTCTCTAAACATTTTTAGGGGTTGTAAGGAATTTAGATTGATTTGACCAAAACGCTCAGAAAGTTATATTACACATCTTATATTTGATAATAATCAGAAGAAAGTTGTGGTCTGTTGAAATTATAAATGCAGATTCTCTATTTTCCTTGTGAAGCCAACATTTGTACATGTTTGATCATTCCATTTGGAGGTGTGTGAATGTGAATACGGTATTGCTAAGAACAAATATTCAACACCTTTCACCATGCGATGTCTTATTCTTATAAACACAGTGTAGGGTATATTGAAACAATGAACTTTATTATGATCACAGTACATCATACTTGGAATTTTACAACTGGCATACATTTCTCTTTAATAAAACAACCCTAGAAGATATGAAATATGATCCTATTCTTAATGTGACATTTCATGATTTTGAGTTTGTCTAGATATTGAAGTATGACATGGATGATTGGAATTTAAAGGGTACCACCACCCAAAAATAATATTTTTATAAATGAAAGGTAACATCTTTAGTATTCCATTCCATCAGCAAGTTCCCCAAAATATGTTTCCAGAAAATATATTTATAATTGGAAAACGCATCACCATTCTAAAGCATGCGTTCATGGGTCTGCATGTACGAGACTACTTTGTCCAGAGCGAACGAATCGCCCAGGATTCTATTGTCTCCAAACGTACGCGTGAATAGCATTGGTGCACTCGCAAATGTTTGGCCCGTACAGAACCAGGAACCTTTGCAAAATGTTGGGTATCTATTTGATATCACAAAACGGTACCAAAACATATAATTATGTGTTGTTCTTTGTCTGGTGGTCCCCTTTAAATGATAGTTTTAAATAAAAATAAAATCTGAGTCTAGTGAGGGAGGATGAGTGTAGATGGTGTGAAGCCCACCGCACACTATACATGATCCAATTCCAATCCGACAAATATATCTGAACTAAAGTAAGACATGTTTATTCATAGCAATATGATAGTTCAGATCCTCAATCGTTCATGGGATCAGATCAAATGGTGTAGTGTGTGGTTGGCTGCATTAAACAGGGGCAAATGGAATAGTTTGATCTGCAGTGATAACCTCTATTTCGCTCAAAGTTAAAGAAGATATGAGTGGCTTTATGGCATAGAAAATGGTTATCGCCCCTAGTGGCATAGCTAGGGTCAAGCTAGACAACTAACAAAGAAAGGGGGGGGGGGGGGGCGGGGGCAGCAAGAACCCAAATCAATTCATGTATGTTGTGTATAACTTATCTTTATTTCCTCCTCACTACAGGGGGATTTGCAACCTCATAGGTATTAACCGCTGAGCACTGGTTTAGCAATCTAGAGGTCTCGCACTCTTGTGATCTATTCTCAGTGAAGCTCAATTTCCTTTGCTCATTTAAAAAAATGTATTACAAAATTAAATAACACAAGAAACAGAAAAACATGTTGTAGTTTTGAGACAGCCTATCCCCTTTGCCACCCGGGGGATGCACCGTGAACATGCCACTGAAGTAAAGGCAGTACAGTGGAACATCATAAGAGCAAGCTAATATATTGATCATTCTTTTATTCTTTTTACCCTGATATAAAAATATACCTGGTATATATAATAAGGTAAAGTTCATAGTACCAAGGAATTAGTTACAAAGAGGTTCCACTCTAAAACCGTATATGGGCATTCCACGAATAATGTCACCCAAGGATGGAAAAATGAAACTCATGGGACAGCCTTGTTAACTACTGGATAGTAATGAGGAAGGACCATATTTTGATGACTAAAGGGAAAAAGTTTGAAATTCAATGCAGAATATTTTTTTTTTTGGCCATTGAAGTTGGGGACAAAAATTGTATGTATTACCCCCAAAAATGATGAAATTTGCATCCGTTGTTTGTGAAATAAAATTTAAAAATATGGATCACTTCAGAACAATAATTCTACTTCTAATGTCTTGTTTATGCTTTGTTTTAACATCATAGAAAAGGAAATTGTGTAAAAATCTTTACTTTTTGAAAACTGATATTGGATAAAATCTTGATTCTTACAACATTGATGTGTAATGTCCGTGACGTTTTAGATATAAAAGTTTTTGTAGAAGCAGAAGTCCTAATTCAATTTAATTCAAAATTCATTTGCAAAGCTAGAATGTTATATCATAAAGTATATCAAGAGCATTTACTAAAATATTTGATGGCTTGTCCAGAATGGCGTCACGGACATTACGTCACGGCTGCGTCACGGACATTACATACACAGTGAAAAGTATAAAAAAGCAGAGCAAAAAAATATCAAGCATTATTTTCTTATGTAAATGTCTTACTTTAGCCAAGAAATAAGATAATCCCAAGTAACAGGGGGACTACTACCTTCCTGGTTCAAGTTTTAATAAATTGTATCGTTAATCAGATAGTGAACTTTGAGTCAGTACTCTGAACTATTTATAAAACTAAATTCCTTGCTTAATTTGAACATGCATGTCTCAATAATCAATAAAGACTTGACTATAACTTACTGGGAGGAGAAAGAGATGGTTAAATCTCATAAATTATACTCCTAGTCCATGATTTTCCATGTATTATGCCCGTGATGTACACAACTTTTTTTAGATTTTACAATTTTTTGGCACAAAACAGCATTGTACCTCATTAAAAATGTATAATATTTTTTTTAATAGTTGAACATTTGGTTTACTGCACATTCTGTTGAAAAAATTCAAATTTTACAATAATTTTGGAAAAACTTATTAATATTTTTAAAATAATTTTTTGCTAATTGAAAACAAAATTGAAATATAATTTTTGTTCTCAAAACTGTTTGATTACATATCAAATGTACAATTAAAAAAGTGTCATGCACAATGGAGCATTTTTTGCGGGTTATTTCTGAGTTTAGAAAAAGTGGACAAAAGTGTAATGTCCGTGACGCTGAAAATGTAATGTCCGTGACGCAACGTTTTGTTGTCTAGATCACATATGCCTGGCCCATTTCCCCCAAAACAACTTGGATTCAATTCATCATTGCCTTGTCTATAATTAAATACCTAAATCACCTTTGTGAGGTCTCAGAACTCACAGACTTTTGCAAAGATGTATATGGATGCAAAAAGTCATGTCCAAAAGATGTAATGTCCGTGACGGCGCACATTTCGCAGAATTACCCAGTAACGAATTGGATAAATGTTCTGAAACTTTTTTTGCATACTTAACTAGGATATTGTTTTGTAATCAAAATAAAAGTTAGACATTAGTTAGAGGTATGAATTAGTAGTGGCATTGTAAAGTCATGAAAATTCTCTGATTTGTAATGTCCGTGACGCTGGAGTTGCCCATATATTGTATACAATGTATTGCGTCTACAAACTCTTTGTTATACACGTGGCACACAACACAAGAATTATGCAAAATGTGAAAGTGATAATGGAATTTTCTTTCAATTTATTCACAATTTAAAAATCAAAATTAACATATCAAACAAAATCACATACTTTTTTTTCTGCGGCACATACTCATATTGACACATATGTAGTGATTAAATCACAAAGAAGCGGCAGAGGATATGCATTACTTCAAACAACTGTTTACTTATACATTGCATTGTGTAGCATTACAAAACGTATGTGGTATATTGTGAACATAGGCATCGATTTCTTCTCGCCATTGGGGGGGGGGGGGGGGGGGGGAAGGGCGATGATGCATCATTTTGACCATTATCGGCGAGGGAGCAAAGCGACCAAACCAGTAGCGTGCCCAATGTTTTTGACGGGGGGGGGGGGGGGGGGGCAAAACTAGTTTTTAACCGAATGACACCCTTAGTAAACGAAGTAAACGAAGCACACTTGGTGAGCACTTTGGCAAGACACCCTTAGAGAAGGGTGGGGAGTAGGGGCCCATTATTTAGTACCTGCCAGGGCCCATGGGCAGAGCCCCTGTTACATTTTCTTATTTAGTTGTTTAGAAAGTATGCGCACATTGCAAGCACCCTGATGGAACCCTGAAAGGAATCAGTCAAGGGATACCCACATTGGTCATCTCAATGGGGTTCAGGAGGCGGAGCCCCTAGAAGCTTTAGGAATGTTGTAAATACGTCAAATAGTTAGCTATTAAATAGTGAGTTTTATCACCTGACTTAGTAAATACTGTACATGAGCTGCCATGTAGTATGGATATTACATGACACTGTTACATGGCAATTCAGATGATAAAACAGTTGTTAACTTTGCTGTCGGGAAAATCATGGAATGTTCCCCTCGGGTTTTTAAATGCTATTTCGTGAAGAAAATAAGTCCCTCGACTACGTCTCGGGACTTATTTACTTTTCCCTCAATAGAATTTAAAATCCCTCGGGAGTGGAACATTCCGTGCCATCCGTGCCATTCCGTGCTTTTCCCTCCACCACCAGTTAATAACTGTATAATATATAGTGGGCTCAAATTGTTGGGGCATAGTGAGAAATCCTGAATAAGTGTACTGGGTCAGATGGCGATAATGTGGGTCCAGGGGACGTAGCCCCCGGTACATTTTGGATTTGGGCAGTTTAGCACTCTCCAGATGTGGCTTAAAGAAGGATATTGTATCAACTTTCACATAATAAATGAGAGGGGGCACGGGGGGGGGGGGGGTATATCCCCCATGCCCCCCCCCCCCCCCCCCCGTGACCGACGCCCATGATTATGAATATCTATGAACGGAAATAAGGAACTGAATACCTGCCCTGGGATGGCCTAACAAGTCTGCAGCACACAAATCTTATTGAAACATGTAATAGCCTTATCACATACATTATACAAACTCTTTTTGAAAAGCCCATAATTCAAGAACAATTATAGAATGTGCATCTTATATATTAGCTCTGTACGGGTTAAATACATTATTTAACATTTAGCAGTTCAAAAATGAAAAATAATTTGTCTTTGTGTTATACGTTGACATTAGTGGAATCTTGTTATAAAGAGCTCTAATGTAAAAGTACAATTTTAAGGTAATTTTGCTGGCTCTTTATAATTAAATGTTAATTGGACGTTATATGGCCGAGTAATGAGCAAAAAAGCAAAGTGATATTCACTAACTCATTGCACTTTGTACACGGTTTTGACAATCCAGTGGATTATTCAACATCTGAACACTTTAATCGGACATTAAAAATTATCTTTTTAACGAAAGGGAAATTTGAAAATCCGAAACCTGTCCCATGATTTTATTGTTAATACGAATACAACAAGGTATGAGGGAACCGCTAGAATTCCAATTATATTTTGAGGATTTGGACTATAAAAGCAAAACCTTTCACATGTCGGTAATTCATGTTTTGAAGAAATTGGCATTTTAAGTACACATAATGTGTGTAAAAGAATATTGTAAAATTGAAACATTAATAATTATCTTCGCCAGTTATTGACCAATTTCTTAGAACAAAGCATCAAATGAAATCTTGTTATACATGAGGCATTTATAATGGTATGAAAATCTACATTTTGATTTTTATCGACTAAGTGCAGGGTTTTGTTATAGGCGGTCATTATGTTTTACCCTGCTATACAAAGATGCCTGTTTATATAACAATGTCATTTTCTTGGTCCCAATGACCTCGTTATTAAGAGGCTCCACTGTAATATGAGGTCAGTTTAATTCATTACACACTTTGTTTCAAAGGAATACAATATTCATCAACAATAATGACACACACACACTTGCACGTAAAGTATGAATAATAAGGTAGCATTTTGACTGCCTTGCGTCTGGACGTCAGACACGACTGGTGAAAGAATAATCACGCGCGTTATAAAGAGACGGTGCCACCCGGTGCCACCGCTTGTGTAATAGACGCGTGTTCCAGTCGTCCATGTCGTGCATTCGGCTTAGACGCAACGCCTTGCCAAAAGGCTAGACATGAGGCAGCGTTCATAGTTATGTACAAACAGCGTGATATTTACCCTGTCTTTTAAATACTCATGCGTGACATAACAAAAACTCGTTAGAATTGACTCATAAATAATATAATTATAATCTATATTCGCATTTTCATACATCTATAAATGAATATATTATACAGGACACTTTATTCGTACGATTCATAACGGAACTGAGTATGCTAAATAACTATCGAGTAGAAGTGTCGTACTCGTAACCATGGAAACTGTCACACGAAAACACAAATCAACATCGTGCAGACGTGCAGTAACAAATACACGTGATTAACAGAATATAACAAAATATATCAAGATACTGTAAATAACACTTAATGAACATTTTTTGTGAAATAAGTCATGCGACTTTGTAAAATACTGTATAATGACGGGTGCGAAGCACGATAGGCACGTTATAATAATTGAACATGGTTCATGTGTACATCTATTTAACTCAGCAATATCAAATGAATAAATAACATTCCATCAAGTACGGTATATTAAGTATAATAAAATAACATTTACAATAACAGGTATCTCATTTGTACACCTTTTTCTCCGAAATAAGTTAAATAACAGACCGTTCCTGCTTCAGAAAGTGACACACGATTTACCTTTTCCCCAAAGAGTCGTAGTTGTCTTTTTCAGACAAATTTTGGTCAAACTTACAGAGATTATTCCTTCTGTGCGCATACCATGATTATTTAAAACAATTGTTTGCCAGCATTGACTTCCCGTTGAAATGCTACACCGCGGATCGTCATTTCCATAGTTCAGGCTACTTTGTACTTCTGTTTTGCACCGTGCTTCAAGGCGTTCGCAATATGGCACCACGCGTCTGATTTACGAGTCTGAACCACCTTTAAGACAAGCCATGTTGAAGTCCTTTGCATTCAAGACATTACATTTCAATACATTTACTAAATCCTAAACTACGCAATATGTACATATAAGTATTTCACAGTGATTTACCAACTACGTATGAAGTCAGTATGTATGTCCAGTGACGAGTGCTCTGAATTTAATTAAAGGGATGCCTGTAACGTGTCTGACTCCACGAAAATTACTTGGAGCTTCCTCGTTTCTCTTCTACCGTTTTGTTTAGCTTATGGTAAGAGAAGAATAAAATAGAGTTAGATTTTTTCAAATGCCCCTTTAGTATGACGATATCTATCATTCAGCTCAAAAGCGTTAATGAACGGTCATGAACCTCATAAACGTCCGTTGTAAAAGCTGACGCATATTTTCGCCTTTTTAACCAGGAAAGCAGTGTTCTTTTACACATCATTCGGACATATCTTACAATGATTTGGGTACAGGATTGAAGTCTGAAATGTAATTTTGGGCAATATCTGACACTTTACAGGTGCACCGGGGGTGCACCTTTAAGAACGTTTATGACCAAACATTATTGATATCATTTTTGTCAACAAGGATGTATTGTGGATACATTGACGCTGTTTGAGAACTCTTTTCAATGGATCCAGCGGCTGTGTTTTGTGCGATTTGGGAACATGATATTATTTCGGATTTGCAATCGATTGAAATTCCAACAGTGTAATGACCAAATGAGGAAACGTTCTAGTCAGCTTATGCCCTAGATTATTAAGGCACTTCTCCCAGTCATCTAAACTCCTTGAGTTAATCGGAATTTAGAAGGAAAACAAAATACATTGTTTGAGATATAATTAAAGCTGTTGTGTTATTTCATGGAATGCTCGTTGTAGTTTGATTTAAATGGAGATTACTTGATTCGCATACAATTGATATAAATAAATCAAATCAAACCTTACAATCATATATTTGTTATGAATTGATATTTTAAACGGCTGCCAAAATAGAATTGGGCCTACTAAAAACTATCCTTGCCATTCCTATAATAGTATACAACAAAACAGCTAACTATATGGACCCTGGGTAATTTGTGAAACAGTCGACTCTTAAAACATGTACAAACTATACATTCATGCCAAAATCAAGTCAATCCATGTACAATGCATAATTCAGACGCACGAACAAGGTTCACCTTGAATTAACACAGTAAAACAACATTAATAACTATAGTTATAACAAAAACACTAGTACTATTAGTAATAATAATAATAATAATAAAACTAGTATTAATAATAATAATGATAATGATAAAACAATAATAATAATAATAATGATTATATCAATTATAATGATAATGCTAATACTAATAATACAAAATTATAATAACAACATATACAATAACATTATATATAACAAAATAATAATGGTAATAATAATAATGATAATCATAATGATAATCATAATGATATAAATAATAGTGATAACGATGATAATAAAGTAATATACAAACAAATATCTGGTTCATTATGTCCATCGACTTGTATGTGTTATCTTAATGTGATTATAATGTGTGATATCTGAAACAAGCTACGTTCTCCTGCGATGAAAGCTCTTCAGTAGAATACCATTTCTCACTCAACTGGCTACCTTTAATTCACCCATTTCCACTGTTCTTTGCACACACGATCAACGGCCATTGTAGCTTTGACAGTTTCTTGCATTCACCATTTAATAGCTCAAATAACACACATTTTCCTCCTGTCATCGGATTACTCCATGAGATCAGACAGGAGCACTATGGGGCTTGAGCCACAGCGGCTGCGACGCTTGGCCCCGTTCGGCAGGGTCAGTGGTCGCTTCGCTGTAGCGTCGCAATATGACGCGCTAGAATCGGAGCGATAGTAGATGAAGGACGGATCCCCTGCCGATGCGCCGTTGGCCGGTACTGCCGTTGATATGAATGACGCTGGAGACAATGGTGACTGCAGAACGGCGTTGATAGACACGTTGTCCGAGTCGAGCAGCTGTTGAGGTCGTGACACCGACGTTACCATGCCGTTCAAAGATGGTGACGGCACGCGGGCGGCGACTGAAGCGACGTGGAGGTCGAGCGGTATGCCGAGCGGGGAGTTGGTGTTGGTCGATAGACAGGAAGCGCGCTTCGGCACGCTGGTATAAGACGTGTAACCATCCGAGTCGTCGCTGCGACCTGTACGTAATTGACATGATAAAATAAAATGCGAATTGACAGGGAATCGTGGTTAAGATGCTTCACAATGGAATAAAGTGTATTTATTTTATAAATATATAAATAATACAAACTTCACACAAGATTCTTGTAATCAGTTTGTTTATTATTTTTGTTACCAAGACTTAAATATTGAGATTACTCGGATCTCGACAGCATATTCTTTACACCGACGTTTCATCAAAATTAGGAGACCCATTGGAATTATTGGACAGTAAGTAATAAGAACTCAAATGAAATGGCCAACCATGCAATATTTAAATTTTGATTTAACGTAACAAATCCCATAACTCTTGATTATTAAACTATATTAATAATAGAATATATAGTGATGGACAGTTACAACAGCTAGAATATCAATTTCCATTAGAGCGAAGTTACAGTGTAGTATGCCTCTCTCTTTAAGATGAATTTGTACATTTAATTTTAATAAAAACAATCATTGGCTAGCTTACATGTACATGTTAAATGTATTAAAATAGAAATAGATTGAAGAAAGCGATCTATAATAAATTCTTGATTTTGAGAAAGAAACTGGAAACTCTTCGACAAGTACAAAATAGTGATAAAATCTAAAAGAGTAACGTTTAACTGTTAGTGAAAAAATTAGCCATACCAAGAAAAAACCAAGTCCAGTTATCTTTTCAATAACGGGATTATTAAAAAATCCAAAGAAACAACACACGCACAGCAAACAAGAAATAATAGTTATAACATGCAAATTATGTGGAAATAATCAATATATTCAAAAGTAAACTATGTCCATGCCATTCAATCAGTGAATAAAAAGTTATTTCAAAAAGCATTCACCAATTATTTACTTAATGACGCAAGGGCGTGCTTTTAGCAAATGCAAATTTATACTTGTATTTCCGTGCAAAGTGCGCGTGCGCAGGTTTATACAGTCATATTTTGCGCAGGCTGTTAATTAAAATAAATGTCCTGTCTTTGGGAACATACAAGACATGTTATGTAATAAAAACTCACACGGGGATTTATATATAACATATGTTTGCACTGCACACGGGTGAAGAGAAGGAATATACAGAATCAAACCGTGACTTCTAGATGTGTCTGCCTTACCTAAACCAAGGCTCTGCCACTGACTAAATGCAGGGAACAGAGTCTTACAGCGAATTAAGAGGGATTCGGGGCTGGGAAGTTGTGGCCTCTCCTAAAAGAAACGAATGTCACACCAAAAATCACTAAACGTTATCCCCATATTAGGTTCTTGCTCTTATACTATGTGTCATGGAATATTACAACTGCGTGTGTAATTGCTACATAATAACCCGAAAATGCTGAGTTTCATAACAAAAACAGTTTAATTACTCTGATAATCGTAGGCCTATACTGTACGAACTTTAATAAGGAAGATGACATGTTATTTTGTAGTAAATATCATCGGTTAAACTTAAAGAGAGACCTTTAGTTAATGCGCTGTACTTTGTCATTCTACTTTTTTAAAAGTCATTTATTTCAATCTCAATGAAATAAACAGCCGGTGCCAGCTTACAGAGTGTCCAACATGATGCCAACCCCCTTATAGTCTAACTTCGCACGCTCATTTGCCTGCAAGCACGCCACCTACGTTTTTATTCAACCACGTGAGTTATAGAGAGGTTAATATATTCACACATTTTATATCAGTTGTATAAACGTAATTGCTTGCACTGTGATTTGACGAAATGTATATTCAAATCTCAAAATATGGGAAATAAATTATTAAGTAGAAACCAACCTTCAAGAATAACTAAGAAAGAAAGAACACTCCAAATCATATATTCATGGTAACGACCAATAGTTGTAACATTTACTCTATTCTATAACATAACATGCTGGGTCATATATTTAGGGGAAATGATTAATAATGCCACTCCTTTGATGCAGTATATAAAATGTATGTCAAGCAATCCAAACTATTTAGGAAACCAAAGGCCGGGTGTAGGATTGCGTAATGCTTTGCTCTCAATACCTCTCTGGGATTGGTCGAAAGTTCTCGACCAACTGACCAATCAGCAGGCACTACTTGCTGCCCCATTCCTAGTTAATGGCATTGCATTTTCCACCAATTGACCTGCGTATATAATTACAAGGATAAACATGGGATGTTTATTATATTTTCTTCGCATGATTTGTATGTTTTAGTCATAACTAATTATCAGAATGTCCTGTTAGTATTCTTAAAATGGAATGGAGGTAATAGTTTTAAAGTTTGCAAACTACACAATTACGATGTGTACCCTATAGGGTATCTGTTATTTAACATTTATAACAATAGAGCTTTTGGTAGGGGTGCAGGGGTAAAAGCAAATTCCATATAAAAGCTAAAAATATAAAAGTCTAAATTGGCAGAAATAGTGTATATCTAATTGATATATCTAATTTTACTATACTGTACCGATTGTCCCATGCTTTTGTTAGAACAAAGTAATTTTTTCAAGCAACTTGTATTTTAATTCCGGCTTTTTTAAATTTTGATAGTGGGTTGGAGTTGCATGGATGATTACCTAATTCTTAGCACCCGTGGCTTGCCTGACATTGTTTAGAACCATTATCCATGGCAATCAATAGATGTGACGTTACATCTCGGTGCTCTATTGAACTCCGTTCAAATGAGGCAATAATGTATAAAGCCTTAACCTACTTAACAAAGGCGTTTAACAAACAAGCTAGACAAAGTTATGTAGTTTGACCTCACACCCATTCATGGCAATTGGTAACAAGTTCTAAAGAAATATCAGGCAAGCCGACATTTTGTGACCCAGTGGTTTCTTACAAGGCAATCGGCCAGCCCCAACCAAAGGGATAGTTGTTTGTGGTAAACAAGAGATCGATACTCTATTTATTTGCATGACCTCTCCCTCAAAATCAAACATTTCTTTGGAAAGCACAACATCTGTTCACATCTTCGTTTACACCACAAATCTAGTTCTCATCGATGACCGAATATAGGGGGAAATATCGTGATATACCGAATGAGGTGTGAACAGGAGAAGTGCATGGAACATGACTCGTCATTGTCATAACTCAGCGATCGTTTACATGGTTAAACGCATGTAATCTCACACACATGAAAGAGACCAAACCCACTTTTGGAAAATTCATTCTGGACATGGAAAGTTTTTTCGTTCGAGCGCGGTGAAAGTGATTTGGGATCGAGAAAGTGGAGTAGCTGTGTAAATAATTAAACGAACAAAGGAGGAACGTTGCTACTATTTGCATGCATGGGACTAGGCCATCGGGATATACCAAGCCTGATTAACAACTACCTACACACTGCACCCCTGCAAGCCAAGGGGTTACTCAGGGGTTTGCCAAAATGGAGCTGGTTGTTAATTGACGAAACATCGGACTTTCACAAGTAAGTTTGTATTGATTTTGTTTGATACCCGCTTGGATATCGATTACTATAGTATATATTAACGTATGTTTTCACAGGATGGATGACGAAAATATTCCACAATTTATTATTACACATTCTTTTAAAGAAAAAAAAATAAGCACATTTTACTGAAATTGAAATGTGCGAAATATTGCTTGCAGGCATAATTGTTGTGTCTTTGTTTGCGTGTGTGGATCGATTTTTGTATATGACAGGGCGATTGTAGATATATGTTTTCTTTGATTTTTAGTTAATAGTTAAGTAAATGATGCCGTGTTACATACGCCCTATATACGGCTCTGCCTTTCTGATGTATCTCCTTGCATTCTCATTGTTTATTGTATGTGTAGAACTCTTGTTGATTGTTTGTACTTTGTATTTATGTTTTTGTTAAAATGCTAAAATTGAATTGAATTAACTCGTCATTTCTAACATACCAAACAAATAATTATTTTTAGTGAAATTACGCATTACTAGCTATAATAGAAATTGTTCCAGTGGGAGGTGGGGGACCGATGGGGGGGGGGGGGGGGGGGGGTCGTGTGGCACACACAACAAATATAGCATTGTTATACCGGATCGAGTACATGAACCATAGCCGGGGGGGGGGGGGGGGCGGGGGGGGGGGGGGGGTCGGGGTGATTAAGTTCGAGACCACTGCTTTATAATTGCGCAAGCGGGCCCTGTGGGGGCACATACATTTGGCGGGGGAAGGGTACAAGACCCCAGTCCTCTGTATTCCCTTTGCCCCTTGTGAACAATTAATATTTATGGACTATTTCACGGTCAGGCATGTTCGCAGCATGCCTTATGATTGCCGTGGGTGTACTAGTATGAAGCACAATATCATAGATGTGTTTTTTGCATTCTAAAGCAACTAGCGAAGGGTTTAATGGCGTTTCATGAATAAGGGATAGAGGGTGGGGATGGGAGAACGTGCCCCCAACAACAACATTATAATACAAACAAAGAAGCAGATATTTTGACAAAATCGAAACAAAACGTTAGGGTAAATATTTTAAAGAATATTTATTGAATAACGTAGAGCAGTTGTCCCTAATTAGTCCAATCACGCTACGCCATTGGGTGCGAGCTAAACAAGATTTGACATAGGCTTATTGGGATGTCATTAGCTCGCAATTAATTGCGGTTACATCGCAGACCGGGCGCCAGCCATGAATTCCTGCTAAGGAAGAGTTTACCTAGCAACTGTATCCCGATAATCCCGATTTCGCCGGTTCCCACGAGAACGCGCTTAGAATGCACTGGGAATGCGATTGCAACGAATACTGCGAAAAGTCGGAGCTCACAGAAGATTATGTTGAGTTTGCAATTTAAGTGGGCATCGACCTTGTTTCATTGTTATAGGCTGCCCCAGATAATATAAGTAGTTTGTACTATAGCGTTAGTATTCGTAGCCAACTGTAGTCCTACATGTTGAAGTGACCTACCTCTTGCTTCTGAGAGGTCTACTTTGCTCCCGACATAGCAGCCCGATGACTGCCATTTCCCACGCTTGAGTTGACGCATGAACCAGAGAGCGAAGGGCGTGGTACTTATGGTGTACAGAATCGGGTTGAGGGCGCTGTTGATCGGCAGCACAAACACAACTATCCAACCGTACAGAGTTTCTGTAAAAAAAACACACACACAAGAGACAAACAAACAAACATACAATTTAAATTCAAATAGAACAATATATATTGATATCTTTATTAATGTATAATTATTTATAAAAAGACATAAACAAGAATCATTTGCAAATGGTCGACGTGTCCTTAAAAAGCGTAGACTGTAAACTGGGCGCCTTCAAACGTAGGCAATACAGATAATAGAGCGTGTGTGAGAGATTTTACTATAAGAGAGTGGAGAAGTTTTACATAGTAGTTTCGAATAGATAATCGTGATACTATGGAAACAAGCTAAGATGTATGGTAACACGTGCGTCATCGACTCTATAACTATGCTGACCACGCTAATGGGAGCTTTCAAGCTCTATTTCAGGAAATCACTGGGCGGCGTCATGTCTCCGACGGGTTCATGCGTAGTAAACCCGACATCCAAGCATCTATCTAGAGCATGTAGAGTGTGTTAATTAGCTGCAGAGAACTCCGCATGGCGCCTCTATATTATGTAAATCCATAAGGATTGCCATGCGTAGGGTGCGCTACACCCTTCCACCGACCACCGTTTTGAACTTGCTATAGGCTGTGCGCTCTGCATTCATCCAATGTGTATAACGCTCATTGCGTTCGCAAGATGGCACCACACATCCGAACCACCTTTAAAAACGCATATATTTATTGCTCTCACCTGAGATGATGTAGTTACATAACGACATGATCTTGAGCAGGGCTATGGGGAGCCAGCAGAGCGAGTCTGTGAGGATGATGAAGAAGAATCGCTTGGCGTACGCCATGTCGCCCTTGATACCACACTGGGCTGCTGCTCGCCGTGTCTTGCGTATGCTCAGGAACATCCCTAGACAATAAATACAGTCATACTTTACTTCATGCATGCAAGCACGCATTGTTATCATTAGTATCATCGTAACTGCCCTCATCATCTCGCTTTCCTCGTCAAATATCATGAAGCAGTTATTATTAGCATTATGTTCGTCGTATGTTTTGCCAGTGCTTTTTTTTTTATAAACATTCTAATCATGGTAAGCTTTGGCTTCGTCATTGTTATCAGCAACATCATCAACATCATCCCAATCATTGTCATGAATATTATATGCGTGTATGCGAAAACAAGCATCATAATATTATCAGCATCAGAATTATTTTTATTATCATACCTTCTATAATATATTCATCATTTTCACCATCATCTCCGATCATCACCTTCATTATCATCATCATCATTCTCCTCATCATCACCATCTTCATCATACTTATCATAATTATCATCATCACCATCATCATCATCATCATCACCATCATCACCATCATCACCATCATCATCATCATCACCATCATCATCACCATCATCATCATCATCACCATCATCATCACCATCATCATCACCATCATCATCATCATCATCATCATCATCATCATCATCATCATCAGCATCACCATCATCATCAGCAGCAGCAGTAGCAGCAGCAGCATATTCATCATTATCTGCATTAACTGTTATATTCTGCATTATGTAGTATGTCGTATATGTCATTGTCATCATTGTCATTACCTGTGTATGCGATGACAATGACGATGAAGGCGGTTGTGTTGATGCCCAGGAACACGAAGGCAGAGTACTCCCAGCCCTGCTGACGCGGATCGTGGAGGTGGAGCGGAAAGCACACGCCGTTGCTACCATAGAAATTGTGAAAATATCGCATAGGCATGACGGGAAAGCCGGCTAGGAGAGCCCCAACCAGCCAGATGAAGCCCAACACCAACACGGCCCGGCGAGCCTTGATGCGCTGGAAACTAGGAAAGAACAAACATACAGAAATCATGTAAGCTGGTGGTGATTATGAGGAAAATGGAGATCGTAATAAAGCTGATTAATGTTATGTACATCCAGCCCTGTTGTCTTTAAAGTAGACAATAAGTAAAACTCCAGAGAGAGATAAACACCAGAGTCAGCACCCTGCTGAAGGGTATATTTCAAAGAAGCCCTTTACTGAGTATGGGATTCGAACCCGGGTCCCTATGATTAGAAGGCACAGGGTATACGATGACGAAGTAACGCTCTAGAGAGATGAACATGAATTGTATCGCCACGAACCCTCACCAGCGTAATTTCAAAGAAGCCCTATGCGTTGCAGGCGAGCATGGGATTCGAACCCTGGACTGTATGAGTAGAGGGCACATGACCTGCCATTATATTGCCCTACCTGTATGGGTAGACGATGATGAAGTAACGTTCTAGAGAGATGAACATGAGAGTCAAGACCGACACCTCGCTGGAGATCATGCCGAGGAAGCCGGATACATTGCAGGATGTACTGCTTGTCCAGTCCAGAGCAAACTGGTTGTAATTGTCTCGGAAGCGGACGTCGTGGCTGGCGATGATCAGTAGGTAGATCCCCATCAGCAAATCGGCGGCTGAAATCAAACATTCACAATATTAATATAGTGTGATGGTCAATCACCCTGAGGCGGCCAAGTATGTTAAAGAGAAGCAATACGTATTAAAGGGGACCACCAGGCAAAGGACAACACATAACTATTATACTGCATGGTTTGGAGTTGAATATACCAGAATAGAAACCGATACATTCTGAATTTCTCGAGTGCATTTATATTGCATCGAGGCCGCAGGCCGAGTGCAATATTATTGCACGAGTGAAATTCAAAATGTAGAGATGTGTATTGTGGAATATTTAACGATGGTGGTACCCTTTAAACAAATACTTTTCTCAATTAAAGGGGACCACCAGGCAAAGAACAATACATAATTATATGTTTTGGTACCGTTTTGTGATATCAAATAGATACCCAACATTTTGCGAAGGGGTGTGTAAATTTACAAACAAAGCAATAAATTACCACCACTTACGGAACCACTTTTATTTCCTGGTTCCGTACGGGCTAAACATTTGCGAGTGCGCCAATGCTATTCACGCGTACGTTTGGAGACAATAGAATCCCGGACGGTTCGTTCGCTCTGGCCATAGTAGTCTTCGTACATGCAGACCCATGAACGCATGCTTTAGAATGGTGATGCGTTTTCCAATTATATATTTTTTTTGGAAACATATTTTAGTGAATTTTTTGATGGAATGGACTACTAACTAAAGATGTTACCTTTCATTTATAAGAATATTATTTTTGGGCGGTGGTACCCTTTAAAGAAGACGAGTGAAGATTGTTTACTTACTGCAGAGGTTGATGACTACTAGTGTGTGGACTTTATTCTCTGCCTTCATGAAGGCACGACTGACCAGGACCCCTAGGTTCCCAACGGTCGTCAGCAGACCGATCGTCCAGACAAACACGCGAAGGACCATGTTCTTCAACAGGTTCTTGAAAGAGGAGATACCGTCCGAGCGCGGTGTACATGTCCGCACTTGCGGCGCGTATCGGCAATACTCGAACTTGTCGAAGTTACTGTACAAACAACACGAGGAAAAGGTTATCATTCTAGTTTTCGTATACGGTAAATTATCGAATACTCACACGCATATCAATTCGAGAAATGCGTCTATATTAAAGGTAGACGACATGCTGGCATGTGTGCTTACTGTTACTGATAAGTGACTAATTCCTGTAACTTCTAGTAGTATATTTTCTCGAATCACGAATAATGGAAATAATCAATGTTTTGGAAACCACTATCAGCTGTTTTGACTGACCACTGGAGGCTGCCATGTTTCTAATGGTACCGTAACGGGAACGTCATCTGAGCGCATCTGAGCGTGAACTAATGAATGCGGGTCTTGTTACCGCTGTTGCTATCTGAAGCTATATTAGTGGTTACGAAATTCGCTTTTGATAGTGCAAGGTCAGATGACGTTGCAAATGGTACAGTTGGAAAACATGGCAGTATCCAATGTGCAATACAAACTGATAGTAGTGGTTACAAAATCATTGAGTATTTCCCTTATTAGTGATATTCAAGAGAAAATATAAGACTAGAGGTAAAGGGAATTATGATTCGTATTAGTAACAGTGAGTAAAAATGCCAGCGTTTGGCTCTCATTTAAATTGTTTTAATTGCTGTAAAATGACAGAAAAGGGAAGCAGATTATTTCGTTCCCATTCCTTGTACTCAATAGGAGAGTGCATGATGGGAGAGGGATGTCAACTTTTCTGTTCACAGTATACATGGTAGACTTGGCTATGACGCTAGAATATTGTATATTTAAAATAACACTTCACGACCGTGTGAAAATCCGATACTCAAGTTCATTATCGTAATGCCCTTGACATGCTAACGTTTCGTGAATGTTGTTGTTCTTCGATTCCACACCCCCTGACTTTTTAAAACAGGCTTAACCCTAAAAAGGCCGGGCTATTTGAGGTCTTCCTACGCCTGGGGGGGGGGGGGGCATTATGGCCCCCCTTAAGATCTCGGCCGCGGAGCGGCCGATCGCCGTGAAAATTTGCACGCATGATAAGTGACGTGTATAGAATACAATGGTCATTTTATTTTTTTGAAAAAGTCATTAATTTTGCATATTTATGGTAATTTATGCAAATAAGGTCATACAATTCATATTTTTACCCATAAATCATATATTCTTCATAATTAAACTCTGGTTTTCACTACATATATTCTTTAGAGCATTTGTAATAATAATACGACAAAAAAGTTGGAAGAGCCAGGTTCTTCCTTATGTTTACTATTGTTTTTATAATTTCTTATGTATTTCTTTGTTTTTTTCTTTCTTATGTATTTTATTGTTTTTGTTGTTTATTTTATTTCCAACTATAATTCAACTATTTTGAACCCCAAAACAAACATAAAATGTTAACAAGACCAAATAACCAATGATATACCTCCTTTTAAGAAATCTGATATTTCCATATGTTTTGTACAAAAATCACGAAATTTAGCGATTTTCGGGCTGGCCTTCGACACAGTTAACCATGATATTTTACTTTATAAACTTTCCCATTACGGTGTGCGTGGTAAGGCCTTGGAGTGGTTCAGGAATTACCTTTCAAATAGACAGCAATATGTATTTGTAAATAATCATAGTTCAGAGTTACGTAATATATCTTGTGGCGTCCCACAAGGAAGCATCTTAGGCCCACTCTTATTTATTTTATATATTAATGATTTTAGTAGGTCATCTGATGTTTTATCGTTTGTTCTTTTTGCCGATGACACTAACTTATTTTTTTCTCACGATAATCCACACACTCTTGCAGAAACAATCAATGTTGAATTAGTTAAGGTATTAAAGTGGATTAGAGCGAATAAATTATCATTAAATTTGCAGAAAACTAAATATATGCTTTTTAGTAAGTCTATACATTCCTTACCCATAGATATTGCTTTTGAAGATTTTGTATTGGAAAATGTTTCTAACATTAAATTTTTAGGGGTTACTGTAGATAATCAACTTTCATGGAAATTTCATATAAATAATATTTGTAAAGTTATTTCTCGCAATATTGGTATTATTAATAGATTAAAATTTCACCTCCCCTTAGCATCCTTACTTATGTTGTATTCATCTTTGATATTACCATACTTAAATTATGGTATTTTGACTTGGGGTAACACCCACGTTACGTTATTAGATAAATTGTTATTATTGCAAAAGAAAGCACTGCGTATTATTTTTAATATGGCCCCACGCTCTCACACAGACTCGCTATTTTTAGATAATAATATATTAAAAATTAAGGACTTATATTTATTTCAACTCGGTCAGTTTATGTATAATTATAATAACAATACTTTACCCGCAATTTTTGATGAAATGTTTTTAAAAAATCAATTAGTTCATAAGTACCCAACACGACATTCGGGAGAATTCCATTTGCCCTTATTAAGAACGTTGTTAGCTCAAAATACATTTATTTATACTGGTCCCAAATTTTGGAATACTCTCAGTGATTATATTAAAAATGCAACTTCATTTAATTTGTTTAAGAAAAGGATTAAATTATTATTATTACAATCTTATAAAACTCCTAGTTAGTCAATAAAAGGTCATCATTTATATGCTTGTGTTATTGTTCACTAAAAACTTGCCTTCCATATTCTTTGATTTTTTTTGTATTGAGCGCTATTATATCACTTATACTCGTATGCGTGAACAGTTCTGTCTATCCATATCCAACCATCCTTTCTCTTCATGTTACCTCTATACATGTTACTTTCACATCTTTTCATTCACTCTTTATCTTATGTATTTGGCATCCTGTGCTATATTGTGCTATGCACGTTGTGTTGTGTTGTGTCGTATTGTTTTGTTTTGCTCGTCGAAGTCTCTGTCGGCCCACATCTGTATTTGTTTTTAGTAATCTTTACTGGAAGTAATTTTCAACTCAAATGTACAATTTATTGTTAATTACAAACAAAATACGTTTTAAAGTATAATTTGATTTTATTATGAATTATGATTTAATTGCTTTATTATTACCCGAGGGGTCCACAATCTACAAGCATTGCTTTTTAGTGGATCCCTCCATTTCCAAATATATTATTTACCATAATTATATGATTGTAGTTTTCATTGTACAGCTATTTCAATTTATTTCACACATGTAAACCTTGTATTTTTTGTACAATGCTATGTATTTAAATTTTGTTTGGAAATGAAATAAACTAAACTGAAACTGAAACATGCATAGACAAAAGGTCACGTGACTTCGTAACGGTAGGTCCGATTTTCAAAATTGTTGTTTTAAAATATGCGCAAGACCCAAAAGAAAAAAGTCACCAAGCAGCGGCGCGTCATCTTTCCGCGTTTTGGAGCAATAACAAAAATCGCGGAGGGGGGGGAGGGGGCATTATGGTCCCCCGGCCTTTTTAGGGTTTTAACCCGGCTAAGAACGAACCGGGCATGGTTGGCAAGGGACGGGGGGAGGGGGGGGGGGGGGGGGGGGGGGGGGGCGATCTGAGTATGTGTACGTGGGCGTACTGATAGGTGGCACTCCAAGTATTGGTTGCACACTCTATATGAGACCGGCTCCCAGAGAATGGGTGTAAAGTCGGGATGGGTCTTTAGTACTTAGAGCCTCAAAATCATAAAATATTGTCTTTGGCTGAAATTTTTAACTTTATGGGATTTGATACTTACATGTTTTATCTACATTCTCTGAAAATTTCAGGTCCTTAATCGAATTGTTTATGCCGTAAATAATGATTTTTCTAAGCAACCTTCATTTCGGTTTCGACCAGAAACTCAGTAAATCCGCGCTGGCTGATCATGATCGATTGTGAAACGAACGCGCCAGCTATGTGTGTGTGATTCGACCGTACCGTACCGCCGCGGCGAGCTGCAAGAAGAAAGCACTGTAGCTGTACAGTGATTGGTCAGACTAACCTGAATAGAGTTGTATTGTCCGTGTGTTGTACATTTCCGGGAAGCGGCATTTAACTTACTGTATAGTAAACGAGTAGTTGGTTTGTTTATAATTATATGGGTACCGCATTGAATCGCGCTGGGCATGCCGCAAGTGTGCAGTGTGCGTGTGCAGCATACCATATCATACGGTATCAAACTGCGCTTTTCTTTTGTCTACCGGTGGTACATCGGCGGTATGGTGAATATGATGCGGTGGTTTATGGCGGTACGTACATACACAATACACCGCGGTTGTAATACATGCACATCAAAGGGCAGCACATGGGCTAGTTTGTCGATCAACTGAGATTTAGGGCTGAGGCTTTGTACAATTACGTAATACCGGCGAAAGCGTTGCTGATTGGCCGATGAATAACAGTATAACTGCGCATACATTATTTCGTTTGCTGATCGATTATGAAAAGCGGAAAGGTGAAAGCGAACCGTTCAACTTCTCGCTCGGTGTGTGAGAATGCTTTTATGAATGGATGCAAAACTTTAGAAGCGATTTTCTCCGTTGTTTGACAAATCACGGGGCTCTGGTCCATGTTATTAATTTGCGTTTTTCTAGCCTTCAAGAAACTCATACTTATCAAGTTGTATATCATTTTAAAGCTGAAATCCTAGAGAATTCAAAACACTAACAATCTCAATTTTGATATTCCCGATGAATTACCCAAAGTGACAGAGCCGGTCACATATAAGAAATTCTTCTGTGTTATTGTTTTTTTAATTTTGTATTATTTAGTTTGAGATGACACGTGCTCCCCTCCCCCCCCCCCCCCCCCCCCCCCCCCCCCCAGCGTGGTTACGCCACAAGTTATAAATAAACAGTATGTTTTGTATTTCAGTTTTATTTATGCATATGAAGTACTTACACTCGCTCCAGTTTCTTAAAAGTCTTGAACATTTCTGCGCTGATATTAGGGTGTCGTATACCTTGCATGTTTCTGCAGAGATCAATATCAAAACAAAGTAAGCATCAAGCAAGTTCAAGATATGTAAGATAAACAAGTAACTATAAATAAATCACTAGTATCAGTAACATTAAACATTTTAGTAATCTGTCAGAAAAATATAATATACAGGTTACAATCATTGAGGTTTCTCAAAGCGCCCGCTTGAGAACGGGATCTCCTAAATACTTGCAAAAAAAAAATCTTGCGTTAACAAACATGCATGTAGGCACCAGGGGCTTATTTCATGAAAGGGACTTTCATGCCAGCAATGAACGTTGTCTGGCGTGGCGCTAGGGTGCAATAATATTCGCCTTTAGACCCTAAAGCTTTTGAATGTCCAACGGATATCGACGCTCTGTGCAAAAAGCGGAGATAGTGAACCCTAGCTCCACGCCAGACATCGTACAAATAGCTAAGACCCTTTCATGAAACAAGTCCCTGGTATACCCATGCACCGTAATGTACAATGGTATAATGGTCTCCGCTCAATAAATGGTCCGTTTACACAACTGTTATGAAAAGTGCTTCTGGCTAAGTTTTATCAAGTGAAAATATCAGCCTGTGAGCGCGTTTCAACACACTCATTCTAAGCAAGACAGGTGTATATGGGCGCATCCTTAGAGGGTTAATGAATGATAATGATATACGGAATGCAAATTACCTACGAATCCGTCAGATTTCCTAGTCCCCGAAATACCTCGCTAGGTATAAAAGGATATATATGGGATTTGGTAAGTCTTCGATTCTATCTTGTCATTCCCATTTTATGACTTTTCTGGAATAAATGCAAACTACTTACAAATCCATCAGATTTTCTAGTCCCCAGAATACTTCGGTAGGAAAGAGACGCTATGGGATCATACGTACATGTTGTAAGTCTTCTATTCTATCTTGCCATTTTCATTTTATGACTTTTCTAGAGTAAATGCAAATTACTTACAAAGCCGTCAGGTTCTCTAGTCCGCGGAATACATCGGTTGGTAGAGACTCTATGGGGTTATAAGCCAGGTCCCTACGGAATAAATGATAGGCAGCGAATGGAAACACATCAGTAAGGAATATGAAGCGAGCTCATTAGTGTTGTAGCCTCAGGGCTTTATGGTGAGCGGAAATGTAAAGTGCTTTTGGATGATTCCTCGCAATAGGTTTGTACACGGTGCAAACTTTTTTCTTCAAATTAAAAAATAAACACCTCATTAACGACGTGCACAATTTGAAGTAAAGGACATCTTGTTACGTTAGAGAAAAGCAGCGAAGTGTGAAGAAAACAAAACACAAGTGTTGGTCTATTCAGACAGAGTTACAGGATGTATTAAATACTCTGCAGAAAATTAATGAACACATCGGTAATGTTTTTATAAACCCCAAATTGGATTTGAATGAAAACAACCCACTTGATATTATTAATGGATCACATATCTGCCTGAGGAAATGAAATAATGACAAGAAATCAATCCATTAAATTCCAATCTAATTCCAATTTCCAATTAATGAAGCAAAGAAATGTTGAGTTATTTCATATCTTAGGTAGATTTCGCTCGCATGGCGGATTATGTCTTCCAGAAGGTCCCGGTGTAACAATGGCGGATTATGTCTTCCAGAAGGTCCCGGTGTAACAATGGCGGATTATGTCTTCCAGAAGGTCCCGGTGTAACAATGGCGGATTATGTCTTCCAGAAGGTCCCGGTGTAACAATGGCGGATTATGTCTTCCAGAAGGTCCCGGTGTAACAATGGCGGATTATGTCTTCCAGAAGGTCCCGGTGTAACAATGGCGGATTATGTCTTCCAGAAGGTCCCGGTGTAACAATGGCGGATTATGTCTTCCAGAAGGTCCCGGTGTAACAATGGCGGATTATGTCTTCCAGAAGGTCCCGGTGTAACAATGGCGGATTATGTCTTCCAGAAGGTCCCGGTGTAACAATTGCGGATTATGTCTTCCAGAAGGTCCCGGTGTAACAATGGCGGATTGTGTCTTCCAGAAGGTCCCGGTGTAACAATGGCGGATTATGTCTTCCAGAAGGTCCCGGTGTAACAATGGCGGATTATGTCTTCCAGAAGGTCCCGGTGTTACAATGGCGGATTATGTCTTCCAGAAGGTCCCGGTGTAACAATTGCGGATTATGTCTTCCAGAAGGACCCGGTGTAACAATGGCGGATTATGACTTCCAGAAGGTCCCGGTGTAACAATGGCGGATTATTTCTTCCAGAAGGTCCTGGTGTAACAATGGCGGATTATGTCTTCCAGAAGGTCCCGGTGTTACAAACAAGCTGCTATTGATTTATGAGGGTTGATAACGTTTAATGATGTTGATACTACTTAGTGTCAGCAAATTTGTGTGCATGTGTGTATGATTATGCGTGCGTATGTATGAATGAACGTGCGTTCATGTTTGTGAATAGCATAATATTCATTATTCTATCAAATACATATCAGAGTTATATATACTTCATACATTTGTAATGTGATTGACTTACAAGGATTCCAGCTTGTTGAGTTTGTCAAACACTTCGACGGGCAAGTGTGAGATCTCGTTATGGGAAAGATGCCTGGAGGAAAGAACGATTAGAAGATTTTAATAAACAAGTGATTTATTTTCTTGATAAAGAGTATCGGTTAGATTCGACGTAAAACATTTAATAATGTCAATTGAGGGCAAATGAAGCGAATTGAGCATATAGTCCGGGAGCCAATTCTCAGAAGAGGCTTAGTTAAGGAGTTCGTGCAACACCCACCACAGATTAAGTTTGTCACTCTGGGGTGTTTCGGGTGTGTCTCAGGAACAATTCTAGCCCTGATGTACAGTTGATTTCTGGTAGCAACAGTATTATTTTTATCAATTAATTAAGCAAATTTATGCAGAAAAAGTCCCTTTTTGTCTGTAAATCACTAAATATGGCTCAAAATATGCTGATTTTGTGCATAAATATTTTCTATGACTTAATTAACAGGTTTTTAATATTAGAAATTGCGACAGCCAAATTTTCCTTATGTATTTCTTTGTTTTTGGAATTTCTTATGTATTTCCTTGTTTTTTCGACTTTTGTTTTTGATTGTTTTTTTTCAATGGAATAAATCATTGACCATTATCCAACAATTTTTATCCCAAAATGTGATAATTGCAGTGGTTAGAACGAAAAATAATAAAGGTTTTGTGTATTCTAGGAAAAAGCCATTTTCATAGGATTTGTACACAAATCACAAAATTTAGCAATTTTCGGGCCGACATTCACTTACAAAAGGTCATGTGGCTTCGAAATGATATACCCGGTTATCACAATTTGGTCTCAAAAGTTGTGCAGTCGTGCAGCAATTATACCTGCGCGCGTCGCGGAAATATCATGCAAAACGTCAAGGGGGTGGGGTGGACTCCACCCCACTGGTGAAGTACTCTGCAGTACATGCTCACCAGTGGGGTGGAATCCACCCCAACCCATAATTCCGCAACGCGTGCAGGTATTTTCAGCGCAACTACATGGGTTTTTAATTGATATCTTATGCAACTTTTGATATGAAATTTGCGACAACCGGATATACCGTTCCGAAGCCACATGACCTTTTGTAATGATTGTTAGCCCGAAAATTGCTCAATTTTTTGCTCAAATTTGTGTACAAATCCTATGGAAATGGCTTTTTTCCTAGAATACACAAAACCTTTATTAATTGTCATTCTAACCACTGCAATTATTAAATTTTGGGATAAAAGTTGTGGATAATGGTCAATGATTTATTCGACTGAAAAAAACAAAGAAAAACAAAAGTCGGAAAAAACAAAGAAATACATAAGAAATTCCAAAAACAAAGAAATACATAAGTAAAATTTGGCTGTCGCAATTTCTAATATTAAAAACCTGTTAATTAAGTACATATTTATGCACAAAATCAGCATATTATGAGCCATATTTAGTGATTTACAGACAAAAAGGGAAATTTTCTGCATAAATTTGCATAATTAATTGATAAAAATAATAGTGTTGCTACCAGAAATCAACTGTACATCAGGGCTAGAATTGTTCCTGAAACACCCCTGAAACACCACAAAGTGACAAACCAAATCTGTGGTGGGTGTTGCACGAAATTTTGTTTTGCTGGTCCTGGCTCCCGGACTAATACATTTGTATTTCATTTAGAAGGAGAGACCGGTCAGGATGTCATAAACTCGTAATTGTGCATGTTGTGTTTTTGGTTTACTTTCTATACAAAATGCATACTCAAGTGCTCCACGAAAAATAGATTTGTAATTCACCTATTGATTATCACTGATTATCAATTATTACCATTGATTACCATTGGTTATCATTGATTATCATTGATTATTATTAATTATCATTGATAATCATGATGAAAACCTCGACTTGACATGACCCCGTTGACCAACAACAACAGCAAGTTGACAAAGGCGTTCATATAACTAAGGTGGCTACATGACTCGCATAAAAAGGGGATGAATTACTTAATGTTCTTATTGGTGTGACCTATAAGACTTAAGAGTAAAAACAGTATTATGTTATCGCCACTCGGATCCAAATTTAGTTCAAGTGCCTGGTTGAGGTCTATATTTCCAGGTCGATTGGCCAATGAATCTACATTTATCATTTTACAAAGTCGCACAGCCGTATCCCCTCGTATCGAAATATCTCATCATTCCATCGAGTGATCTGAATATGTTTAATATTCTCTAACAATGCTTGTCATACCCTCTTCGTATCTCCCTACCCGCATAATAAGTATGCTGCATAACGATCTTACAATTTCAATGCCGTGATAAAACAAAACACTTGCTCGGCCCATACAAAATACTGCTGTACACACTCTTCTTCGCACCTATTAAATCCATCGGTTTAGCTTCATTTGCATCCGCAATGTGGATGTTTGGGTCTTTGCAAAATCACCTGAGATCGTTTTCCTTCGGGGGAAGTGAGGGAAGAGTGGGATGTCTGATCATATAGCGTGTTATTTAAAATAGTTGGAGGGGTAGCCAGGGGGGTAGGAGAACAATAGTGGGGGTGTGTTAAGTTATAAGAGTGGGAGGGGTGGCCTGGCCTGGGGAAGGAGAACACTAGTATGGGGTGTGATAAGTTATAAGAGTGAGAGGGGCGGCTGGGGGTGGGAGAACAGTATATGGTGTGTTAAAGGGACTGTCCGCCTTTTGCAAGCCAAATTTCAAAAGTTGCGAGTTTATTGTCTTATGAAAGAAAATGTCATTTAACAGCATGCCTGAACAAATTAGGGCTTGAAATCTCTTTTTCATGGATTTATAGACCTCAAAATAATAAAACGAGACAGCACGTTTAATTGTGCATTATACGAGTATTCACCCGGTGCGAAATTTCGCTCACGGCGCATTCCACGGAGTACCACGTTGCTGTGCGTGACCACTACGTGACCCGCGCACAGATTGTGATCGAACAACGGCGTAAGCGAATACTAAACAAAATAACCAAAACTCGCTAAAACTGACTACATGTTATTGTATATTCTTCATTTTCGAGACCTTTTCCAAGACATACCTTTACAAATGTCGGCTTCACAATACCTTTACAAGAATAAGTACAATATTGTTGTAATATTATGCTTAATCAGTTAAACTCCTTTATTGACCGATATATAGTTTGGTGGGAGGGGTGCGCATTCGGTTTTTCATTCGTAGAATCCAAATTACAGGGCTGTTCGATCTGAATTTGTGTGTGTGTGTTACATTCATCCTCATCCGTCTACTGGAAACTGTTCAGACGATTTGTAAAAGGCGGACAGTCCCTTTAAGTTTATAAGAGTAGGAGAGGTAGCCAGGGGTGGAAAGAATAATAGTACGGGGTGTGTTTAGTTATAGAGAGTAGGAGGGGTGGCCAGGGGTAGGAGAACAATAGTATGGGGTGTGTTTAGTCATATGAGTGGGAGGGGTAAGCCAGGAGTAGGAGAGCAATAGTATGGGGGTGTGTTTAGGTCAAAAAGTGGGGTGAGGGTTGGCCAGGGGTAGGAGAACAATAGTATGGGGTGTGTTTAGTCATAAGAGTGGTGAGGGGTGGCCAGGGAGGGGTATAGGAGAGCAATAGTATGGGGTGTGTGTTTAGTCATAGAGTGTGAGGGGTGGCCAGGGGTAGGAGAACAATAGTATGGGGTGTGTTTAGTCCATAAGAGTGTGAGGGGTGGCCAGGGAGGAGGGGTATAGGAGAGCAATAGTATGGGGTGTGTTTAGTCATAAGAGTGTGAGGGGTGGCCAGGGGTAGGAGAACAATAGTATGGGGTGTGTTTAGTCATAAGAGTGTGAGGGGTGGCCAGGAGGGGTATAGGAGAGCAATAGTATGGGGAGTGTTTTAGTCATAAGAGTGTGAGGGTGGCCAGGGGTAGGAGAACAATAGTATGGGGTGTGTTTAAGAAAGTTATAAGAGTGGGGGGGGTGGGGGGGGGGGGGGGTGGTGTGTGATGTGATTATTCAGATGGCCTTATTTAAAACATATTATGAAGCATTCAGTTTCAGCCAAAAGCCTTGTTTATCATAGATTATAGGCTCTGCATTCTTACCAATATGTAATATAAGTGTACAATCCTAGCGTGATTAATATCCATCTGCGTGGTGCATTTAAAGGCAAAACATGTTTTAGACTACTAAACAAATCATTATGTAACATTAATACATTATACTAAAAATAAGCAAAGAAAATAGGGCTTTCCGGGATTCGAACTTGAGCTCTCGGCTTGCTATACCGGTGCTCTACCAGCTGAGCTATAGAAAGCCCTTGTGCTGTATTTGTTCCTGAAACCCCTTATTTTGAGCTATTATGTGATACATACATTAAAGGGAAAGTTGAGTTTGGTAGAGAGGGGGCGCTAGACTACTTAATTGGTTTGTGAGGTAATGAAAAACCGAGAGGTAAAATTTGAAAGAGCATAATATTTAAACAATAAAATCATCTTTGTTTGATCAAAATCGGTTCAGAAACGGCTGAAATATCCATAAATATAACAATTCGTAATAAACCCGGGGCCCCGGGTTTATTAGAGAATTTTGAACCAGCCGTTAAAAATTCAAAAAAAATGCTTCCTCTTTTCAAAAAAGTTACAAAATAGGTATTTTAAATAGTTGTTGGTTATTTCTCTATCTAATCACTATTCAACAAAGTATCACATGCACAATATTTTATTCAAAATGGTTGAAACCGATGAGTGTTTAGAGAGCGCCCTCTTACGTTTTAACGGCTCTTTTTGAATGATAACATGATCTTACTACGTCATTTGTAATTTTGTGTTCCTTTCTAGTTATAACTATTAGTTTGTAATGTAAATGATGCAGGTTTTGGTTACTACAATTCAGTTTCACTAAAACTGTACTCTCCTTACCAGAACTCAACTATCCCTTTAATGTAAGTTAATATATACGATATTTAAAACAACTTGATTAACTAAATTTCGATTAATTTATTTATTACTTACAATTCCGTGATGAATCCATGTGACTTGAAGGTATCTTTGTCGATTGAGCGAATGTTTGTTATTCGCAAAATTCTGTTATGGAAAAGGAGAGGAAATAGATGGTAATGTAACACGTGTATTTAACTGCGTCATGCCTTAAAGGCATCTAGTACATTTGTTGATATGTGAACAAACTGATGAAAGGTTGATACAAATTTGTATTTGTGTGATTGGATATGTTCACTGAGTGACGTGTGAAAGTCCAAATTCAATGAATGTCATAATGACCGAGTAATGAACGAACATGCAAAGTATTATTGGCTTACTCACTGCATTAACTTTGTACACAGTGAAAAATCTCCACTAGAAAATTTGTAATCCGAATACTTAAATCATAAATATTTTATACAGAAAGAGATGTTGGGAAAACCGTTAGCAGTTCCATGCTCCAATTGGTTATTTAGAGTTATTAGTCAATGTTGACAATGTTACTAGATCCCTTTAAAATTAAAGGGACTTAGTAACATTGCCCAAATCCTCAAAATCCAATTGGAATTCTAGCGGTTCCTTCATACCTTGTTTTATGAGTATTAACAATAAAAGCATGGGACAGGTTTCGTTTTTTCAAATTTCCATTTCGTTCAAAAGATACATACGATTGATGTTGAATTATCCACTGGATCGTCGAAACCATGTACAAAGTGAGTGCAATGAGTTAGTGAATATCCCTTAGCATTTTTGCTCATTACTCGGCCATATAACGTCCATTTCATTTGAAATTTTCACACAACACCCAGTGCACATATCAGATATCAATACTATACATTTGTATCAACCACTCATCATTTTTTGCACATGTAAACAAAGTTACTAGATCTCTTTAATGCATTTTCGCAACTCTAGGGAGGGAAGGTAGTGGTAAAAATATTAACAATTGAATAATGAATACGTAACTGAGTGGTCGGATTTCAAAAATGATGTGATTTCCTCAAGTTTATAATCGATTTCCCCCGATATTCCCAAATAATTTGTCTTCATAATGTTTATGTTTCAACATGTTGAAGGTTGCTCCCTTTCTAGATCACAATATGTTGAATGTGTGCGTGAATTGACCACCAAACTAAACTATTCCTTGATATGCAAATAATACGAGTGTCCAGCACGCTATACGTCCATAAGCGATTTACCAGGGGGTTGAGGTTGCATTCCCGACCGATATCATTCCATTTTACAACACATAATTGTATAAAACTGATATTGCCCGATAATTGGCTGAGTATGAAGTGATTTTTGACCGTAATGAGTTATTTCCGAAACCCTCGGTGGTTTGCATGTCACCCCCCCCCCCCCCCCCCCCCCCCCCCAAACCGGCTTAGTTACTTCGTTTCCTCCACATCCCTCAAATGATTTTGCTTATTATGCTATTGTTTGTTTTATGTATGACCTTTTTATGGAATTAATTATTCACTTCAAGTAACAATATACCAGATCCATTATGCATGCGCTATGCTTCAATATAAGGCCATTGGTTGCGTCAACATAGTGTAAACTTCCTACTGAATAAATTGTAGCCTCCTTGAATATAATAATGTTCACTTTTCCCTTTCTGGTTTCATTTTCCTTTTAATAACAAGCAAGTGTGCAAGCTAAAGGGGAGCAAATGAATAGTGTACCCCAGGCCTCCCCACTTCTTTGAATGAATGGTGTACCCCAGACCTCCCCACCCCTTTGAATGAATAGTGTACCCAGACCCCCCCCCACCCCGTTGAATGAATAGTGTACCCCAGGCCTCCCCACTTCTTTGACATGATTGCATCGCTCCTCGCTACCCCACCGCGAGTACTGAATACAAGAAATATTTGCCTCTTTCTGGGGCCCTCATCTGCGTTGGATACTCAACAGCTCGGGCTAAAGTATATTGTTTGTTGCCATTAACCACTGGGTTATGGTTACCATGGTGACAATGGCTTACTTGTAATCTTCTCTTTATATCCTCAAGCTCATTACCAATATCTGTTATGGTCTTTGTTTTTCTGATTTCAAAGCAAGCCAAGACTTATACAATGCATTCGGAAGAGGAAATGTAAATTGAGAAGACTGGTGTAATCTTATACAATATGCATTCTTAAAAAAAGCTTGTCTGAACTATATCCTTGCAGCGTTATATTTCACCTGATAATAGAACATTTCAATTTCATTACCAACAATTTTAGAAAAAAGGCAAGTTTGTTTCAGTTATTGTATGAGTAATATTACCATTTTCCTTGATACTAGAGCAGTTGAATTTAATTTTACACAATAAAGGCACACACTGTACGTGTGCAATGTATTCTCAAACCTTCTTTTTCTCTTAACAAACTTTACATAGTTGTTTTATGCAAATATAAAAACCGCTTTACACTTCACCTGTTGTGCGTCACATATATGGGAAAGTTGCAACTTGTTATGGCATAATACTCTTTCCGATGGCTAGTTTTTATCAAGGCCATCAGGCAGATGAACAGTTTAATTACCCTTGGGACTTACAGTATCGAAACTCATTTAATGCTAGAAATGTCGATAAAATAAATGCCTGGAAAGGCGGAATCCATAGACCGGCTCATCATCAACAAGTATTAAACGCCATCTGGAACTTCACCCATGCATTGTATTGTGTACTACCAAGGGGCGTACCAAGAGTCTACCATACATGGGGGACTCTTGAATGGACAGTATTGATTTGTATGACATGTACATGGCATGGTCAGTTGATGTGCAACCGAGACAAACCCAACGTATATACATTTCACATTGTGTAAACGTACTAATAAATAAGATTTTGTGAAGGGAAATGTTTATTTTTATATTCATATCATGATTGTACATAATACTAGAGTTGATTGTAACGGCTGTTCAAGATTACCTTGTTCTATTTGTCATATTGGATTCATTCTCTGTCCTTGGGATTTCAGTTAAACGTCTTTAACTATAGGTGTATAGGATCAATAAAGCGTAAACTATAATAACTGAAAACATGTACTCTCAGGGACATATGAAACAAGGTGAATACTGCCCCCTGGTTCTCCCACACCGTGCACTTAGCCCCTCTGCACAGTTTGCATGCATCCAGGAGAGGGTTCCATCAGGAGCTATTGACCATTCTTTGTCTCTTGTAAATTGTACATCCATGCAAAATAATATATTAAAGCAAATATGTATATAGAGAGGAACAAAGTCGTGAGAGTAATATCCATTAGGCTTGGTATACCTCGGGGTATACGAGGTATCACTCGCTGGCCGTAGCGAGTAAACTTGATATCAGTAGGAACAAAATAAGAAGAAGTGAAGACAAAATAACCACTCAAAATAGAAACAAGATCCCTCTCGAATGACGCGTGATTTGCATGAAATATTAAGCAGGCTCCTATCAAATGGAGGTAAAGAAGTAAAGAAAAGAAAAAGAAAAGAGAAGAATGAGAAGAATACCATAACGGAGAAGGGGAAGAAGAAAACATGATTAGGAATAAGAGGGAAAGAATATGATGTACGTCCAATGTGACTTTTTTGTTTGTTAATATTCCGGACATTAACATAAGTTCTGCATTGTGGTTCTTTGTTTAAGCAGCCGCACCGGGGTATTTAAAAGAGGGGTGGGGGGGGGGGGGGGGGTGTGGGAGGAGGCATATGCAGTGTTTCCACAGACCGGAGCCACTAGTTTTGTTATGCAAAGGTTGATGGGGGACGGGGCTGTTGTATTCGACTACAACATTGTCCACTTGTTCTAAATTCAGAGTAATTCGTGAACGTGATTAGGCGATAAATATCTTCCGAACATTCGTTAATAGGGCTACATTCAACATAAATATTAAAAGGTTTCTAGCCTTCAAAATATCGACCTAATGTTTTACATGACCAGAGACGTAGAAGGCGGGGGAAGGCTGGGGACTGCAACTCCCCCCACCCCCTGGGAGTTTTGAAACGGCCATTTTCGCGCAAAATGCTCCTTAAATTCGGTCACACCATGTCATATTTGGGTACACCATGTCATATTCGGGCTAATCCATACCATATTTGGGCAAGATAATGTCATATACGGGCAAACCGTGTTGTGTTCGGGAAAAATAACGTCCTTTTTGGGCAAAACCATTTCATACTTGGGCAAACTTCGTGATATTTTTGGACTAAACCATCAGAAACATACCTTATCGGGCAATCATTAAGGCGAGAACCCTTTTTATTTTATTGTTTGTCAGGTGAAGCGGGAAAGGATACTTATTCGGGCAATAGACCCCAGCCCCCTCATAAAACCGTGCCTCTACGTCCATGTACATAACAATAAGGCTTAGTTAAGTTTAAACAAATGATTCTCTACAGAGGATTCTATTTAGCTGTTGACCTTCAACTACCTCTGGAAATTTGTATTATTTGGCGTGATCATGTCTTAAAGATACCGTAGTCCGGGGTGACTTTGGCCACTTTTTGAGAAGGGTGTATTTTCATCAAGTCTCACCTTTTCGAACAAATTTATTGGCGTTGGAAATATACTCCTTTAGGGTGATGTACAAAATCCAAAAAAAATTCTAAAAAGTAAGGCTTGATGAAAATACATCCTCCTAAAAAAAGTGGCCAAAGTCATCCCGGCGGCGGTGGAGAAAATTGCCTCTTCTTACCCTCCCCGTTATTCTCCCATCCGCTTTGTTGAAATACATAGGCCTACATTAATTATTCAATTTAATACATGTACATGTATATCTACAAAGTTCATTTTTGCACACGGCCGCCCAGCATTACCCACACAAGGTTGAACCGGGTTACACCCATCATCCTTCTGCTATTCCTGTCCTTCCTCGAACAATGGATACACACTTACTTGCCGCCGTGATCAGCCAAATTACCAGGATTACAGTTAATACCTCTCCTAAAGCTCGCTCTACAAGGTAACATCAAAGTCTCCTTGGTAGTTTCCTTGATCAACTAAATGATGTTCATTGGACAATGTAATTGAGTCTTATTCCTGAATACTTAATTAAGAAACAGATGTTAGCCTTTTGAGTGTCATTCTTATCTCAAGCAGAATCAAATTTGTTGATGCGTTCCTCAATGCATATAACAATTCTTCTAGATCGTGTGCAGTTAACGAATCTGATTTGGGAACACGTTATTCATCTGAAAATAACGGAAATCATAGAACAAAACTATACCTAAATATACCTTATACCGTCTTAAACTTTGTTGGCATGTGCAGAACGTGATGAATGGATGTTATAATGTGTCACTTTGTGATCTGATTTTGTCCTCTGAGTATTGTGTGAAAATGTCACGTTAAATTAATGTTATATGGCAGAGTAATGAGCGAAAATGCAAAGTTATATTTACTACCTCATTGCACCGACTTTGTACACATTTATGACTATCCAGTGGATAGTTTAAAATCCAAACACTTCAATCGTAAATAACAAAAGTTAAATTCGAAAAAACACAAACTCGTTATTTGCTTCTATTGGTAATACGAATACAGCAATGTATAAGAGATGCACTAGATTTATAGTGAAGTTCTGTTAATTTGGACAATGCTACTATCCTCAATATAATGCGAGTTAATTTGTTTTCTACTTAGTTCTAATGGTTTGGTATAACACCCGGTGTGTATTCTTCATTATTATCCAAGTCAATATTCCAGTGTATATGTAACGATAAAAGCACGAACCTGTAAATAAAGATATCCTTTCCAGTGTCCAAAAATACGACTCACATTGATTCTACGAGAAGAAGTTGACATGCAAGAGTCCACATTTGATACAAACACCATACAAAATACTTACATAACAAAGAGATGGAGATTGGCAGGGAAGGACCTTGCTGTCAAACTCGTGATACCGTTCCCTTCTAAGTCACTGCAGAAAACAAACACATGTTATGATCATTCAATAAAGGTCACACTCATATTTCAAACACATTCTAAACCAAACTGCATTATTTTGAACGTGGGAGCAAAGGAAGTGAAAATATCTGAGACAGAAGCGCACTTACAGGAATAAGATTTGGCTTTGCTATCGATTAAATGTTGTATTCTTTTACCTCTACCTTTGAAGTTCTTATTAAGTCATTAAATAACTGATAATGTTTCTCGATGTAGGACACCATTTGGAAATCGCCCTAAATTGCATTTAAAATGTGTTATTCTTGATGTTTGTATTTTCGCTTGTATGTTTATGGATGTCATAATTAAATACAATTAAGCAAATCAACAAACGAACAAACGAAAAGACAAACGAACAAGACAGGTTGCAAAATAGTGGAAATACACACAATAATACAAATGATGTGCTTATGTTGTGCATAATATTTGCATCGCTTTCCAATGACTGATCATACCACAAAAGGTATATTTAATTTCACTTGCATAATAATGAATACTAAAAGGAAATAAATAATTGATATACATGTTAAGTTATTAACTAAATAAATGAATACATATATACATACGTGTAAGGTACATTTCTAACTTAACAAATAAATACAATGCAACTGTTTAAACGATCTAAAACAATAAACAGCACATACAACATAAATAAATGAATAAATAAATAATACACTAACTAACGAAACAAATTATCACCAACACCAAATAAATAAAAACGTAAAACGTATTTTCATTAACGAACCAACTAAATGAATACACAAATACCACATCAATACAAAGATTAGTTATGCATAAATAAATAAGTACATGAATAAGTAAGGGTCTTACATCCATGATAGTGAAGAGATCTCACTCAGTGCCTCTGCATTGCCCAGGTCTGTGATCTCATTATCTCGCAGATCCCTTTACAGACAAAAGCAAATAACACGACATTTTAATTCTTCTAGCACCTTTAGTTACGGTTCTCCATTCTATTCGTATCGAGCGCCAGGCTAGAAGATATACTATGTAGGTACCATTCAGATACTTGAGAAAACGAGCAAGTTCAAGCGAACGAATCCCCATATTGATTTGATTTTATTGCCCAAATAAATTTAAACTGTTTTTTCCATGCTTACATAATCTAGATAGACAACCAAACACAGACCAATTCAACAAACTTCACATTCAACACATTTCACAGTACTTATTACTTACTGCGTATTTCATATAAATACATATAAATAATGATTGATCTAACTTTTACAATAATAAATATTGTACTGTAAATGAAAAATGTATGATAGTGTACTAATAACAACGTAAAATAACATCAATACTTTCCATGGTTTTCATATTAATGATCATTTAAAAAACATATTAACAAAAAGGTAACATTTGTACGTATCATTAAAACGTAGAATAAATAAAGTTACACTTATTCTAAAGAGAGCTTTAATTACAGACACGTAATTAGCGTTCAATTGCGTAATGGATATGACACGGGGGCGAATGGAACGAGGGCGTTATATATCACGAAATCTGATATATGATTTGAGATCCAAAAACCTACTCTGTTTGCTTTTTTGAAATGGAATATCTTTGATGATGTTGTAATTACACGATATTGTTGAGAAACTGGTTGTTATTTTGACAGTCAGGACAGTATTCTATACACTAGTACGCATAGTCACACATATAAGGGTATATAAGGACCTCCATTCACACTATGAATAACCAACATAACACTAGTAGTAAAGGGGAAGAAGATACATAATACAAATAAAACCTAGTTCACCTGCATAGTTTTGCATAACAATTCCATACTTTATTTCCTATGTTAAATAATTTAATATTCAACTGTATTTGTGTTGTGCGTGTGTGTTGGCGTATGGTGAATATGAGTGTTATATGCATTTGCCAAATTTGTTAATCAATGTGTTTTTATTAGTTCTTGCCAAGCTGCATTGTATCTTAGTTCTTGTACTGTTGTAATTTGTAAATAAATGGGTCTTATTTACCCCTCTAGCTTCTGCAGAGGTCACAACCCACATGTTCATACTACTGCTGAACGAAAGTGAACATAAAGCAACTAAAAATGAGTTTGCGGTTTTTAGAAGATTGATATTCCCTGAATCTTGTATAATTATAAACACAAGTTTGATTAAACTGGTATTTCGCATGTAAAATTACAAATTTTTCATCATGTTGAACTTGTTACTAAATGTCAATCTTCACTGTCCTGGGTGCCTTTAATCTAAACTTAACTGGAATAGGTCAATAAACATCCCCTAGTAGGTGTTCAGACAAACGCATAGCACTGTGTCGGCTTGGTACGAACAGTCACGTCACGTTCACGTCACGTCACGTGAAGGTTCTGTACCTTTTGTGAAACAGGTCACCCAAATCTACGAAGTGTTGGGTTACGTGACCCAACAGTTTGTAGATATACTATATGCAATTCATGAAAGCTCACGTAAATTGGCGCTTGCGTAAAACAAATTAATGTAAATTGTCGTTGAGAAGAGACTAATGCTCGGTAAATTTAATCGTGAACGAACCCGTCCTACCTATACTGTAAATACCAATTATAGGCGTACACAGGCCTGGGGGCAGGGGGATGGACACCCCCTACCCCCATCCCCACCCCCTTACATAATTCAAGAAATGTCTTGGTCTCGGCCTCGACCGGTGACCGGTCCTGGTCTTGTCCTCGGCTGCGGTCATTTTCTACGGACACCCCCTACCCACACTCCCCCCGCTTACTTCAATTTGTCTGACGAAATATCCCCCCCCCCTACACCCACCCCTTGAAAAAATCCTGGGTACGCCACTGCCTACAAGTAGCTAGTTCGAATGTCAAATACATGAATTGATTTATTTAATATTGATTGGTTGGTGTGATTGTTTCATTATAATGATTGACTGATTAATTGATTGTTTATTAGATTAAATGACTGATTTATAGATTGACTCGATTCAATAACCATAAATAAACACTATTAATCAAATCATTGTTGTATTACTTTTAAACTCATTGATCACTGCAACTCACTCACTCACTCACTCACTCACTCACTTTCACAGGCATGCACATACAACGCCGTTAAGGGCCAGTACGCTCAGACGTCGAGCACGGGAACTTCAGGCGTATGCGAACTGAATTGTCCGCTGCGTGTAGCAATTCAGCTGGAAATCAACATTTGCCAAAATCCACGCACCACACGTCTTTAGAAATACTCCAATAACAAGACAAATAATGCAAGTGGTATGGTTGTACATTACCTAAATGACAGAACTGCATATTATCGTCTCAGATTACTCTGAATTATGCACGTACATATTATAAACATAATGATTGAAAAGATTTGATAAGGGGGTATCGGCATTTTCGTCGACATTTTTAAATCTCTTTGTGCGTGTATGTCTAGTCTTAGTAACAAGCGTTTGCAATTTTAAAAATCTTGATTAAACGCTCACGTCACGATTTGGTTAACGCGACACTTCGAGTTTTACCGGCATGGAAAACGACAAATTGTTGGGTCACTTTACCCTACACTTCGTAGATTTGGGTGACCTGTTTCACAAAAGGTACAGAACCGTTCACGTGACGTTAACGTGAACGTGACGTGACTGTTCGTACCAAGCCCACTGTGTCAATACCCATCCATATGTAGGCCCCTGGTGCCATATGCATGTACATCGTACGGATATCTTAATATAGCTACAAGGTAATCGATTGAGCCATCAATTACCGTACGTACTTTATATCCTTGTACTTTCCTGCATGTGGCGTGAGTTTTTCTTTTTGTATTGGTTTGAATCAACCACTATTGGCGGCTTCAAAAGTATAGGTCCTTGGTTGCATAGTCGGGTGATAAATTGCTCGATTCGGTAGTGAAATATCATTAGTCATATATGTACGTGAATGTTTCAAGGCCTTGTTGTGAAATATGTAGTCACATTTTGGGAAAAAGTTATCAAGAATTTTGATATAACCAAGTCTATGATTTGTTATCAAGTCTTTACATGTGACATATTTCCGAACCACGTTCCTGTTATTTTTCTATTTCACGCCGCTTGTGTCTTAAACAAAATTACTCCATTTGAAATGGCATTTTCCATAAACCATTGTAATTAGACTCGATATTTGACGAAAAACCTTAAGCATGGGAACATCCAGATGAGAATTCGGACCTGCCCATCATAATGTTGTAATGCTTCTCACTCTATAAACCATAAGAGGCCATGTGTTTTGAACTGGGCCGGTAAATAGGTGGTGTTGTTACATCTGTACAACATGCATGGTACTTAAAATGAGCGCCAAACTTTTAAAACAAACGCTACATTAATATATTTGGGGTCAAAGTAAAGACTATTTAGGTGACTACAGATTTAAATTCAGAAAAAGGAATTTTAATCTGTCATTGTTATGTAAATTTGAATTCCTTACCACCAAGTACCCGATTTTGCACGGTGGAGGTGGAGGGGAGCATGAGGAGGGGAGCATAAATTTGAGAACATAATAGAAAGCTATGTAGAAAGCAATGAGCATACGATGAGGGGAGCATAGATTTGGAAGCATAATAGCATGACTGTGTACTGAACACATACCATGTATTCAAGTGCATGTAGAATCACACAAAAGATTTCTTTTGCCTTTTGTGAGTTGGTCATGCAATTAATTAGGTCAAGTGCCCACCTAAAGATCCCATTGAGATTCAATTTGAAAGATTTATCCTACAAAACAAAAACAAGATTGGCAATGCGATTGTGCATGGTGGTGAAGGAGGAGGGGAGCATACATTTGAGAGCATAATTATAGAAAGCCATGGAGAGAGAAATGAGCATAAGATGACTGGGGGAGCATAGATCTGAAAGGCATTTCCCAGAAACAGTTTACCAGAAGTGACAAGTTCATGTATGTATGAACTTGACCACATAATAATAATAAACTAGTATGAAGTTGTATTTTAAGGATACTCAAACATACGTAAACATTATACAGTAGAAACATTTTCTCATATAACCTTCTCTCGCTTTTCGTTATATTTTGACATATATTTGTTGACACACCTTATAGTGTTGTTTCAAATTGACATCATATTAGTAGATTCCTCATCCAATATCATTTCTAATAATGTTTTACGCGTTTGGATAAAGATATTTTGACTTGGAGTACATTTTGTCATGATCTCTTGTATTGTGCATACCTAAATATTGTACAAATAGATGAATGCACAAAATTACATTATCATATATGAAACATAGCAAATGATATACCAAACGAAAGGTGCAATCACGCTTAATTGAATTATGCATAAAACATTTTACTAGGTGGATAAGATTTTTCTCCAGTGGCGATTTTTTAATGGTACTTTGTTGTCTCATTTTCGTCAGATTTTAGCCCATTTTTTTTGACACACCCTGTACAGTTGTTTTTAAAACAACACAAATGGAATCCTGATACCATATCCTTTCCAAAAATGTATACTTTTATGGGTCTTGGATGTAAATTAATAACAATATTTTGACTTTAATACAATTTGTCATGATCTCTTGAAAATCCCTCAGTGTAACGCTTACTGGCCCAGTTCAAAACACATGGCCAAGAGCCGGATAAATCATGTCGAGACAAGCTATGTAAACCTAAAAACAAATAATAATGCTTTTCTTCTTACTACCACTTCCATGTTCTTTCATGGTACTTGTGCATTGCGTGTAAGCAGCTGATTTAATTAAAATGGGGGGGGGGGGGGGGGTGGCATTATCCCCTTTTCACCCCTCACCTATACGAAGCGAGCTCGTTCATTTACCTTCCGAACCATATGCTGTTCATGGACACAGCCTCTTTGGGTAAAACCTCCAATCAATATTTCATGCAACTACTTATATTTTCGTAAACGCTTTTCGTGAAATTTCGTGAAAAAGAACACGTGTTAGTTAATACTCATGCGAGGTTACTTTCCGTTTTATATTGATCAGGTAAGGTTTGTCTTACACAAATATTCTAAACACATCGGGTGATTGTTTATACTCATCGATTTTTAGATCAGAATCCCTAATGTAACGAGCAAAGATCCAGCAGGCTGTTAATGATGCAGGTTAAGTGTCTTTTAAGGTTTCCTCACTGTGCTCTCCACACTCGGAGCACCTTGTGAGAATGTCACGATTTGGTTTAAGTACTCTGCATTAACTATTTAGCGTTGCCATACATTTTATTTATGTCTTTAACCACAGACGTCGTGTTTCACACCAATGCATACATACTTGATCCAGTCGCATCTCTAGAAAGCTCATAATCTGTACATTATATCATTTGCACTTTAATACTGATATATCTTGCGAAGACAGAAATGTGGGTGGGGAATCATGTCATGGTCACCTGACACTTGGTCTGCATCCAGTTGATCAACTTTTATAGCAACATCATAATTCAGAGTATTACGATTGCAGTTAGGGTTAGCATTATAGGGTTAGGGTTATTTGTTTATTTTGGATTAGGGTCCAGTTTGGAAATACATGTACGAGATTCAGGCATCCTGTGGTATAAACCTGATATAGACCATCCGACCATAACCATAACCCATACACCATTAACCATAAACCACAGTTTGCACAATTACAGGAAACAAGATCTTTGGAACCCTTTGTAACTTTTTCAAAATCAACTGATACTTTGGCATTTTTCTTTCATTACGAGTCTCTTGGTGTCCGAAAATCAACTGAGTCACACCTAATTAATTTGGCATATTTGTTTATGAGAGATATCAACAGATGGTTGAGACATCATCATCATATGGAAAACAACAACACATCATTTAATATACTTGGTAACAATGACGGAGGACAAATATGCTAATTTCAGAAGTGAAATATCACTAGTCGACTAACATGACTGATATCCTGAGCTGCCTGGTGTTACAATTAAATTGTTGGGCAAAATAATCAAAATATATCTGTTTGTATGATTTGGAATGAAGGCGTTACTTGTCACCCTCATCCGAACCACGCATTTGTCATTTGTTCTTTATTTTGCTTGCATCTTACCTGGCTTACCTAACTTACCTGGCACTTACTTATTCCTCCATTGGCGTGAGGGGCAGTAATTCCCTCGCACGTAATATTTGCCCCTGTATAAAACGCCGATGCAAACATTTCAAGTATGTAAATGTAAAAAGGCAGTTTATCCACTTGCCATAACATGTCTGTTTGATATAAGTATGTGCATTAACAGTCTACGCTACGAAGATAGCTGCGAATGCAAATGTTACTGCACATTGTACAATAAAACCAAACTATTGTTGTCACATTCCAATAGGCATGTTTACACATTATTAGTTCGTCAAACATCGACCAGAACAAACTGAATACTTACAGCCAGAATACCTGCAGACCTGTGAACATCCCGGCCTTGAGATCTGTAAGCTTATTCTGGTTTAGAAACCTGTTTGCAAAGAACAACACAGTTCCATTTACCTAGTCATCATCTTCAGTAGTCGTGTATTATTGCTCTTCTCCGTTTTCCGGTCAGATTCCTAAATAATTCATTCATGTACACTTAATTATCATTATTATTATTATTATTAATGCAGTGAAAATGCCCGTGATGAGTAGCATTGGCCATTCAAATTAATGTATTAGGACTCATACTATTGCAAACTTCAAATTCGTTTTCATCCAATTTCGATTTCAATTCGATTTCATTTTCTGGGATATTACATTAATGTCGATTATGTTGTAAAAGTTATCTATTTGATTCTGATAGTTAATATACACTTTTCTAAGGATAAGGACAAAAGTATTTTCGTAAATTAAAACTGCATATTTTTATACTAATTTATCAAATCATGTTCATACTTAAAGTATGTTTGTATGAATTTGCACACACCTAAATAACCCCTGTAATAGCTTAATAGTACACAATTTGTAAGACCTTCCATGAAAATGTTTAACTTTAAATGCACTCCCGTGAAATGTCTGATATCGCCATTGGCTACGCCAAGCCTAGCATACTTACAGCCATTCAAGTCCAGTCAGTCCTCGGAAAGCTCCCGGATGTATCACCGATATTCTATTATCGTTTATATATCTACAATAGAATTGAAAAGGGAATGCTTTATATCTTAATACAGCTCCTTTTATAACTTAATTTAAGGGAAGTGATATAACTTGTTATCTCTTTAGACATTGGCATTTGAAGAAAATAAACATGAGTGTGATAATTGCATTTATATGCACGTTATCTCAACATCTACATTTGTAAATGTATGTCTGTTTTGGAGTACATTTTTTAATAAAGCGTAAATTTTCTTTAACATGTTAAATATAACGGTTATACCTTAATCATTATTAATGTGCATTCCAAAGTCACCCTGTACTAACGAGACAATTTTCGTTTTTATTTCCAGAATAGAAAGCCATTTCGTATTATGAAACGACAACTTACTGTAAAGACGTGAGCTATAAATAATATGGTAAGGAACGAAAACAATATTAAAGGGGAAGTACAGTTTTGGTAAGGCTGAACTTTAGTAACCAAAACCTGCACAGTAACATTACAAAATAATAGTTAAAACTCCACCATGCTTGACAGGTATACAAAATTACAAACGACTAAGTAAAAAGCCTTTTACCATTCAAAAAGAGCCATTAAAACCCAAGAGGGCGCTCTCTAAAAAGGCATTGGTTTCAACCATTTTTCATGCAAAATTATGCATGTGATGTTTTGTTGAAATAATGATTAAATAGAGAGATCATCAACAACTATTTAAAAACCGCTCTTGAAAACTTTTGAAAAAGTGTAAGCATTTTAAAAATTTATTTTAAAAATCATCGAATAAATTTGGGGCCCTTATTTATTACGACGGATATATTTATTGATATTTCAGCCATTTCTGAACCGATTTTGACCAAATAAAGTTTATTCTGCCATCAAAATTGCATGTTCTTTCAAATTCGACACTCAGTTTTTCATTACCTCACACATAAACTCCAAACTTGCATGTTAGATTATATATAATAACTACGGTAAGTAATAATAATTAAGAAAAATGTAAAATGAACTTACAATTTGGCTAACTTGGATAGATTGCCGAACGCATTGGTCGGTATTTCTTCCAGTTCATTCTCCATCAGGTTTCTGTAAAACACAAAACAACAACTTGCGATTAAGAAATCAGAACATCAAGCATCGAAATAGAGATCAAATCTGAATAAGATATGAAAATGTACTTGAATAAACCGCAGTCGACTTGAGCCTCTTTGCATGATGTGTTATAGTCTGTGGTCTTTTTATGACATTCTGTATTCATTAGTTTTTATTGCGGTGTACTATTTGCAAGGACGGTTTGAACGAGTTCTTGGCGCCATGTCCGATCCTTAACTCGTAAAGTGCGAGCAATACTGCTGAATCGTAGTCACCTTGTTAAAAAAATAATACCAACTCCAATATTGAATGAGTACATTTAAAATTAATATTCTGCATTTTCTTTACTGTTATTTAACTTGTTCACTAATTCAAAGCTCGCCATTAAACATCACACTTATAGAAGGGACATGTACTCCTGTACTTTTCATTAGGGAAAACAAAACAACAAACAAATCAAAATAAGTTGCATGAATTGGAAATAAGGCGTTGAATTCACGCGTTTCTTTTCACGTTTCTTTTTATCCATCAGGTTTGAGAAATTGGCGCCACACAAGTCCTGTGGATCAAAAATTATTTTTAATTTGTTATAGGCTACTGCTATTTGGAATAACGCAGTCAAATATACCTTTACAGCAAATAAAGATGAATAAGACATACATTTCGATATGATTAAAATTGATATTTTAGTATAACATTGGTGAGATCATTCCGGCACAGCAATATCGTTTAATGTAATGCATTGAAGATGTCTTTCATGGTCTAAATTCAAATACATGCAATCTTATATATACTTACAGATAGACTAACGATGTCAAATTCTCGAACAGCTCACTGTTGATGCTTCTGATTTTGTTGCCTCTCAGCGATCTAGGAAAGTCAAGTTTGTTCAATAGATAATGATTTAAATGAGCGCCCGATTATTCTCCAATAAATAATCTATTCATCGTGATAAAGGCCCGTACGATGATCATTGCATTTAATGACATATTTTAACCGTACACCGCTTTATGGTAATGTCACATACAAATCATAGACATATTATTGAGTGGATCCAGGGACTCCAATGTGAATAACATGTACTAAACACACAATGACTTAGAGCAGGTGGTATAATAATAGTGATCATAATCAGTGTATTATTATTATTATTATCATTTTTATTTATTTGTTTTAAATATTATTTTTTAATTACTATATTATTATTATTATTATTATTATTTGGATACTTTAGTAAGCATTAGAAAGAGTAAAAAAAAAAGAAAAAATAACAGCACAATACTAAGGAGAAAACATACCAAAATAGATGAAGTGTATGAATAGTTTCTAACAATTTTCATCAACAAATCGATCTCTCATTATGACCTTGAATTGAAACTTGCCATGAAATTGTAGTCGCCCGGGAAAGAAAGCAATTACCATTTAATATTATGTACATATGAAATCAAAGTTTTCCCCTGGTACCGTCATATCTCGAGGGTATGAGATACATGTCATGCAAAGCAAGGGTAGATTTCATATCTCTACAAAAATATCACACCTGTTCTGCAAAACTAGCCGGCAATGACGTAAATGGAACCTGCGGTAGATGTGATAATAATGAAATAAATGGCTCTATTGCCATCCTACGTTTCTTTTTTGCGGGGGAGAATATGATTCTTGGAAATTTAAGATCATTTTCTTTTTTTGTTCTTGTTTTTAATAGGAAAAGAAAATTTACCACATGTCGAATTATCGGCATTAAAACATAAGCAGTCACATTTTGGCAAAGATAGTTGTTAAACCAAAGCGTGACTTTTACCTAGGCGTCGTTTAGTGCGTTTATATTGTTGATAGTACTCGACTTTTACGCTATTTTAAAAGCTTTCAAGCATTCAATTGCGTGGGAGGTTTTCTCAAAAACTCCTGAGCACACTTAAAGATAAAATTAATTTCAACCATATCGGACTCATTCTATCCATTTGTTATATATACTCCGCAAAAAAAGAAACAGGACACTTGTTTAAGTTGAAATATTTCATATTTATGTACGATATAGTGTACATTATTATATATCAAATTAAAGGAAATTTAGTCCTCTACAGGCAGGGTATAAATTAAAGGTGTAATCGTTCATGCATGAACTGCCATGGTCAATTAACAATAGCAAGGTCGGTTTTCCAAAATAGCAAAAACAATGGAGGACCGCACCATTCGACTGCAATGAATAAGCATCTTACGAGCCTACTCACAATCTGGTGACGTTTGGATGAATATTCTCTGGCACGGTTGTCACATTTAGGTGTACGCATTGAAGCACCGTGTAGCTCTTGCAGTTACAACCAGGCGGGAAATAAGGCAGTGCTGAAGGGGGGAAATGTTCAAAGATGAAGAATAATCGAATTTTAAAATGTGAAATAATAATATGTATACACAATTAACAGACTAATTTGAAACACACACGTACAAATAAAAATAATTTAACTATAACGATCCTGTCCACCTTTTGCAAAACTAATTTCAAAAGTTGCGAGATTATTGTCAGATACGAGAGAAATTGTAATTTAAGAGCTTACCTGAAAAAAGCTTAAAACCTCCTTGCCGCGGAGTTATAATTATGTGCGCCGCTTGAAATTAACGATGCAGTCTAGTTAAATCTTGATTGATCGTCTTAAACAGCTTGTGATCGTACATTCTATATGCTAGAGCTTATCAACAACTTTTCAAAATGCACCGAAAGCAAGTATTTATACTGACCAAACTAATTAATTTAGATGGGAACATCTGAAAAAATAAAAACGCTAAATTCAGCAATATAATCCCAATAGTTCTATGATAAAAGGATCACATCGCTGATGTCGCACAGCATCTCACATATAGCCTCTACGCCCATCTTGCCCTACTTGGCTACTACGATCACTTCAGGCTGCTGCCTTCCATGTGTGGACGATGGTTATCGTGCGTACTGACTTATTATATTTGATGTAAAATATACAATAACGGCAACTCTTAACACTTACAGATGAGTAAGGATATATTCATTACATTAATAACATATCACATTTTAAGGATTTTCCTAAAAGCTTTTGTTCACTTTAATCACTTGTTAGTCTTTGAATTGTCTGTATTCGTATGATTGAAATAAAACAAAATGGGTTAAATGGTTACATTGACGTTTTCCATAATTAGACATTTATATGTAGGCCAAATATATATTGGTCTCTTGGCACAAAATTAGGGCAATAATATTAGTCGAATTAAAAAATGATTCTAAATATGCCGAATCAATCTGTTCGCTAGGGGGATAAGATGATACATCATCCAACTAACAGTAACATGATTAATGTCGCGAAACTCACGCTCTTCATTCCTGACTTTCTAAACTTAAAGGGGAATTCCCTCCAAGAAATTCGATGGTTGCTGTAAGAAGGTGAATAACAAGAATCATACGCGAAAATCTGAGTTATGACAGGGTGATCTTGTCGATCGTGACGTCATTTGCGAGCTCCAGTCATTGTGATGTGTACATGAGAATTTTAGGAGAACTACAATTCTTAATACAGAGCTAAACACAACAAAAAAGTAACTCCCCCCTAATCAAAATAGCGTAACTTTTTAAGCAACATAACTTGGCAGGAATGTTTCTAAACTTATTGGCTAACGTCTCCGTGAAAATGAACTTGATTCGCCATGCCATGCATGAGTGAGCACACATTAAAGGCAAAATGTCACTTGTCAAAAGTCACAAGAGTCAAAAAGTGACAATTTTTCCTTTGATGTGTGCTCACTCATGCATGACTCGATGGACCAATTTCATTTTCACACAGCAGTTAGTCAATAAGTGTAGGAACAATCCTGCAGAGGTATTTTGCTCAAAACATTTTTGTTAAAACGTTATGTTATTCTAATCAGGAGAGGACTTACTTTTTTGTTGAGTTTATTCCAACAATACTAATCAATTAAACCCAACACAAAAATAAGTCCCCCTTAATCAAATAACATAACTTTTTAACGAAAAGGTTTTGAAAAAAATGTATCGGCAGGATTGTTCCTACATTTATTGACTAACCCACATCAAAGGCAAAATTTCAACTTTTTGACTCTTGTGACTTTTGAAAAGTTTCTTGTTTTTTGCCTTTAATTTGTGCTCACTCATGCATGGCATGGCGGATCAAGTTCATTTTCACGGAAACGTTAGCCAATAACTTTAGAAACATTCCTGCCAAGTTATGTTGCTCAAACCCTATTTGTTAAAAAGTTACGCTATTTTGATTAGGGGGGGAGTTACTTTTTGTGTTGTGTTTATATCATTACCTTAAACATGCCAAATATTTGGTCCATCAATATTCCATATATGAATAGATAGATCGATAGATAGATATAATGGTTTATTTCAGAAAAAAATTCAAATGTTACAAACATTGCAAAATACATACAACGCACCAATCCACCATTACAAATTGAATTAGTAAAAACAAGCACAATTTTTTTGTTAGTTACTAAAATGAGAAAAATAAAGTGAATGTTTACAAACACACCTATCGTGAGTGGCTCGCAAAGGATATTCCAAGATATTGATCACCAATTTTCACCAATTATTCCTTTTATTCTCCTTATTTGGTAAAACAAAAATAATCTTGCCCGGAATTCACCTTTAATACATTACAAATATAATTTACATAATTTCAAATCAATATTCATTATTTTAGTAACCCTAAACAAAGTACAATTTTAAAACTAATGCATCAACTTCATAATAGGTACAATTTTGCGAACATTTGGAAATAAATGTCAAATTTGGTTAATTCCGCCGTCTTTATCAAGCATATCCGTCTTCTTTACAATGCATTAGACAATGCATCACGCAACTATCATGACTATAAGTAGTAAATGTCACAATAAATATCCACAAGGGCATTACCAGGGTCATCACAGACGGGATGCAAATGTGAATGAGGCAGGGGTAATTTAGTCATGAAGGCGGGCAACAAGAGTTCACAAAATAAAATTATAACTAAGCATGCCATTCTTCATATATGTATTTTGTGCCCACATGGACATGATGAAATGCTTGTGTGGAAACGGGGGTGTGGTCAAGTATTCAAACGAGGAGATAATTGCGCACTGCCCCCATGGCAACACCATCCCTTATAGTTTGCCCTTATAATTCGGCTTCTTCTCAACTTACAACATATATTGTCTAAAGAGGTGTAATTCATGGTGGCGTTCTCGAGGGGCACAGCCACGGGATGTCTCTTGTCGAACTGCACGGGCCAACCAAGATAGATTTCTGACACACCAAGCAAAGAGACAAAAAAAAAATGTGATATGCAAATATACAATACAGATTTTAAAGATATGAATGATATTGAAACCCATATCGATAAGATATATAAATATATATATATATATAATCTTGGCATATAATCTTGGCATATATTCGAATACATATTTTTTTCAATAAGTGTTCTGCAATACAAATGTATGATAAGAAACGCAAATAGATTACTGATTGATTACCTTCGCGTTACAACATGATATATTTGTTATATCTATTACACATATCGGCTGCAGGTATATATAAGAATAGGACATAGTCAAAATATCTATTCCATTTTGTAAATTAGTTTTCCTACTAATATATATTTCTGTTGAGAAAATTAATAAAAATGTAATTCAATAAAGGAAGAACAGTGATATCGAATGACGGATTGTCATTGTAAAATATGAGCAGCGGTGGCGGAACGTTGCTTAAAGTGTATAGGGGCTGTCGGCCAAATAAAGACACTTAAAGGGACTTAGTAACATTGTCCAAATCCTCAAAATAAAATTTTAATTCTAGCGGTTCCCTCATACCGTGTTGTATTCGTATTAACAATAAAATCATGGGACAGGTTTCGGTTTTTCAAATTTCCCTTTCGTTACAAAGATATGTACGATCAAAGTATTCAGATAAGAAAAACTCCGGGCGAGTTTTTCATCCCTGTACAAAGTGAATGCAGTGAGTTAGTGAATATCACCCAATATCACTTTGCATTTTCGCTCATTACTTGGCCATGCAATGTCCATTTGACTTGAAATTTTCACACAATACCCTGTGGACATATGAGATAACAGCACTATACATTGCATCAACCATTCATCACTTTTTGCACATGCCAACAAAGTTACTAGATCCCTTTAATAATTGCATATAAAAAGGCGAAATTATGACCACCTCAAGAGGGGATATAACTATTAGATGTGCCATATATAGTATGGCAAATTATAATGTGTGTTCAAGTTACACAATTGTAGCTTAAGAGCCACGTCCATGAAAAGAAACATGCAAAGGTAAATGACAACATATTCAGGTATATAAATGCTGTTCAATCATATATACATGGTAAAGAATATCGCTAATGATATCTCTAAATGATAATAATAACCGAAAGCCAGTTTCATTGCCCTTTAATAATATAGCTAATGATATTCGTTTGTCTCGCGATGTATGGTCAACAAGGAATCTAAAGATCACGACGTTTCGTGTGCCGCTGCAACACTTCGTCAGGTGATACAAATATGCTGTTAAGGCCCAGTCCCATATTGACGATTTACACGGCGAATCGCAACGACTTGCAACGATTTATTAGAACGAATCGACTCGATTTAGCCACGATTTAACAACGAATAGGGACGAATTGTACGGCGACTCAGGACGAATATTCGTTCTTCGTCGTTGTTCGACGAGTCACTTGGTCCTTCCTTTGTCTTTAACCACCGCGGTGGAAAAATCGTTGCAGGAAAAAAGTTGCGGTCCCATATTGGCGATTTCTACGGCGACTCGCAACGATTTATCATTCGTAGAGAAAATCGCTGAAGTCGTCGCGAGTCGTTGTAATTCGTTTCGAGTCGTTGTAATTCGTTCTTCGAACCGTTGCGCATCGCAAAGAACGCCATGAATCGTGTTAGCACAACGAATGTTTTGAACCGGTTCAAAACTATCGCCATGTCCGGCCTCACATACTTTGTATGGACTAATCGGGCAGTGCACACTGTGAACAATCATGACAATAGGACTTATTTGAGTCAGTTCCACGGGCGTAGATCTGTCATTGATACCCAGGGGGACGATCTTTTCATTCACCCCCCCCCCCCCCCCCCCCCCGTGATGAATAGGTATTACGTAAGTCTCTACACACATGGACAGTTCAACACGGAAAGTGGCGATCTTCACAACGAAGCGATACGAGTCGCAACGAGTTGTAACGATGTGGAACGACTTGACACGAATATGCAACGGTAAATACAATGATTTTTGGTGAAAATCGTCGTGGCGTGGCGATTGTTTTGAACAGTTGAAGACGGCGATTTAGCTCCGCTTTCACGATTTTCCTCACGATGCGCAACGATTTTGGGGGAAGAACCGATACGATGTAACACGATGCAACACGACCTATGCGATTTTCTCGACGAATGTCAAATCGTTGCGATTCGCCGTGAAAATCGTCAATATGGGACTGGGCCTTTAAGGGTATTTATACCCTACGGCAGGCGCAGTGCGCTTTATACAAATATATAAATGCTGTTCAATCATATATACATGGTCAAGAACAACCTATACAGGTATATAAATGCTGTTCAATCATATATACATGGTCAAGAACAACCTATACAAGTATATAAATGCTGTTCAATCATACATGGTAAAGAACAAACTATACAGGTATAGAAATGCTGTTCAATCATATTATACACGGTAAGGAAACATCCTTTCCGGACGAAAACGATATGCTCTTTTATTTTGAAAAGGGATCTATTTTGAAAATTTGTTTTTGTATACATATGTATTAGTTTCTCAGGAACGAAACCTTTTCTTTACGCTTGAGGGACAATTTCAAGTAGTGTAAACAGCGTGTGTGTGTGGGTGTAGGGGGGGGGGGGGGGGGGCGGCGGCTGGGATAAACGACCTCCACTCCTGTTTGCCTCATTTAAACACTGTCTTTTCTCATTTGAAATAAAAAAGAAGCTAGATATATTCAGCAAGAGGATATTGCAATATGTATTTCACGTTGCATAATTATTCAAACCCAAATAGATTACTGATCGTCGACAGATCACCAATGCATGCAAGCACAATATGTGTTAAAGGGGTATTTTTCGGAATTATTTTGAACTATGTATTTATTCACAAATATTCGCTGCTTCTCAGTTGGCCTCTTTGTTTTTAAGTTATTATTTGTATAATTGTAGTTATGTATATGTAATTATTGTTTTGCAAACAGCGCTAAATAAATTAAGTTACTATTATTAAGTTTTATTCTTTGTGAGGTAATGGAAGAACTAAGTGTATATTTAAAAGAGCGTACAATTTAAAAGACATAAATAACTTTGTTTTATCAAAATCGGTTCAGAAGCTGCTGCATGCATTCGATCGGAATAAATGCTGGGGATCAACTTTTACTCTTTACAAATCCTACACATTTGAAAAACATACCAAAATGGTTTCAAATTTGTATTGTCGATAGTTATTTTTTGTTGATTTAAACATTTGTTGAAACATAGCAGGGCGCCCTTTTGTGTTAATGATTTATTTTTGAGACAATTGGCCTAATTAAGTCACTAATTTACTCCCATTCAAGCATAATTAATTTAACACGGTTAGTTTATAATGATAAAATACAAGAATAAGTTACTAAAATTCTGTTCGACCAAAATTGTACTACCCCTTTAACGTGTAGTGCTGCCATTCTTTGTTTCTTCTCATGTTGACGGGGCAACAAGATTTCTTCAAAAGGTAGCCTTCATCAACAAGAATATTCAATATCCTTCAATTTTCATCCTGTTTCAATAAAATTAATATGTCACTATCACTGTCACTGATTCAGATCTTTTCATTATTGTATCATGCTTGGTTCAGCTTCAACTTCAGCGATGAAATGTACATTGGACTGTGTAAATGATATAGTATTCAAACATTATGCTTGTGTTTCATTAGCATTTTGGGTAAAATTGGCGAATTACAAATTGCAAAACTGGTCATTGCGGTGTTGAAATGTAATTAGTATCATGTCTATTGGACCGTACATTATAACCAAAATAATAAAGGAATGATAATGTTTATGTTGTTAAATTTAATCGTTTTATGTAACGCCCTTCCGAACTGTTCTTTTTTGTATTGTTTTTATTTAAATGTGCACTAATATATTAGCCCAAACTAGTCAATTTGCCATGAAAACTTCACATACCATTATGAAAGCAAATACAGTTAGACTGATGACTTGAAATGGAACTACTGCTTCTGCTCATGACCTTGAAGTTAACCAGTATATTACCATTAACGTGTTAACAAGTCCCTCGGTCAAAGGAAGGCAATTGGCACTGTATACATAATACGTTAAATATATACATGTTAATAATCAAACAGCATCCTTGTCCCTCCTCTGTCTGTGGATTGCAAATCATAGCAAGTCTTTGATTAATAATTCATTTATATACATCCCTAATGGGTTATTGATCTTGTCGCCCAGTTTTTCTCACGAGACACATAATGTGTATAAAGAGCATAACCCGTTGTCTATAAGGGAGTCTCCATGTTATGTCTATATGAAGAGTAGAATATCTATAGCAGGGAATATGATTGGAAACCCATATGGACATTGATGTTGGAGGGAAAGGTCTCTCACCCAACAACGAACAAACAAAGGTAGAACCAACGGGACATGATTCAATAGAAGCGACAGCGGTTTAGTTATGGTTAGCAACAAAGCAGTATTCAAGAAGGATATATTAATACAGGATAACCTATCCCCATTACTATTCAATCGTATTAAAAACTTTATTTAGAAGAGTATAACTTAAAGGGAACCACCAGGCAAAGAACTACACATTATTATATGTTTTGGTACCGTTTTGTGATATCAAATAGATACCCAACATTTTGCAAAGGGTATTGTAATTCATGAACAAAGCAATTAATTTCCACCACTTACGGAACCACTGCTATTTCCTGGTTCCATACGGGCCAACCATTTGCGAGTGCGCCAATATATGCTATTCACGCGCACGTTTGTAAACAATAGATTCCCGGGCGATTCGTTCGCTCTGCGCACGTTGCAATTCACCGCACACATAGCAGTCTGCGTAATTCAGACCGCATGAACGCATGCTTTAGAATGGTGATGCGTTTCCAATTATATATTTTTTTTCTGGAAACATATATTTGTGAACTTGTTGATGGAATGGAATACTAAAGATGTTACCTTTATTTAATAAGAATATTATTTTTGGGTGGACCTTTAACAAGTCCATATGGAGCAGCAATCGGCAGTTATGTTATTTCGCCATCATCATACGAGTGACTGAGCTGCTTTGATGTGTTAGAGGGCGCTTTCCAAAGAGCTGACACAGATGAGCTTACATAGAGTCGCTATGGAAATATTATTAGTGTATGCTTATAACAATGATTAACTTTTTTTTTAAGCGCATATAACTTATATATTTCTAACAAAAAATGAGCTATACAGAAAGGAATGATCAAATATTAATGCATAATTACCGCAATTTTCTTCATCGGCCCCATTGGCGCAGTCCTCGATGTTGTTGCACTGCTTCTCCTGTACCATACATTCAGTCGTGTTGCCACAGGCGAAGGACCCCAGCTCACAGACGTGCTCAGGCTTCTGGCAACTAGCCATGGCTGAGATTGAAAGAGCAAATAGTAGTAATAGAGTTACATTTGAAAGAACATTTGTTGGTTTCATTTAAAGATACAAATTGTTGTTATTGAAAAGCGCAGTAAATGCCAAATTTGGTCCAAAGTATATGTCCGCAATTGTATACAATATATGATATCAAAACTCCCTTTCAAATGATGCTTTGCAAATTGTAAATAAAATTTATTTTGAAAATATCTGAAGAATCACATATTTTCTTTTTTTATATAAATCATTGTTTTACAGCAGTTCACTCACATATATCCACGGGCGTAGCGAGTTACGTAATACCTATTCAAGTGGGGGGGGGGGGGGGGGGGGGTGAATGAATAGATCATCCCCCCCTCACTTGAATGGGTATCAATGTCATGTCTACGCCCGTGCATATATCTCAAAGTTACAAACATGCATGGAGATATAATGGTGAAATGAAAGTATTCGTACAGTGCTCAACTATATAGCGTATCACAAACAACTATTTGGTTGTCAACTTTCTATGACAAGCCAATAATACAAAATAACATTTAAAATAGTGATAGATAGTAACACCGATTATACGATATCTGTTACAACATTTAAATATAAGACGTTTAATCTATCATAAATATGTTTAAGGATGTCATATTCATTGGAATAAATAACCAAAACGCGTAAAGATAGAGTCATGTGATAAGACAATGTTTTTGTATAAAAAACAGGAACAAAGAGTTCTATACACTTAGTATAATAGACTCGTAATGCACTAGTAAGCAGTGATTATGAAAAGCTTTTTGATAGTTTTACAAGTTTTCTTAAAACATGTTAAAGGGATCTCGTAACATTGTCAAATCCTCAAAACTTATTTGGAACTCTAGTAGTTCTCTCATACCATTGCATACCTTGTCATAGTCATGTTAACATTAAAAGCACGGGACAGTTTTCGGTTTTTTAAAATGTCCATTTCGTTTAAAAGATATTTACGATTGAAGTGTTCAGATGTTAAACTGTCTACGGGATAATTTAAGCCGTTACAAAGTAAGTGCAATGAGTAAGTGAATATCACTTTGCATTTTTGCTCATTTCCCGGGCAAAAAACATCCAATTAACGTGAAATCACACCCATACACATTGTGTTAATAACTCATCACGTTTTGCACTTGACAATGTTATTAAGTCCCTTTAAATCTATAAGAAAAATGTATTTTGTAGTATTTATATTTAAGCATTGGTTTAAAATATCAACATATGACGCTATTTTAAAGGGATAGTTGAGTTTTGGTAAAGAGAGTACAGTTTTGGTCGAACTGAATTTTAGTAACCAAAACCTGCACCACTACATTACAGACTAATAGTTATAACTCCACCATGCTCGAAAGGATTACAAAAATTACAAATGACTAAGTAAAAAGCCTGTTATAATTCAAAAATAGCCGTTACAACTCAAAATGGCGCTCTCTAAAAATTAATTTGTTTTTAACCATTTAAAATAAAATATTGTGCATGTGATGTATTGTTGAAAACCCAACAACTATCAAAAAACCTCTTTTGTACATTTTTTAAAAGAGGAAGCATTTTTATTTTTGTTTTAACGGCCGGTTTAAAATTATCGAATAAGTGTGGGGCCCCACAATTATTACAAATGGTTATGTTTATGGATATGTCAGCCATTTCTGAACCAATTTTGATCGAATACAGTTTATTCTGTCATTAACATTTTATGTTATTTCAAATTTGACACTCAGCTTTTCATGAGTGGCAAGTGCCTCCCCAAAATGGAAAAATACGAAATATAAGGGGGAAATCCTTTACAAAATATGCATAATGTGTGCTCTCAATAATGTACACCCCATCCCCCGATCAGTCCGACCACGTTACGCCACTGCTTATATTCATAACCTGTATGAATCTCTGCCAATCGCATCAGTCATTCTTGCATGGCGATAAATACTAATAGTTATATCAGAAAGGTTGTTATTATACCTCTGTGTCTTCCCAATCTAGGTCTTTATATTCAGATCATCCTACTTTGCTTTTATACCATGGCTAGATTACACAGATCCCACAGGCAGGTAACATAGTGCCATCAAGACTTGTGTTTTTATTTCGCACTGTTACACACATCCTGACCCTCTGATCATATGGATGCTCAGATAACATCATCAATCAAGACCTGTTTCTTTTGGCACATCTTCACAAATCTTCTTTCTTACCGGGTCAAACATTCAATCATGATTAATCGTAGTTAGATTTGGTTATTGTTATTTCATTTAAATTCCACATCTAAATGCAATCGCGTTACTAATTTGCTACGTGATTGATATTTCTATAATTCAAAATTAATATTTGGAGGAATAAATTCATTTATATTTTACAAAACAGCTTTTTCGTTGTTAATATCAATCGACGATCCCCGTGGGGTGAGTAACTAATAATATCTTTATCTAATACGTACTAATAAGAGCGGAAGACCGATATAATTGTTGTAGTCATACATTACAAATTTACCCAGTTGTGAAAACAGGATGTTTGACAAAATCTCAAAATCATAAGAAGTATTGCTCTGGTTAGTTCGCTAGGGTATTATTTGCTCACATTCAAAAGGCACTATCGATACATAAATATTCAGCACTTTTTGCAATATCTTTTTAAAATTATTGTTTGTGTTTTATTTCGTATAAAGTTACATGTACAAAACCTTCTGTTTGATAAGGGTGCCTATTGTGTCATATTATATAGTCATCTCTACCTAGTCGGCGAGTACGTATGTAATTATAGGCCAAATGTCGGTCCTCTTGTGGAACGATCGGATAGGCGATTGACTTTTGATGACGGGGTCCCGGGTTCCCAAGACCAATCAATGAGACGACCAGTAAATCCATTAGCAAGACATGTATTCCCATTGCTGCTCGCAGGCTATCCAGCTATTAATGAGTACCCAGAAGGATGAGCTCGTTGTTATGTAAAACTGTCCGTTGGCTGGAATACTTCCAAAGGGACTGAAAAAAGTTGTTATCCTTTGTATATGGTACTTCTACTATATAAAGCGCTATAACAATAACGTGAATCTAGATATATGAAAATACCATTATTATTATTGTTGTTGTTATGGTTATCGTTAATACTAAATAATAAAACAAGAGTTAGTATAATCTTCCCTCTCCCGTTGTATTGATTGCAATGCATAAGCGTTTCCGATGACAACTTCTGAAGCCTTAGAGCAGCCATATTATGCAAACCACAACACACACATAATGTTACCCGCGACAATTCGAGCAAGGTGACAATCTCTGCCCCTCAGAGGCCCAACTCGATTTACCATTCGTGCACTGCTGGACGTGAACATGGCACTGACTTTGGCACGTGATTTACCTAACACCTGCCTGGGGTTCCCCCATTGCAGTGGTGGAAAGTTTCATTTCAGAATGTGTGAAATTGGCGTTTTGGGAATACGCCCAGTGGAAATGGTTCGTAGATATGTGTTAGGAAGGTCTATAAATGTTCGACGTAAATTGAAAGTTACATTCTAACTAAGTTGTCAATGCAGAAACATTAGCAAGATGGGCGAATTATTTGCTCAGATTTTGGCCCATGAATCCTCACATTCACCTACATTCATAGCAAACGTTTTACATTTCTAGTGTGGAATTATTCTTTATTAATATAGCGATGCTGGATTCGAATTTCTATAAAAAGACGGTAATGGTTTCAAAATACAAATAAAAAGCAAGATAAAAGGCATAATCCATGCCCATGATCTATCAGTAATCTCCCAATCTCCAAAGTTCCAAATGTCAAAGATTCATGTTCCTGAAACTGAAAGCCATTGCCTAACATGCCGATAGGCTCCTTCATTGAGATGCACTGGCACGTCTTTAGACATGTTAGATAGTGGCATAGTCAGTCAATCAGGGGAGGGGGAGGGGTAAGATGGTTAAGGGGCTTCCACGGAAGGGCAGCACGCGAGCATACTACCATGCGCGTTATTAATATATGCATTTATTTTTGGCAGACAATTCATGCCGATTAGGTATTGCAACGCGGAGGGGGGGGGGGGGGGGGGGGGTGCAATTGCAGCCCCCCGTCCTCCTTGATATCAGTCCCAGAGGTAGCGGATGAAGAGTGGCTCTCACGAATGTCATGCGTCTATAAAACCTCTTCATTATTTGCAAATCGTTGGTGCTCTAGGCGTTCCATCTGAGATGTTTTTCGCGACGTGAACTTTTTCTCAGGAAGAATCTTCAAACTTGAGTTAAATAGTATAATGATTTATCCCTGCGCGGATTTCATCTTTATTCTGCCTACAGTCATTTAATCTTCTTTTGTATTGTTATATTGAATAGGTGATACGTTCCGTCCCAATGTGAACGCTATATATAAAACGTGTTAAAGGAATTGATCCGTTTATTATATTATAAAACTAAATTATAAATATATAACAGATCAACATTTGTCTTATTTCATATATAAAATTCGATTATCGTTTTACCATGGTGTCATTATGATTACATAGAATATTTGATTATATCGCAAGGACTTTGCTTCATAATTGTCATGGGGAACCATATGAAGCATTTGCGATCGTATCATCACTTAAAGGCAAGTACTGGGCCCCGTTGCAGAAAGAGATAAAATCGATCGTAAGTTGCAATTAAGCGTAAGTCATATCACGTGTTCTAGATGCGCAAATCTGATTGGTTGAAACGCGTAAATTTTCTGACTTACGATCAATCGTAACTTACGATCGATTTTTATCTCTTTCTGCAACGGGGCCCTGGTCTAACCTATAAGCATGCTAAGTGTAGGCGACACCTTTCGTTCAAACGTTTCTGAATGGTTTGTGTTAAATTTTGTTTCGAATTCTACAAATGTGCTCTTGCAATTCCCACACTCAGTTTTCCTTTACCACGCCCTCATAACATTGAAGCACAATCTAATCCAGAACTCCCCCTTAAAGCTCACCAACGCGGTAGGTTTTATTCATTTAAAATTTGTATTAGTCTGAACATCTTTATCCACCTATTTATTACTCTACTTGAAACGGTCAAGATCTTTTCTTGTTTTCTTACGATAAGTAATAAGAAGAAACCAGTAGCATGACATTGTTGAAACAAAATAACATGCGCTAAAATTTCTTTATTTGAATTAAGAAATAATATATTACTTTGCTTGCGTGAATACGTCGATACTAACCTGTAATTATTTGACTCAACGTTATTGTATAAATTGTATATATATACTTTTTTTTAAATTTTCATTGAAATTAAGATGTGATTCGATTCCCCAGGATTCAATAAAACATTATGTTGGCATGATCATCTTTCATCATGTCCCATGGGACGTATTGTCGGTTCTTGAGACTAGTATAATGAATAAAGCTAGTGAAATGCGATCCATGATGCTCTCTTTTGGCAGTGTTACATTTCAAAATGGCTTGAGAAGGCATGGCTATTGAACAGTGGTGTGGCGAATAGGGAGAGAAGGCATGGCTATTGAACTGTGGTGTGGCGAATACGGAGAGAGCATAAATGGCTTGTGAAGGCATTGCTATTGAACAGTGGTGTGGCGAATAGGGAGAGAGCATAACTGGCTTGAGAAGGCATGGCTATTGAACTGTGGTGTGGCGAATAGGGAGAGAGCATAAATGGCTTGAGAAGGCATGGCTATTGAACTGTGGTGTGGCGAATAGGGAGAGAGCATAAATGGCTTGAGACGGCATGGCTATTGAACAGTGGTGTGGCGAATAGGGAGAGAGCATAAATGGCTTGAGAAGGCATGGCTATTGAACTGTGGTGTGGTGAATAGGGAGAGAGCATAAATGGCTTGAGAAGGCATGGCTATTGAACAGTGGTGTGGCGAATAGGGAGAAAGCATAAATGGCTTGAGAAGGCATCGCTATTGAACTGTGGTGTGGCGAATAGGGAGAGAGCATAAATGGCTTGAGAAGGCATGGCTATTGAACAGTGGTGTGGCGAATAGGGAGAGAGCATAAATGGCTTGAGAAGGCATGGCTATTGAACTGTGGTGTGGCGAATAGGGAGAGAGCATAAATGGCTTGAGAAGGCATGGCTATTGAACTGTGGTGTGGCGAATAGGGAGAGAGCATAAATGGCTTGAGAAGGCATGGCTATTGAACAGTGGTGTGGCGAATAGGGAGAGAGCATAAATGGCTTGAGAAGGCATGGCTATTGAACAGTGGTGTGGCGAATAGGGAGAGAGCATAAATGGCTTGAGAAGGCATGGCTATTGAACTGTGGTGTGGCGAATAGGGAGAGAGCATAAATGGCTTGAGAAGGCATGGCTATTGAACAGTGGTGTGGCGAATAGGGAGAGAGCATAAATGGCTTGAGAAGGCATGGCTATTGAACAGTGGTGTGGCGAATAGGGAGAGAGCATAAATGGCTTGAGAAGGCATGGCTATTGAACAGTGGTGTGGCGAATAGGGAGAGAGCATAAATGGCTTGAGAAGGCATCGCGAAATGGTGTGGCGAATAGGGAGAGAGCATAAATGGCTTGAGACGGCATGGCTATTGAACAGTGGTGTGGCGAATAGGGAGAGAGCATAAATGGCTTGAGAAGGCATGGCTATTGAACTGTGGTGTGGTGAATAGGGAGAGAGCATAAATGGCTTGAGAAGGCATGGCTATTGAACAGTGGTGTGGCGAATAGGGAGAAAGCATAAATGGCTTGAGAAGGCATCGCTATTGAACTGTGGTGTGGCGAATAGGGAGAGAGCATAAATGGCTTGAGAAGGCATGGCTATTGAACAGTGGTGTGGCGAATAGGGAGAGAGCATAAATGGCTTGAGAAGGCATGGCTATTGAACTGTGGTGTGGCGAATAGGGAGAGAGCATAAATGGCTTGAGAAGGCATGGCTATTGAACTGTGGTGTGGCGAATAGGGAGAGAGCATAAATGGCTTGAGAAGGCATGGCTATTGAACAGTGGTGTGGCGAATAGGGAGAGAGCATAAATGGCTTGAGAAGGCATGGCTATTGAACAGTGGTGTGGCGAATAGGGAGAGAGCATAAATGGCTTGAGAAGGCATGGCTATTGAACTGTGGTGTGGCGAATAGGGAGAGAGCATAAATGGCTTGAGAAGGCATGGCTATTGAACAGTGGTGTGGCGAATAGGGAGAGAGCATAAATGGCTTGAGAAGGCATGGCTATTGAACAGTGGTGTGGCGAATAGGGAGAGAGCATAAATGGCTTGAGAAGGCATGGCTATTGAACAGTGGTGTGGCGAATAGGGAGAGAGCATAAATGGCTTGAGAAGGCATCGCTATTGAACAGTGGTGTGGTGAATAGGGAAAGAGCATAAATGGCTTGAGAAGGCATGGCTATTGAACTGTGGTGTGGCGAATAGGGAGAGAGCATAAATGGCTTGAGAAGGCATGGCTATTGAACTGTGGTGTGGCGAATAGGGAGAGAGCATAAATGGCTTGAGAAGGCATGGCTATTGAACAGTGGTGTGGCGAATAGGGAGAGAGCATAAATGGCTTGAGAAGGCATCGCTATTGAACAGTGGTGTGGCGAATAGGGAGAGAGCATAAATGGCTTGAGAAGGCATGGCTATTGAACTGTGGTGTGGCGAATAGGGAGAGAGCATAAATGGCTTGAGAAGGCATGGCTATTGAACTGTGGTGTGGCGAATAGGGAGAGAGCATCTGAACACTTCAATCGTAAATATATTTTTTAACGAAAGTGAAACTCAAAAAACCCAAACCTGTCGTATGACTCTACTGTTAATACAAATATAACAAGGTATGAGGTAACCGCTAGAATTCAAATCGGATTTTTAGGATTTGGACAATGTTACTAGCGATTTACAAATCATCTGGACAGTGTTCAGTAGATAGGTGAGGATAAATACGACAACCACGTGAACTTTTAGATCGAGCAATGTTGTAATTTGGATTTGACAACTAAAAATAACCGCGAAAAAGTGAAGAAATCATTGATTCAACGAACGGTATAAGCATGCGCGTAATTACCGATCTAGACTTCCGGGTTCCATCGATCGTGAGAATTGATGGAGCCACACGTGCAATTGAATGCGACTTGTTTGTTTACGTTTTAAAGAATCTGGATCTGGATCAAAATCAGCCAATTGTTTTTGTATTCACCACATCAAAGGTTAATAGCATAATATGTACTATTTCATAGAACAAGAACCGGTTTGATAGAATGTCTTATTCATGTGTAATGATGATATTTATTGATCAATAATTTCACCGAGCCTTGCTTGGCCTGGCTAGCACGCACTGGGTATGTACACACGTAGGTGTACATAGCTTTGTGCGGAGATTATCGTCTTCCGCTAGCTGCACTATCCAACGCAAAAACAGTCTTTGACGTCTGATTTCTCTCTCCATTTATTATCAAATGCAAACAAAATTTCGTTTATGTGATCCACAACTTATATAAATTGATAATGATTATCGACTCTCTTGTTTTGAAGACCGCAACATGTAAAAAAACTTATTATATCCCGTCTGTTTTCCTTTCCGATGGCGTCCTAAAACATAGCGTTCAATTATTGAACGATACAGTGTACGAATGGGTGGTATGCTTATCTCTAGCCTTGTAGCATTATTGCGCGTGAATGATCCACCTGGATCATTCACAAGAAAGTTGATTTGGAGAATAATCGGTAAATTCTTGAAGATATTTTACATCAAATATGTTCTTTATAAGTTTATGCAGCTGCTTGTATAATTTCCACTTTGATTTTATGCATATAATGTTTGTTTTATACTGTCAAACTAAAATTATCGGTAATAGGACATGAAACCATACACTTTAGCTGTACGTTGATGGAGTATCGGACTTTGACCTGTGACGTCACCCAAGCTCCATGGTCTAATTACGAACTGGCTTATTTCGGCCACTGAGTATGTTTATTGTAAGTTTCTCGAATCTTGGTTATTTGTTGTATATTCGGTTTCGTCGTTGTACATATCAAACTCACCACAATTAAAGGGACTTAGTAACATTGTCCAAATCCTCAAAATCCAATTGGAAAACTAGCAGTTCTCTCATACCTTGTTTTGTTCGTATTAACAAAAAAGCATGAGACAGGTTTAGGTTTTTCTAATTTCCCTTTCAGTACAAAATTATGAACGATTGAAGTTTTTAGATAATAAAATATCCGTCGGATTTTCGAAACCGTGTACAAAGTGAGTGCTGTGAGTTAGTGAATATCACTTTGCATTTTTGCTCATTACTCGGCCATTTAACATCCATTTGACTTGAAATTTTCACACAATACCCTGTGGACATCACTTTTTGCACATGTCAACAAAGTTACTAGATCCCTGTAACAGTGCATGTACTTAAAGCCAATGTTTAAAGGGTACCACCACCCAAAAATATATATATATTTTTTTTATAAATGAAAGGTAACATCTTTAGTAGTCTATTCCATCAACTAGTTCAGACAAATATGTTTCCAGAACAAAAAAATAAAATTGGAAAACGCAACACCATTCTCAAGCATACGTTCATGGGTCTGGATGTACGAATACTACTTTTGTCCAGAGCGAATGAATCGTCCGGGATTTTACTGTCCCCAAACTTACGCGTGAATGGAATGGGCGCACTCGTAAATGTTTGACACGTACGGAACCATGAAATAATAATGGTTCCGTAAGTGGTAGTAATTAATTGCGTGGTTTATGAATTACACAACCCTTTGCAAAATTGTGGGTATCTATTTGATATCACAAAACTGTACCAGAACATATAATTATGTGTTGTTCTTTGCCTGGTGGTCCCCTTTAACTACCAAGATGGAACGGTGGTGCTAGTCGAAAAGTTTCCTTTGCCAGTTTCCGCTTTACCACGCAGCAGGTCTTGTACTTGTCTTGTACTTGTCTCTTGCTCAGCAAGTAATGAAATCATAGTTTTTTTTTTTTTTTAGTTTGTCTTTTAGGCTGTCCAATCTAAAAAGATTATTTCAGCCTGGCTGTTCTTCAAGTTTGTACTGTTCTTCATGATTGCTTGCGTGTGAAATACATCAAACGCAATTTGCGGACGTCTGGGAAATATTTTAAATCGAAAAAAAGTGTCTGAGAAAAGTATTTAAAAGGGTAGTTTAGTTTTGGTAGAGAGGGCGCTGCACATCACAATTTTTGTGTGAGGTAATGGAAAACTGAGTGTCGAATTTGAGAGAACATGCAATTTTAATGGCAGAATAAACTTTATTTGGTCAAAATCGGTCCAGAAACGGCTGAAATATCAATAAATATATCTGATCTTATAATTATTATCAAAAATGTTCAAAAACGTTTTTTAAATAGTTGTTGATGATCTCTCTATTTAATCATGATTTCAATAAAACATCACATGCATAATTTTGTATGAAAAATGCTTAAAACCAATGCCTTTTTAGAGAGCGCCCTAAAATGGCTCTTTTTGAATGATAATGGGCTTTTTACTTAGTCGTTTGTAATTTTGTATACCTTTCGAGCATGGTGGAGTTATAACTATTAGTTTATAATGTTACTGTCCAGGTTTGGTTACTAAAGTTCAGCCTTAACAAAACTGTACTACCCCTTTAAGATTTTTAGCGGTCATATAACAAATCCCTGGGCTTCATTCCTGAAAGTTGCATTTATTCAGTCGATCAGAAAGATTTTGAGCGGTCAAATAACAAATCTCTAGGCTTTATTCCTGAAAGTTACATTTATTCAGTCGATCAGAAAAATATATAGGCATACCCAGTAGGGCATACATAGCCTGCCGGCAGGGGCGTCGATCCGTTTTTGATATTGGGGGGGCGAAATTTGAAAAAAAAAAAAGTTTACAGAGTGACCACTGAGAGAGCTAAAAGCCTCACATTGGCATGCCCGGAAGTTTTATTATGCGCTCATTGAAAGTGTCTTCATGGCTCGAAGACCTGATTTGGGGTGGGGGGGGGCACCCACATTTTGGGACATTAATGGGGGTCCAGGGGGCGGAGCCCCCGGAAGCTTTTAGATTTCAGACATTTGCAACTCCTATCATGGGTGTTAACATTGTATAGAATAGTGAACCTACTCGTAACGTATTTTTAAAGGGCATAGCTAGGAAAAGATTGAGCCTTGCATGAGATGGATCCACGTGATATACTATAGAGCCATCGATATAATCTAGGGCATTGGGCTCCCATGAAACTAAGCAAGGGCGTCAACAACTTCTCAAAACTGGAGGGGAGACATTGCAAGGAAGCGAAGCGACCGAGCGGGGGAGGGTGTGGGAGGGGGTGTCCCCCTCCCACAGTAGGGAGCTTTTGTATTTTTGGGTGTGACATTGTGCGATTTGGTGCACACCTGAGACAGAAATGTCACGTAATATGAAGTATATAAGTATGGATTAGGGAGGGGGACAATCTTCACCACTTTCAAATGTGGGGGGACATGATAATTATTCCAATATGATTTGAGTTTGGCGCATATGGACCGAATGACTGAAAGATATATTTCAGATTATTTTAGTTTCTGTGACGGTGGGCTATCTATAGATGAGGGTTTAATTAACTTCGTTTGAGGTGTGCGTTTGAGAAATTACACTGCCCAACACATTTCGAAATGTGAGTTCCCGCGACCAACATGAAACTCGCAATATGAGAAACTGTGTGCGCGCGAAGCGCGCGGCAAAAATGAGATTTACAGTCCTTTTCAAACTAGAGAACGGCTATTTTGAAGATTAATTATTGATAAATGTGTCTTTCCCCTCTTTGGCATTATATCACTTGTTTTTTTCTTCCTCATTTTCGGAATTATTGGGGGGGCGAAATGATATGTTCGCCCCCCCAATATTTTCATTGGGGGGGCGACCGCCCCCCCTGCCCCCCCAGGATCGACGCCCCTGCCTGCCGGTTTGTTCAGTTGTAATTCTACAGGCCGCTATACCCTGGTCATGCCGGTCACGAAGATCTGTTAGCACCGCCTAACAGCTAACGCGAGTGAAACCTTACGCGGTCGAAGGCTCATTAATCAGAATAAACGTACTCGGCGATTGCTATTATTTTGAGATCTTAAAATCAATGTAACTCGACGAAAAGGAGGTTCAAGCCGTAATCTGTTTAGGTGAGCTCTTAAATTACACTTTCTTTCATAGTAGACAATAATCTCGCAACCTTTGAATTTTGGCTTGTAAAAGGTGGACAGGATCTTTAATAAAACGGCAAGAAGAAGAAAATAATTATGGGCAGAACTGGCAATGAATGAGCGAACGTGGGGCGGGTTGTAATCGTGACGTCATCACGCCACGCCCACGTTCTCGATTTGCAATCGAAAGATCACTGTCTGACTGTTGTCATTGAATGAACTCCCCAACTCTGCTAGGTCGCATGCTGAATTGCCTTGGTCTATCTAGGGACATGTTTGTGCAGATGAGTGCTAAATAATTTCGTTCGTCCCTCGCGTTCTTTGTTAAAAAGTAATGTCGAGCCATGCTTGTTCACACCTAAAATGTATTGCATACAAACCTTTACACGCCTGTACAAGTTGATACGCACGTAGTTTCGCACTATCGCACTGTCGAAATCGCGTGCAACCCCAATACGGATTCCTTGCAATTATTTAAATAATGGTACTGTACCTAGGAATTCATCTCACCACTTCTTGAAACGATTTGCTTGGGGAAACCCGTTGTATCAAGTTAATAAAATACAAATCATAAGTAACTAACGTTCGCAGAAAAACACCAAGCCGATGACTAGAGATCTGTATGAGCTCATCTATGTGACTGGCGCCTTGTTCATACTTACCTCTTGCATCGAAAGGAGGATTCATCTACCAACTCTTAAAGGGATCTAGTAACTTTGTTGGCAAGTGCAAAGAGTGATAAGTGATTAATAAAATGTGTATTGGAGTAATATGATATGTCCACAAAGTAATGTGTGCAAATTTCACGTTAATTGGATGTTTTTTGGCTGTGATATGAGCAAAAATGCAAAGTGATATTCACTAACTCATTGTACTTACTTTGTACACAGCATGAAAAAATTATCCCGTAGACAATTTTAAATATGAACGCTTCAATGATAAATATCTTTTGAACGAAATGGAAATTCTAAAAACCGAAACCGCTCCTGTGCTTTTATTGTTAATATGAATATGATAAGGTATGAGAGAACCACTAGAGTTCAAAGTAAGTTTTGAGGATTTGGACAATGTTACAAAGTCCCTTTAATTACAACTTGGCACCATAGTATGAATTTAAAAGGAATAGTAGTCCATTCCACCAAAAAGTACAACAAATTGTTTTCCAGACAAATTATATACATGTAATTTGAAAACCCCTCACGATACTAAAGTAATTGTTCCTGTGTCTGCAGGCGAAGACTAGTCCATTGTCTAGAAAGTATCGTGCTTATAAATATATTGTACGTACGCAGGTCAGGGGGAGGGGGGGGGGGGGGGGGGTGGGGGGGGGGGGGGGGGGTAACCCGTTCTACAATGGCAATTTGACTCATACTTCTATGACGCGGGTATATAATTGGCGCACTCGCAAAACTTTGGCGCTTACGGATCCATCGGCCCTGTTGGTTCCATGAGTTTCGGTGATTAATTGCATTGTTTATGAATAACACAACCCATTGCAAAGTTTTGAACGGCATCTATTTAATATCAAACAACGGCACCAAAACATAAAGCCCTGTGTGTTATTTGCGTGGTGGTCCCCTTTAATGAGCTACCAGTTACAACATTTTTTAAATTATTGTAAATATTGCATTGTATGGAATAATTGTTCTCATTCTTCTTCCTTCTAGCATCCTTCCCTCATTTGAATCTTTGCATTCCTTCTTAAAGGGATGGTTGAGTTTGGTATAGAGGGCGCTGCACAAAATAATTTGTTGTGAGATATTGAAAAACTGAGTGTCAAATTTGAAAGAGCGTACAATTTTAATGACAGAATAAACTTTATTTGATCAAAATCGGTTCAGAAATGGCTGAAATATCCATAAACATAACCATTTCTAATAATTGTGTGGCCCCACAATTATTCGTTAATTTTGAACCAGCCGTTACACAAATTTTAAAATTGCTTCCGCTTATAAAAAAATTACAAAAAAGGTTTTTAAATAGTTGTTGATTCGATTTCTATCTAATTACTATTACAACAAAACATCACATGCACAATATTATTTGAAATGGTTGAAACCAATTAATGTTCCCCTTTGAAATTGGGAAATGAAATGAAAAACGAAGAGTACCCTGCTTATTATGGTGGGTCTGCTGCAGGTTGTAATACTATCGATCTTTTTTGTGTCACATCACATCAATAGTTTATGACTGCATTTATACTGGTCAATTAGTTCATGTAGTTATACTTACATTTTTAAACAAGATTTCTTCCTGTATTACATTTTTATTTGTTAAAGAAATTAATTTGGTGAAAAATAAGGTATTCAATCATCCCAGACGTGTCTTCGACGCTCACCTTCAGTATTACGTTCTCGCATTGCCTTGATGAATATCACGCTATGTCTTTTACAACAATTATGACCATTGTATTATATTCTTACGGTTTTTAAAGTGATTGAAAAGGGTAAACGTTCTACGCAAATATCTCATCGAACATGAATAATGTAAACTATACAAATCGAATCTATTATTACTATTAAACTCTAATAAAGATCTCTCCTAAAAGCAAGGATATCTTTTTTTAATTCGCAGAAATATTATATCGAGCAATGAGTGGGGAAATGTTCACAGTTTATTGGTGATAGCCGTGGTGGGGGTACGGGGATGCTACCCCCAAACCATCTAATTAAAACCAACAAAAACTGATCTGATGCTGATGAGGATTTGATGATTTTGCTTGAATATGAGGTAATTTGTGGACGAACGTGGGTGTTTTCATAAATGTCTGTGCATGCAGCCCCCCCCCCCCCCCCCCCCCCACAACCTACGCTTTGTAAGTCTGAAATCCTTTATTGGAACACGAACGGAAACAAATCAACCCAAGTGCTTTGCCCATAGTATTGGCCTATTTATCTCTCTTATTCTTTAATACAACAACAAATGGCTAAAGAGAGGAATACGATGCTAAAAAGCCTGTCGAATAATCAGTGCTGATTTAATTCGTTGCCATCATTTCACATACGTATCTATTTTCGTTCTACCAATCACTTTATCCACCAACGCATCTATTTTAGGTCTTCCAATCACACCAACGCGTCTCATTGGTCTTATTGAAGGTTTGATGAATATTATGTTTCGCAAAAACTTACTTAAACCCACATGTATGTTAATTCGCTGGATACCATGGAGACACATGCGGTAAATTGCTAGAAGTAACATCGAACACAAATATATAATGTTCGTCAGGTAGTTCTTTCATAAAGGTTTTGAAACTTAAATTGTTCTTACTAACCCGTCTTAACATAATAATGACATACATTAAATAAATCAAAGATTAAGGGTTGCTATAAGTGTTTATATACGTGTAATGTTTTCGTTATTACCTTTAGCTGTTTTGGCATAAGTAACTAATTATGTCCATATTAAATGTATTAAAGGTAGTTAGGAACGTCAAATCAGATGTGTGGCGCCACCTTGCGTTCGCGTTGCACACGGTGCGTAATTGCGTAATACACGTTAGCTCAGTCTTTGGTGTTATGCAGTGCGCGCAAACGAGCCTAGCTCAAAATGGCGACCCGCTGTGCAGCATCCCCACGCTTGATGATCTTTAAAATATAAGCAATTGTCCGATTTTGATTTAAACAATGCATTAACCAAAATCGTAAAAATTAGTTTACTGGACAATTTGCGTTAATTTTAGGAATAATAATTTTAGTGTAGAAAAGAACAATCATGATATATGTCACAAATGTAATACCTTGTAAACGTAAACTTGTTCTCTTAGTATCTTCTCTATATATTCTTTCTGCGACATACGTATAGTGGTCCTTAGATCGAACAACGTAAGGAAAATATATTGACGAAAAACATATAGTATACAGCTAAATTTGTTATTGATACTCTTTTCTTGAATAATAACAACAACAAAATGAGAATGAAAACGATCGATTTTTCTTTAGCTTCTACTGATCGGCAGCGCAAACGGCTAACTCAACATGTTTTTAATTATGCATGCTGAAAGAGAAAATAAATACTTCTGAAATACCTTGGAAGCAGGTGCTTGATAAATAATTTGTTAGATTATTCCGCTGGATATGTTTGACAGGGGCTTTATTACCCACAGTAGGGACAGGTGAATTCACTTCGGCCTCTTTGTTCAAATCGGCCCCCACATATCCGCTCGCCAATCGGCCGCTGCCTGTTTAAACCGTTTTCACATCGTTTTTTTTAATCATGGTCGGCCAACAAGGGATTTATTTTTGTAGCAAAAAAAAAGGATTACAGCAATGTGATGATTTAGGTTTTTGATGGATACAATGGGCAAAAGTTCAGTGCTTATATGAGAAGTGTTGACATACATGTTCATGCCCAATTCAAGCCCGAGGAGGAAACAATACAGATCGAAATGTGGGACCCAAAACTTACAGTCCACACTTTATGTGACAGTATAAACGCAGTCATTTTTGGTAACTTCGTGGTCAAGTGCAAACGTGAAAGTTGGATCGGCTGGTCATTGTCAGTAAAAGACCTGAAACAAGGATCAAAGCGGTGCATGACAACAAACAAAGAGATATTTGTAAACATTTGCCATTTTCGACAAGCTCAGGTATTCCCTGACGATAAACGGTTAAATTGCAATTTGTCCCCCGGCAATGTGTACAAGTGTCTTTAACATATCATCTCCAAGGGGATACTGTCACATCAACAATACAGATCACCTATTGGGCTTTCTGACTTTTTAATTTATTTTTTAAGTTTGAAGTTTGAAGTTTATTAACAACAAAAAATACATCATCAAATACATGTAAGACAAACTTATCCAAAATAATTATTGTAAGTATTTAACAGAACAATGACATACTATAATAGATTGGTTTACTTAATTATTGCTTACATAATATAAAACATGTTCATATGAAGACGAAACATAACAATGTCAGACAAACATTTTTTAGATAGAAAAATCAAGTTGTTGCTAAAAGAGGACCAAAAGTTAGCACAAGTGCTAGTCGAGATCGGTCCTATCTATTCTATAGTATAGACTATAGACTGTATACAAATGACAGTATAAAATAACTTCAGTATAACAGAATTATAGTAATTAATAAAGTATACATTGTATACATTCAACCAAAAGGCATTTCTAACCAAACATGTAAAGCCTGGCGCAGACAGAACCGACTCGACCCGATCCGACTGGTTTTCAGTCAGGCTAGAGTCAGTTTCGCTCAGTCGGAGCCGATCCAACATGGTGAATCGGCCTCGAATGACCTCCGACTGGCACTTGACTGGAAAAACCGGAGTCCTGAGGCAGCGCATACTGAGTTAATTAGGCTGAAAACCAGTCGGATCGGGTCGAGTCGGCTCTGTCTGCGCTGGGCATTAGATGATTTATTTGTTTATCAAATACAATGTGAGGGCCTTACGAAATGAATATCTTGTTTTTTTTCTTTAATCTCCTGTGGCAGGCTATTCCAAAGTTTTGACCCAACAAAAGAAATTGAGAATGTCCCTTGAGTTGTCCTACATATCGGCACACGTAACATAGAGTTTTCTTTCCCTCTGGTTCTATAAGTATGATGTAACACTTCACAATATTATAGTAAGGAGTGTGGTGAATTTCCTACGTACAAATCATACACAAATATTTGAACTGCAAGTTCATGCAAACTAAAAACGTCCAATATCCTCAAGTCATGAAATAGTGGTTTCGAGGATGTTCTAGATAATGAGAATGTAATCGCTCGCACAGCCATCTTTTGGGATAAATAAATACAATTCAAGTGACATTTATAGCTACTCCCCCACACCTCTATTATATACAGTATGTGGGGTTGTATACAACATTTATATAAGAGCACAAGAATATACTGAGGCACGAAATATCTCAACTTAAAGAGCAAGCCCAATATTCTCTGGAAACTCTTATTTACTCATTCAATATGGTGTTTCCAAGTCAAAGTGCTATCAATTTGAACTCCTACAAAAGATGCCACATTCACTTCACTATATCTGTATCAGGCAGTCTAAGGACACTGTTTGTATTAATGATCTGACTTTTACTTTTAATAAACATATAATTAGTTTTCTTTAGATTAATAGTGAGCTTATTAGCATTGCACCATTTTTGAACTTCGTTTAACTGCTCATTAAGCATGTTAACTTCATTTATATCAATTTCCTTTTGACTCGCATCATAAGTATGAAAAATATTTGAATCGTCAGCAAAAAATCTAAAATTAAAATAGTTAGTAGAACGTGGTAAATCATTAATATAAATCAAAAACAATGTAGGACCAAGAACTGACCCTGTGGTACACTGCACGTTATAGTCTTCCTGGCAGATGTTGCCTCATTATAGCATAATGCCTGAGAGCGATTCGAAATATAATTAACAAACCATTGTAACGCAATACCACGGATACTATAATGTGTCATCTTTTCTAGAAGAATATCATGATTTATAGTATCAAACGCCTTTTGAAAATCTATAAATATTCCAAGAGTAAATTTCCCTTCATCCATTGATCTCATAAGTGTATTAATACGATTAAGGTTAGTTTTTTTTTGTTTATACAAAATATCACTAGTCTCCAAAAAATCTATTAAACGAACATTCACAATTCTCTCAAATATTTTTCCAACAACAGGCAAAACTGAGATAGGTCTATAATTTCCTGGTTCCGCCTTTGCCCCTTTTTTTATAAATAGGTGTCACCTTTGCTACCATAAGACAATCAGGAAAAGTACCCTTTTCTAATGATAAATTAAAAATGTAAGTCAATGGTACAACAATAAAATTAGCTGCATCCTTTACCAATCGTACTGGGAGATTATCATATCCATGAGTTTTCTTACTGTCTAGAGCACACAAATAATCCAAAACTTCCCTTTCTATAACGGGTTTCCAAAACAACGATTTGTCATTCCTTCTCCCTAAGTACTCCTTATAACTATAACATACATTTGGAATTTTCCTTGCTAAGTTTGACCCGATAGTAACAAATTATTTAGCTGCTCAGCTATGTCTGCCTCAGAGGACACAACTCTGGCTGCTCCATTAATATGATTAGACGGTATAACTAACTCATCTATTTCGGTATGTTTAGACTTTCCTCTTCCACTAATTAACTCATTTATTGTTGTCCATGTTTTACCTGTATCATGCTTATTTTCATCAAATAATTTACTATAATACATTCGTTTAGCATTCCTCAATACCGTTGTTAATGTATTTCTATATTTCTTATACTCTTGTGCATTATTCTACATTAAAATGTGATGCTTTATATTTATTATATAAACTATGTTTCTTCTTAATAGACTTAAGAACTGCTTTAGATATCCATGGCTTTTTTGGAGTATGTCTCGTCTTTACAATATGTCTTTACAACATGATGGTGTTTAGATAATGATTGATCAAAGTTCACTGCGCTATTTGATAACTTATTACATTATTTGATAAGGTTCCGGCGAAACCTTCCGATAAATAGAGCGCCGATCTTTGACCAAAATAATTCCTAAACATCTTCATGAAGATTTCCTACATTGTCTAACCTTACTCTAAACAAAATCCTATCAGTTACTATATCCTTAACCGTAACTGTAATAAAAACCTAAACCTGTATACGACACCCTAAATATCACTCAAACGATAATGCGATGATATGAAGCTAGAGCTATTATGGTAGGAGCAAGTGTACGTGATCACCGCGCATAGCCCATCATAGTTCACTTTTGTGAACCCTGGCCCACATACTGCTGCAGCTTCTCCCTATTTTCTTTTGTCTCAATTGTAACCTGTAGTTTTGTATAATGTGCATATATGTTAATAATTGTGTTGTATCTTACACTGTATTATAATTATGCTTTTTGGTCGAAAAAATAATAATAATAGTCCTGTCCACACGGTAAAAGCCAATTCTCGAGTGTTGCAATTCTTGCAATTCTTAAGAATTGCAACTCTCGAGAATTGCAAAATGTGTGTCCATAAGATGCCAATTCTCGAGAGTCGCAACTCTTAATAATTAAAACCGGAAGTAATGTGCGCGCCTTTCTCATTTGAGGTCACGCGCACTCTTTTGACTTGTTTTCACACCGGAAGCATATCTCGAACAAGTTCATATGCATACGTCACAATGGCTCCCATTGTTCTCATAAGCGTGATGAAATCTAGGACAGTGCGCAGGAAAATAGGCGCGATAGTCTACGCACTGCATAGCATGATGATTGGTCAAGTATTTCTAGGTCACTACGCGATGACGTAGAGAAGTAGGCTACGGGAGCTTCAAAAATCGGTTCACTCCGCCATGTTGCCCATGTACAAAGTCTATGGGACACGTGACTTGCGCGCGTTAAGTGAGCCTTCTAGTTATAAACGGGTTGGTTTGTTTATTCATACTTATATGAGGTCAACCTTAACTACGAGTCTCGTGGTTGATCGTGTCCAAACGGTGAAAAAATAGACTGCGCGGATTCGCGCGCACAAACTTGTAGTTATCTTGTAGTTATCTTGTGGTTTGCAAACCACAACATAACTACAGGATAACTACAAGTTTGCAATGCGCGCAATCTTGTAGTTTGGGTTTGGAACAGGGGTGTGTCACTGCTGCCAGAGTGCCGCGATTTTTGGTCATCGAAAGGAATACCACTGCAGGGTGCATTATGGGATACTTGGGAATTACATAAACCAATCACAGAGCAGTTCATACGCGTCGTCACCAGATCGAAGTCAATAAAACAAGTTCATATGCATACGTCACCATAGATCCCATTGTTCTCAAGCGTGATACAATCTAGGACAGTGCGCAGGAAAATAGGCGCGATAGTCTACGCGCACTTCATAGCATGATGATTGGTCAAGTCTTTCTAGGTCACTACGCGATGACGTAGAGAAGTAGGCTACGGGAGCTTCAAAAATCGGTTCACTCCGCCATGTTCCCCATGTACAAAGTCTATTGGACACGTGACTTGCGCGCGTTAAGTGAGCCTTCTAGTTATAAACGGGTTGGTTTGTTTATTCATACTTCTATGGTTTGGAAACTACAAGATTGCGCGCACTGAAAACTTGTAGTTATCTTGTGGTTATCTTGTGGTTTCCAAACCACAAGATAACCACAAGATACTTGTAAGATTTTGCGCAAAATGAGCGCGCGATGAGCGTGCGATCCGCGCAGTCTATTTTGTTTACCGTCTGAACACAATCAACTACGAGACTCGTGGTTTGGGTTGACCTCATGACCAAGATATGCTTCCGGTGTGAAAGTCAAGTGAGCGCGCGTGACCTCAAATGAGAAAGGCGCGCACACTACTTCCGGTTTAATTCTTAAGAGTTGCAACTCTCGAGAATTGGCATCGTTTGGACACACATTTTGCAATTCTTAAGAATTGCAACTCTTTAGAATTGGCTTTCACCGTGTGAACACGACTTAAAATAGTTAACATGTGTTGTCACGTAATCACCGCGCATAGCCCAGTATAGTTAACATGTGTCGTCACGTGATCATCGCATAGCCCATCAGCGCGCATAGCCCAGCATGCATAGTTAACATGTGTTGTCACGTGATCACCGCGCATAGCCCAGCATAGTTAACAGGTGTTGTCACGTGATCACCGCGCATAGCCCAGTATAGTTAACATGTGTTGCCACGTGATCATCTCGCATAGTTAACATGTGTTGTCACGTGATCAGCGCGCATAGCCCAGCATAGTTAACAGGTGTTGGCCCATAGAATTATGAATAAACAAACCAACCCGTTTAGAAGTATGACTCCAACTGCCATTGTAGGTGTTGGCACGTGGTCAGAGCGCATAGCCCATCATAGTTAACATGTGTTGTCACGTGATCATCTTGCATAGCCCAGCATAATGCTGTCACGTGCCATGTACAAGACCGAAATGCTTACCTTGTGTTTATTGTGGATTCACTGACTAAATGATACTGATGTAGTTTGCGACTTCATTTTCAAAACGAGATAAACTTTAGACCCATTATAACTGTTGACAATTTTTTTTTTCTGCAAGCCAATATCATACTTGTATCAATTAATTTGTTTTAATTTCGAATTACCAAATTATTTATAGAGTTGCGATTCTTATTTTCTGTGTTTATTTAGGGTTGTTCTTTTCTTCGTTGGTTAATATTTCTACAGCTTGAAAAAAACGCAGAGTACGTGAAGCCGAAGCACATAGTAGATCTGCCATTAATATATAATTATGTTCTTGTAACAGACAAGAAAAAATGTCCTATCCCCTGGATACAAGGTCTTTATTTATAATGCATAGTGTAACCCGCATTAATAAATAAGTATCTTCGTATCATAAAATACGTCCCCCACACACTCACCCACTCTCCTGTACCCCCCCCCCCCCCCCGCCACTCCACCCACTCCCTGTACCCCCATCACTGGATTTCAACCACCCTTTCGCCTCCTCCGCTCTCGCCATTTTGCCCCCTCCCCTCTCCCCTCACGCCCTTTTACCCTCTCCCCTTTCGCCCTTACGCCCTCTCCCCTCTCGCCCTTACGCCCTCTCGCCCTTACGCCCTCTCCCCTCACGCACTTACGCCCTCTCCCCTTTCGCCCTTACGCCCTCTCCCCTCTCGCCCTTACGCCCTCTCCCCTCACGCCCTTTTGCCCTTTCCCCTCACACCCTTTTGCCCTTTCCCCTCACGCCCTTTCGCCCTCTCCCCTCACGCCCTTACGCCCTCTCCCCTCACGCCCTTACGCCCTCTCCCCTCACGCCCTTTCGCCCTCTCCCCTTCTTGCCCTTCCCCTCACGCCCTTTTACCCTTTCCCCTCACGCCCTTTCGCCCTCTCCCCTCACGCCATTTCGCCCTCTCCCCTCTCGCCCTTACGCCCTCTCCCCTCTCGCCCTTACACCAAAGACGCTTAATGGAAAGACCGACCACTGGACAATTTTCTTGTACAAAATGAATGGGCAGCGCGCGATGTCCTCAGTTAATGCGCGCAATTACAGTCCTGACGTCACAATGCGAATTGCACAGGGGGTTCCCCACATATTCATTGTTGCAGTTGTTGTTGTTGCTGCTGGCTTAATGTGAATGACTCGGCTATTTTTAGCCTAGCAACAACACTATTTTTGGAAATAATCAGCTGACTAAGCGCACCGATTTTATAATGCGCACACATACGCAGTTATCATTGGTCAATTATCACACAAAGCAGTATCATATTGGGAAGAACAAAATCGATTGGTTTGTCGGTGCGTATATTACAGACAGTGTGCGTGATAATATGCAAATATCCAAATATGCCATTGCCTGTTTATTGTGCACGTTCTAGATCTGTGAATTTAACAATTCTTTATTTAGAAAATGTGAGTGAAAATCTCTTAAAGCTATCGACTATAATTTTTAAATATTTTTACCTATACAAAGACAATATTGAATTAGAAAAACAATGTGTTCCCCAGGTGTACCCAACTTGGAGATAAGCTGATGTTCAATCGTCATACTAGCCTGAATTTGCCGAGTTTAAGTAAGTACGTTCTGATCCTTACTTTTGTTTAAATTAATACTAACAAAGGGAACATTTGTTCCAAAAAAGCTATCGACTATAATTTTTAAATGTTTTTTCATTAATTAAAATGAACAAGATTCAGTACTGTACCCAAACCTCTGGGTGTACCCAACTTTCTCTTAAGCTCGATTTGAATCTTCATTTTGTTTGAAGGGACATCGCTGCGCGACCGCCAGTGAGCTGTCTTGTAATTCTATAGTCTTTGCTTACACCCTCTCCCCTTCTTGCCCTTCCCCTCACGCCCTTTCGCCCTCTCCCCTCACGCCCTTTCGCCCTCTCCCCTCACGCCCTTTCGCCCTCTCCCCTCACGCCCTTACGCCCTCTCCCCTCTCGCCCTTACACCCTCTCCCCTTCTTGCCCTTCCCCTCACGCCCTTTCGCCCTCTCCCCTCACGCCCTTTCGCCCTCTCCCCTCACGCCCTTTCGCCCTCTCCCCTCACGCCCTTTCGCCCTCTCCCCTCTCGCCCTTACACCCTCTCCCCTTCTTGCCCTTCCCCTCACGCCATTTCGCCCTCTCCCCTCACGCCCTTTCGCCCTCTCCCCTCACGCCCTTACGCCCTCTCCTCTCTCGCCCTTACACCCTCTCCCCTTCTTGCCCTTCCCCTCACGCCCTTTTACCCTTTCCCCTCACGCCCTTTCGCCCTCTCCCCTCACGCCATTTCGCCCTCTCCCCTCACGCCCTTTCGCCCTCTCCCCTCACGCCCTTACGCCCTCTCCCCTCTCGCCCTTACACCCTCTCTCCTCTTGTCCTTTTGCCCTCTCCCCTCACGCCCTTACGCCCTCTCGCCCTTTTGCCCTATCCCCTCACGTCCTTTCGTGTGTGCGTGGATGAAATGGTATCATGATATGCATTGTACATGTAAATATTGACTGTATTTAGTCTCTTCTTACATCTGCCTCAAAATAGTTTCCAAGACATCAATCAGTCAATATGATAATCTTACAGCTATCACGCTTTCTCCATTAGCTTTAATGTGTGACGTTTCTCAAAATGACAGTACGCATATACTATATCAAGACTGTTTGGTGGTAATAACCATAAACGTTTCATTGGGCTCTTTCCATATCCTGCGGGTTAATAGTGGTTTTTGTCAACAACATGGTTGCTTGGAAAATGGGCACGACTGCTGATCAACTCAAACCAAGGCAAGAACGAGAACGTGCTTGAAAAGTAGTCTTTATTTTTCAATCCAAGGAAGTAGGGTTGTGTTTATTTCACATGTCCCCTGCAAACGTAATCAGTATACGTATTATGAAACCAATTTGATAAAATAAAGTTTATTCTGTCATTACAATTGTATGCTCTTTCAAATTTAACACTCAGTTTGTCATTACCTCACAAACAAATTATTTCGCGCAGCGAACTCTATACCAAAACTCAACTGTCCCTTTATTTAAACTTGAAGATAAACATCAGTAAGCTTAAAAGTTTGAACTCAAATTATTCTAACTAACAAACATTCAAGCCATACAAAAGTCACACTACCAGTGATGACAGTAAAGTGCTTATTTGTTTATAACTTCATAAATACGAAGAGGGCAACATCTATCACTTTGGTCTTTAACCCAAAACGTGCCAGTGGAGTACATTCCCAGTGCCACATTAATTGGAAGGCCACGGCTAAATTGCTTTTGGGGAATTTGAAAGGAATGTATTGAAAGGCAAATGTCCCACTCCTGAAGATTAGGGTGCACACTGAACAATAGCCACTTATGTATACAATGCCACCGCACAATACAATGGGCATTGTCAAGTATTTGGGTAACCTTTGGGGTAAATTTTTGAAAAAGTGTAGGCATTATATACTCCTCACAAAAAGTTCCGCAATCCAAGTTTGAGCATTCATATCTCTCTTATTACATAATGACCGTTTATGAACGTGGTATTATTGGAAAGCTTGTATTCTCCCCTTTACATTGATATGACATTTGCTATGAATATTTTATCATGGAATGTGCATGACACTCGAATATGGGGCAAAGTCAAAAGTGAAATGTCACAAAATGCATTGATGTTGTCAACAGTGTACCCTTCTTTTGTTAGGAGAATAACGTGTTCTGAATGATGTTAAATCGGTCATGCGTGAATGTCAATGGCGAATGATCATTTTCTCTGGGGGATGAAATGTGTCTTTATGAATTTGAGGCGGTGCAATAACGTTTGTGTATGTTGTTAGGAAGATGTAATGTGTTTTATTGACTTATTGAGAAATTATAATTACGTTTGACTTTTACACACTATTGCCGCAAGTTCATGGGCGTCGATCTGTAATTGATACCCATTCATCAGGGGGGGGGGGGGGGGGGTGATTTATTCATTCATCCCCCCCTGATGAATAGGTATTACGTAAGTATCGACGCCCATGCGCAAGTTTGTCAGTTGTCCACCACAATTACAGAACAAACGTCACGTTTGCGTTGTCTAAACAACGTATCTTCAATACGCCATTATCATTCATGCATGACCGACTTATAACATGATTCATTTCCCCTGGAGGATGGAATGATTTTGAAGTAGTCATGAATACAATTATGATTGTTACTGTTGTTTAGACAACGCAAACGTGACGTTTGTTCTGTAATTGTGGTGGACAACTGACAAACTTGCGCATGGGCGTCGATACCCAGCTAGCCACCTGACGTCGGGCCGATGTCGGAATTTGGTTGCCGGATGTCGGCATATCGCCGTTGGCTCGAGGTTAAAATGTCCGCCAGCCCAACATCGTCACGACGTCATTTTTGTGATATATTGGCATAACGTCATTTTCCGACAATGGCCCAACATCATGTCATGAGATGATGTTGGGCCATTGTCGGAAAATGACGTTATGCCAATATATCACAAAAATGACGTCGTGACGATGTTGGGCTGGCGGACATTTAAACCTCGAGCCAACGGCGATATGCCGACATCCGGCAACCAAATTCCGACATCGGCCCGACGTCAGGTGGCTAGCTGGGTACTTACGTAATACCCCCCCCCCCCCCCCCCCCCCCCTGATGAATGGGTATCAATTAAACCGTCGTCCAACAATTTAATCAGTTTTAGGTCTATAACTCCACGAAAAAGAGATTTCAAGCCCTAATTTGTTCAGGCATGCTATTAAATGACATTTCCTTTCATATAAGACAATAACCTCGCAACTTTTGAATTTTGGCTTGCAAAAGTGGATCTATCCCTTTAATGTGGGTACCACATTTATTTCAATTGGATATATTTATTGATCTCTCAGCTGTTTCTCAACTGATTTTGAGCAAACAAATATGATTATGTCATTAGAATTGTGTGCTCTTTCATATGTTACACTTAGTTTTTCATTCCCTCATAATAAATCGTTTTTAGAAGCGCTCTCTAAACTAAAACTAAACAACTATGATATTTTGTCATTTATCATGGTTTCAAGGTTTCAAGGTTTCATTTTATTTCTTCCTTTCACATTTGAACATGGCATAATACAACAAAACAACATGAGAACAATTTTTGTTTAAAGCTTCACATTCAATCAATATGCAATCTAAAAAACAAACACAAGTTATGAAAGAAAGAGGAGACCTTAGAGAAGCTAAGCTTGTATAAGAAAGGTCCCCCAGAATAAAATACATAAATGAATCACTTTTTTATAAGTTTCAAAGCATCTAAACTATGAACGATTAAACATTGGAAAAATATTTACAAAAGGGATAGCTTGAATATTGAAAAGGAGAGGAGGTAGGATGGAGAAGGAAAAGAGCAATATGGAACAAGACAAACAAAACAGAAAGAGAAAAGCAGAGAAAGAAGATGAGTGTTAAGAGAAGAAAAATAGGAGAGAGAGAGAATGTGGTCAGCAAAACATTTACATTATTTCTTACTGAACATACGAACAAAAAAACAAAAACAAAAAACAAAAAACAATGCATGTTTTCAATACATTTTACAAATAATAAATGATTACTTAATATAATTTCTAGTGATATCACTTACACGTTAATTTTCGACATAGTTACTCAATAAATGTAATTTCAATTTGCGTTTAAAAACAAAGACACTGACAGAACTAGTTACATCAATAGGAAGTGAGTTCCAAAACTTAGGACCAGTACAAGCCAGCGTATTCAGAGCAAAAGCAGTTCTTACGCGTGGAATATGAAGTGCAGTTGCCTGCCTTGTATTATAGCTATGAATTTGATTATTCTTTCTAAATATTTGTACTAGCGCATTTGGGAGAGTACCATTTTCAAAACCATACATAATTGCGCCTAGCTGTAAAAAGTAAATATCTTCAACCTTCAATAGCTTATTACTATAGAACAAAACATTAGTATGATCACGATAATTCACATTAAAAACAACTCTAACCACCCTTTTTTGGGCAACAAATATTTTTTCTAACTGTGTTTTCAATGACTTCCCCCATGCCAGCACTCCATAATTGAGATAAGGCAAAATTAAAGTAGAATATAAAATAAGCAAAATTTCTTGTGGGACAAAAGAACTCAGTTTATAAATTACACCAGTATTTCTAGACACAACTTTACAAATATTACTACAATGAGATGCCCAAGACAGCTTCTCATCAATATGTAGCCCAAGAAACTTGGTGGAAGTAACTCTCACAACATTAACATCATCAAAAAGTACATCTCCGGGTAAATCCTTTAAGGAGTTGCTAAAAAACATATAATTTGTCTTTTGAAAGTTCAAAGACAATTTATTTGCATGAATCCACAAGATAACTTTCTTTAATTCATTATTAACTGTATCTAATAAAACTGCAGGGTTTTTATGAGAAAAAAATACACTTGAATCATCTGCAAAAAATATGAAAGATAGGACGTCAGATGAAAGATAAAAATCATTAATATATAATATAAAAAGAAGGGGGCCAAGAAGAGATCCCTGTGGGACTCCACAAGATATAGTTTGATGACTTGACTCAATTCCATTCAATGATACATATTGTTTTCTGCCAGTTAAGTAGCTCCTAAACCAACTAAGAGCGATGCCCCTGACTCCATAATATGACAATTTACTTAACAAAATGTCATGATCAACAGTATCAAGCGCCTTAGAAAAATCCAAAAATATACCAATTGTATGAAGGTGATTATCTAATGCTTGAGCTACTTTATCAACAAAGTGTAAAATAGCATGTATAGTGGTGTGCTTTTCACGAAAGCCAAACTGGAAAATTGAAAATATTTTAGTCTTATTTAAAAATATTACTGTTCTATCATATATAAGCTTTTCTAAAATCTTTGAAAATGATGTCAACAATGAAATGGGTCTATAATTACTTAATATTTGAGGATCACCCTTTTTAAATACTGGCACGACCTTAGCAATTTTCATTTGCTTTGGTACAATACCAGATAAGAAAGATAAATTAAAAATATGAACAAGGGGTATCACAATTCTATGTATAATATCCTTAATTAATTCATTTTTTTATACCATCAAAGCCGGGGCTCTTATTACATTTAAGCGAGCTCACAAATTTAAACAATTCTGCTTCATTTGTGGGCATTAAAAATAGGCTATCTACATTGGGTTCTTGCATAAACTCAATAAAGCTTTTCTGACATCTAGGAATAGAGTCCTGTAATTTCAACCCACATTACAAAAATAATCATTAAAATTGTCCACAATAATTTGTCTATCTTCTACAGAACAACCATTCACATTTATACATTTAATATTCGTAGTTTTTACTGATGGTTTTAAAAAAAATAATAACTTTCCATGTATTCTTAATATTATTAAATGTCATTTGAAATTGAACAGAATAATAATTTTTCTTAGCAACACGCAAAACAGAAGTAAGAGTATTCCTATAATAAGAATATTTTCTCCACAAAGAATCAGAGCTTCTCCTTTAATATTGATCATACAACTTATTTTTCTTAGTAATTGACCTTAATATTGATTTAGTTATCCATGGCATACGAGGAACTTTATTATAATTTTTCTTTTTATATTCAACCAGTGGAACATTCTCATCATACAGCAGCATAAATTGATTAAAAAAACTATCAAAAGCACTTTCAACATTTTGGTCTGAAAGAACATCATTCCAATCAGTTGCAATTAATGCCTCTCTCAATTTAGCAATATTTTCAGGAGTACCTTTACGGACAGACGTGCTGCCTCTAGGTTCACGATCCACTTTCCCCAAAGACAACATAGAGTATACAGGAAAATGATCAGACATGTCAGATACTATAATTCCAGAGGGTGGATATGGTTGTACATTACAAAAAATATTATCAATTAGAGTACTGGAGACTTCTGTTATTCTTGTTGTCTTAGTGATTAGGGGCAATAAAGAGAAAGACATTAACATATTTAAAAAAACATCAATTCGATTATCGTTATCATGTAAAAGTTGTTGACGTTTTCTGCGCTAATTTTAGCAGATTCCCAAAGCAAATCTGTTGTTGCGTTTTAACGACAAAGTATATCACGATTGTCCTTGAAATGATGTAAAAGAAATGAAATGCATGTTGTTGTTGTTCTTTTCATTAAGCCCATTGCTTACGGGAACATTGTGTACCATGTATTACCTCTATGAGGGAATCGGATAATCTAGTAGGGAACAGGTTAACCGACTGCCTACGGGAACCTGATGGGCCATGTATTAACTCTATGAGGATTGCAGTATGTCGTAGGTAACAAGTTAAACCCACCCCTCTAACAACGTTGTTTAGAATTTTGAACAACCAAGATCTTGGTTGTTCAAAATTGTAAACAACGTTGTTAGAGGGACCGGCTTAAACAGCGTTTTTCGTTTTTTTAAAAGTTGTTTAATTTTGTTTATGGGCCATGTAATAACTCTATGGGGATTGCAGTATATAGTAGGGAACAAGTTAAACCCATTGCCTACGGGAACCTAGTGGGCCATGTAATAACTCTATGGGGATTGCAGTATCTAGTAGGGAACAAGTTAAACCCATTGCCTACGGGAACCTGGTGGGCCCTGTATTAACTCTATGGGGGATTCCAACATCTAGTAGGGAACAGGATAGCCCATTGCCTACGGGAACCTAGTGGGCCTTGTAATGACTCTATGGGGATTGCAGTATCTAGTAGGGAACAAGTAAAAACCCATGGCCTATGGAAACCTAGTGGGCCATGTAATAACTCTATGGGGATTGCAGTATCTAGTAGGGAACAAGTTAAACCCATTGCCTACGGGAACCTAGTGGGCCATGTAATAACTCTATGGGGATTGCAGTATCTAGTAGGGAACAAGTTAAACCCATTGCCTACGGGAACCTAGTGGGCCATGTAATAACTCTATGGGGATTGCAGTATCTAGTAGGGAACAAGTTAAACCCATTGCCTACGGGAACCTAGTGGGCCATGTAATAACTCTATGGGGATTGCAGTATCTAGTAGGGAACAAGTTAAACCCATTGCCTACGGGAACCTAGTGGGCCATGTAATAATAATCTAGTAGGGAACAAGTTAAAGGCTCAGTCCCATACTGACGATTTTCACGGCGACTCGCAACGACTCGCAACGATTTAATAGAACGAAGCGACTCGATTTAGCCACGATTTAACAACGAATTGGGAAGAATTGTACGGCGACTCAAGACGAATATTCGTTCTTCGTCGTTGTTCGACGAGTCAGCTTGTCCTTCTTTTGTCTTTAACCATTGCGGTAGAAAAATCGTGGCAGGAAAAAAGTTGTGGTCCCATAGTGGCGATTTTTGCGGCGACTCGCAACGAATTATCATTCGTGGAGAAAATCGCTTGAGTCGTCGCGAGTCGTATCGCGAAGAACGCCATGAATCGTGTTAGCACAACGAATGTTTTGGGACTGTTCAAAACTATCGCCATGTCGCGACGATTTCCTTTCATTCTTTTTATGGAACAATAGGGCAGTGCACCATATGAACAATCGGACTTGTTTGAGTCAGTTCCACGGGCGTAGATCTGTCATTGATACCTTTCAACAGGGGGATGATCTATTCATTCACCCCCGCCCCCCTCGTGATGAATAGGTATTATGTAAGTCTCTACGCCCATGGTCAGTTAAAAAACGGACAGCGGCAATCTTCACAACGAAGCGATACGACTCGCAACGAATTGCAACGATGTGGAACGACTTGACACGAATATGCATTGGTAAATACAATGATTTTTGGTGAAAATCGTCGTGGCGTGGCGATTGTTTTGAACAGTTGAAGACGGCGATTTTCACGATTTTCTTCACGATGCGCGACTGTTTTGGGGGAAGAACCGATACGATGTAACACGACGCAACACGACCTAAGCGATTTTCTCGACGAATGTCAAATCGTTGCGATTCGCCGTGAAAATCGTCAGTATGGGACTGGGCCTTAAACCCATTACCTACGGGAACCTGGTTGGCCATGTTACCCCATGTATTACATGTGAATCGGATAATCTAGCAGATAGAGGGTTCACCGTGCACATGTTCATCAGTATCGTTGATACTCCATTCAGATATACAGTATGTACTCGTTATATGGATGAAGCATGTCGGCAACTGTTGAACCTCAAGGCTTCGTCACTACTGACGTCAATGCATACAAACAAAATGTACATTACAATTTTTAAAATAAAATTTAAGTAAATCTCTAGATTATTTTTTTCTTCACATAACCTACTGATTATGTTTGCATTATCCTGGTTTAAAATATGAATACGGAATACAAGTCAGTGTTGATTAATTTTGTGGAATTTATATAATATGTGTCAATTGTCTTGCCATTACTTTTAAGTCGTATTGATCTGTATGAAATCATTATGCATTTACTGTTCTCTCGCTTTAGAGTTACCGAATGTAATTATTGGACATTCGTGCAATGTCTATCTTTGTCTACCAAACTCAAACACCCCTGGTCGAGACTTATCTCCCATCTCTTCAGGTCTGGACTTTGGAAATGTGACAAGAAGGCAGCTCTAGAATTCATAACAATATGAACGCAATTACTCATATTACATGGGATGGTAATTGATCGTGGCATATTATGTTTGTATCTTGAAGCTACTGTTTGTTTACAAGCAGCTACAAGTAATTACGATATTCCATTTCCAGCAGTCTGCCTGCATTATTGGCCCCCTACATTGCTTCTTGGTCATGATTGCCTCCCCACTTCAAGAACTGGGCCCCGTTTCATGAAAGGGTCTTATCTTAGAGAGTTGGTTTATCTTATCTGGCGCGGAGCTAGTAAAGATAAAGCTTTTGAATTTCCAACGGGTATCGACACTCTGTGCGGAACGCACCGTAGCTCCGCGCCAGATAAGATAAGACAACGGTCTTAGCCAAGACCCTTTTATGAAATGGGGCCCTTGTTTAGAGTTCAGATCCTTCAACAGATAGCTTCGGTATATAACCATTATAATATGTTTAGAGTGTTTAGATATTTCAACATAAAGACTTGTGATAACTGGTTTAGAATATATATCAACAGATATATTCGCGATAATTGGTTTCAAGTGTTTAGATCTTTGAACATACAAAATCGCGATTTATAGTTCAGAGTATTTGGATCTTTCAACAGCTAGACTCGTGATAACTGGTTTAGAATATATGAATCTGTCAACATACAGATTTGTGGTTGGTGGTGAAAATATGTGGCAGTGTGTGGTGTCACGTGGTCTGGCCATAACGATATCTGTGCTTCTTGGCCAACCGCTGACCAATCAGGACCGATCTTATTTCAGTCACGTGATAGTTTCACACCGCATGGCTTCTTCTCCGCTGAAGTGTTTACGCCAACTGCCACAATACAAATACATGCAGAAATTATATCCCGATGGGGTTAAACGGGATATTATCACCATGGATATAATGAACTTAGATAATGGATTGACAATCTAGTTTCATGTCAGTCACTGCATAATTAATACATCGTCAATTTGATGAATGAGTCATTTATGAATTAGCTTGAAATATGTCTGGAAAAAGAGATTTAAAGGGATTTAGTAACTTTGTTGACAAGTGCAAAACATGATGAATGATTAATAACATAATTATGTATTTTTATGATCTAATAATTATGTCGACTGAGTAATTTGTGGAAATATCACGTTAAATGCATGTTGTAATTATGGCTGAGTAATGAGCGAAAAGGCAAAGTAATATTCACTAATTCATTGCGCTGACTTTGTACACAGTTTTAATTTTCCAATTGATAATTAAAACTCTGAACAATTAAATCGTAAATATTATGTTAACGAAAGGGAAATTTAAAAAAGCATAACCTATTCCATGCCTCCATCGGTAATACGAATCCAACAAGGTATAAGAGAACCACCATAGTTCTAAATAAGTGTTGTGGATTTTGACAATGTTACCATTGGTTACTAGATCCCTTTAAAATGTGTCTAATCTTATATTTGTTAGTCAGGACAATCTAGATAACACTTTGTTATAAGTCAAACAATTCATATCCCCTGATTCATTTGATATATTTACTTGTGGTATACGCAGTAGTTATGACATTTCAGTTTACTTGTGGTATACGTGTAGTTATTACATTTCAGTTTCGATAATCTTACATTTCATAATTATTGGACACCGATATGCTGATCACTTCACTAAATGTGTATCTCCATACCTCTTATCAGCACACAACTTAATACATCTGTTCATCGAAACTCGGCCATTGTCAGCGTAATACTCTGTGGAGCCATGGTAACTTGGTTTTACATATATAGGGGAAAACGTTTCCAACAGTGGGCTATACACGCACACGATGAATACGTAATATAAATGTCATTGAAATACCGTTTAAGTAAACACTTCATGAAAATGTAAAGACGTTACACGGTTTCATCGCGGCGTTTCTTTTCGTTTATCTGGACAATTATGCACGAACAAATCTTTACTGATCAGTACGTCGCCATTAATTTCTGAAACAGAATACAATGAGATGCGTTTAGTTGTACCTCCTTGGTTGAGCTGAGAGGTATCATGCGAGTAGTATAAGGGCAAGGCTAATGGCCGGTGAGTGGCAAATACGAAGTATGTTGACAATGCGGTGATAGCGGTCAGCCCACAATGAGGAGGGGGCAACGTTTCCCATTAAGAGAGAGGCAACATGAGCTGAAAATATTGCGATATAGATTTATTTAGATTTTTGCTTTTATTGTGCCGCAGTGGCAGGAATTCCCGCAAAGAGGTGAATTTAATTGCATCGGCTCCTGGACCTGAGTCTATCTCGATGAAGCTACAATACCTGGTGAGTTAGTATCATAGCTCAGACTAGGCTAGCACCATGGATCGTGGCATGACTCCGTAATGCGAAGTGACAGATACATGATGACCATATCGCTTCTTCCAACCAAATAGATCTGGAGGCAAGAATGTCTAGTGTCGCTGGCTTGTCCAAACTATAATACACACGGACTTGTGTGTTCGTGTGTGTTTGTCTGTGGAGGAGGAGGGGGGGGGGGGGGGGGGGGCAAAGGGGTCTTCAAACGAGAGCCGGACGCCGTATCCACTCTGCACTGGACGCCGGATACACCATACCAGGCTGTGTATCACCACATCAATGTGAGGATACTTGCACCCGCACCCCCCCCCCCGTATATGTTAAAGAGAACGAGGAAATGCATCAGACAGTACTCATTTAGGACAAAGTTAGACTTGCTGCTCCTCCTCCCCCCCCCCCCCCCCCCTCGCTCTATGGGGTGAAACCTGGCTTCGCCACTGGCAGCAAGCATGGACATTGGCCTTGGTATTTGTGTTGGTCGGAGGGGGTTAATCAATAATTCATTAGAGGCGCCAACAAGAACAACATTCCCTACTGTATAGTGTCATGTCCGTGAGGTCCACTGACACGACAAGGTCGAGAATAGCACAACACGATCGACTATCTCCTTGCGAATCAAGGAAGACAAGTTCAAAGGGAATGACAGGGAACGATATTTTGATGGCACTCTTTCTTGGTAGCTTCGTTATCTTATGTAATGGTTTGAAACATACAAGTTACATGCATTACATGTAATGATTACATACATAACCCTATAATTATGTCATACCTTGATTATTGTCGCCAAAGATTTGAATAACTAGGCCGGTATACCGACTTACTATTATATTAAGTTTACTCCAATAGTAACACTTGTATCGTTTGTTTTGCAATGTTAGCAATTACCTGTAAAGACTTCATCCGAATGAAAGGTGTAAAGTATATTTAAACTGGACTTTTCATTTTCTCTCTTAGAAAGAAATTGTCAATTTAAGTCCAGTTGCAATTCAAACGCAACTGAAAAAAAAGCAGAATTGAATTAAAGTCGACTTAAGCTATGTAAGCAATGTTGAGAACTCATTTTACGTGATCATGCGGAAAGGGTCATAAATCAACATTGATACATTCTTCAACTTACAGTTTACAAACTTGGGCATACCATTTTAAACATATCTATCCGAAACATTCAATCAAGTTTTATCTAGAAAAGTGTACATCTACCTGATTAGTTTTAAGATCATAGCTCATACATGTACATTAAAAGATGAAGTGTCACTACGTATGGGCATATCATTTGATAAAATAACTAATTTATTCGAAATAAAAAAAACCTAGTATTGAACATGGAAACGTCTTCATGCAGCATAACGTTTGGTGATTGGTGGTGATCTTCGATGGTCTAAAATTGTTGATAGTTCTTATTTTTGCTCTAGAGGAGAAAAGAACACTAACAAATTAGTTCCGGTCAACAAGAACATCGTCGTTAACTTGTAGAACAAAAATTTCATAGGAAGAGAAGATATCGGGTTTTTTTTATACCCGATAGCCAAATAATGTCTGTCAAAGTTATAAACAATGGGTCCATTTTTTTTTCTCAGAAAGAGCGCATCTTGACAAGTCCTTTTTAGAAATGATTTTTCTGTCTGTTTTACCGCTGCAGGCTGAATGTCCGCGCGGTGCTTAGATTTTGCTAGAAATAACAAGGTACGAAAGGCGAGAGATGGTAATGAGTACGACGAACCGCCTCTCTTACCCCAAGCTGTAGTGTCATGGTCAACTGGTTTCTCTGCCAATTCGCCGCTTCCGTCCCACGCACTTATCATCATGCTTATGAATATCATACTCTCTAGTCCGGTGAGCAGCAAATGGGCGTAAGACATGTACAACGTCTATGAAGATTAATAACGTCCTACTGTTTCTCAACGTACAATATGCGACGTTACGAACGGGATTATTCAGGCACTAGCAGATGATTTGAATTTCATAACAAAAATGAATGATAAGTAAGGACAAACATTTCAATATGCATCATCGATCGTTGTGGCTTTATAGCAACCCGTATTGAATATAATGAATTTTGCTGTATGGGCGACGTGTGTGTGCACGAGTTTAACATCTTCATTAGATCGTAAACAAGTATGGCGCAGCTAACCTGGAGGGGAAGGGAAGGGGGTAGGCAGTTGGAGTCATACTTGTATGGTAGGCAAACCCCACCCCACTCTAGTTTGGCGACCATACATTAAAACAAATATAAATGAGCCCAATAGACACGCCGATGCCTTTGTATCGTACGCCTCATTACGACCCACGTTCGTCAATTTCTCGCTAATACGCCACTACCCAACACATAATTAGCTACTCACTATCAGCTGGTATATCTTGTCAAGTACGATATACCGCTCTGTCTAAATTAGGCAAAATATCCCGATATTAACAGAATGCAATCAATTCGAGCTTATCTATTGAATCAAAATATTACATTTTGAAATGGAAATACATATGTGATGGAAGAAGATTGACAAACAATCGATGTTTATCAGGATCGGGTTGTCAAATAAAGGGAATAGTCACAAAAGTTGTCATATTTTGTCAGTTTATTTCATTGTATTCTAGTATATTAGCGCGTGTGTCCACATTACTATGTGGGTTTCCATTTGTAATTCCGCATTTGTTGTTGTGTATGTATTGTTTGTGTGTGTCCGTTGGTGCGTGTGTGTGTGTGTGTGTGTGATAATATTTATGTGAGTGCGTGCCTAGATGAGAGTGCATAAGCGTTTGTATTTAGGAATATCGTTTTTCTGCACTTTTGTGTATTTTTTCTTCTTCATTTAATGAGCTCATGTATGTACGTGTGTCTGTGTTCAAGTTCAAGTTCAAGTTCAGTTTATTTAACACTTCATAAAAACAACAAATTGACAAGGTAAGAACAAAAGAAAATCAAGGAATACAAGTTCAACATACAAAGTATACAAAATACGGACAAAATTATAAAGTGTAAGGAGTCAGTGTATGTTTATGCATATAATTATCATAGCAAAACACGGGTCAAAGTGCTCTGGCATAAACAGCCTTTTATGTTCATTGCCTTGATCCAGTTAAAAGAAGGTCAGTTACCGTTTGCAATATTGCATTGCTTTTAATGCATGTAAACGAATAGCGTACGTGTGAATTTTCCTGCATGATGCATAGTTTATAACTCTACAAACACGGGATTCGTTTGTGCGTAACAAACCTTCCCTTGACGCGTTCCATTTAACACATCGAAGGTGGCAATCTAGTTAGAGGCAGAATTAAGTACGACACAGTCGTATGCAGTTAATAATGGGCAGTTGGACTACTTGTAATGAGCTGCTCATATGGACCTGACCATAAGTGACGCAGTGGCGAAGACGCGGTCAACTTCATTATAGAGAGGGCAAGAGGAGGGAGAGGGGATGGGGGGGGGGGGGGGGGGGGTATGGAGTAACTTGTGAAGTAAACGAGTCTACACAAATTAGGTTGTGACAATTCTTCTTTGTTTCTCTTCTGGTAAGAAAGATACAGAGTGATTGGGAGCTTGTCATGGGTGTATTGGGGAAGTAAAGGGGACGGATGGAATTGGGGGTTGGAGGGGGGGGGGGGGGGGGGGATAACTGGTAATGTAATATACCTTCTCCCTGTGGCTACTCCGTGACGAGAGCCTGGATATTTCACTCGCTGAATAGTTCGGCCCATCAACTGCCTTTATATTTCACTCTGTGAATAGTTTGGTCCATCAACTGCCTTAGTTGAATGGCAATTACAGATGACAGAAAGTGCGTAAGGAGATCAAGAGAAGAGGGATTTAAGGGGAATATTCCATAAAATGAGTGCTATGTTAAGAACTGTAATTTCGCGTCGATCTTTTCTTAATACATTTTGTACGACTCTTTCGCGTCATATGTATCATTTTAAGAAAAGTTTCGATGTATGGATAAACATGATAAACCATTAAGAAGTTATTATGCAACATCATGACAAAATATAATTTTGAATTCAATGATTTACTTGGAATAATCTCGCAGTTTTGTTACACAAATGTATAAAGTTTTTATTCAAACAAACCTCATTTAATATCCATATGAGCAGACTTCGAATGATATATTTCGTTCTCGCAATGATAATCATCAAGTTGTTTTGATTAATGGGGCTCTGGTGAGATGCAAAGACTTATCTGTCGAGTAAAACAAACAGTGACTCTAAAAGCCGAGTACCTCCTTCCTGCTCCTCCAACTCCCATTGATGCTTACTGCACCTATGGCAGCACGACCGCTTGATGTTCACATGATATGACATGATAGAACAAACATGAAGGTCACATATGTCATAGGCAATAAATCATGATTAAACATTCGATCAGCCCTGTGGAATGACTGGCATAGGTTGATCGACTTCGAGTGTTATACATTCACGGGTCATTATCGTCCGTTGGCATGTTGACGAACGGCTAGGATCTACCGAACCAAACAGGTTGTATACCGTTATTTGATTACTTATGAGCTACCTCCGCCGCCCATTATTACCATTCATAATATTTTGAAATATATTACAGTATCATATAAGTAAACATTTTGTATCGAGTGCATGCCATAACACAGTGTAATCAAGCATCTCGTTAAGCCCTAAAAGGGCAATTATAAGAGACAGAGTTCATTAAACAGATCTCGCTAAAGGGTTTAATCATAATTATATACTAAGCTGTTGGAACTTTGTAATATAATGTCTTTAGGGCTATTTCTTAAAGAAAATGACAACCATTGAGGATTTTATAATCAAACTGGCAGACTGAGTCCAAAACAATAGGAAAGAACAAGACAATGTAGAGGATTTAGATGATGATGACATAAAAGAAAAACTTTCAGAGGTCTACCTAATGTATAAAGCTCTATTATACAGCTCAGTTACCTATACACGGAAAATAATTTTTAAAACCCTGCATATACCTTTACACTTGACTCAGAGTGGCCATCGGGCAAAGTTGCACCATTATCGACTGATCAAGGGTCACAGAGCTTCATCCATAGTATTATGCCAAGGGACAAGAGTTCAATTAAAGGGAACATTATCGGAGGACAAATAGCAAAAGCGTTCTTTTCGGATGTGAAATATCAGCAATCGTGCTTACATGTGTGTCTCTTACATGTCTTAGCCTGTCTCTTAGCCCAGTGATATCAACGTGTTTGCGAATATTACCAAGGTACGGACAAATTACTATTTTGTATTAAATGGTTAGATAATGCTCATCCCGAATCACACGTCTTTTAATATTCTTTATTTTCGATACGTCCAATCAGTTTGCACTGAGACTTCACAGACTATTCTGCATATACAATTAAACTCATATGGCCCATGCAACTTAACATGTTGAGCACATGACAAGGATGTTGTCACTTTATATCCATGAATACACTTAGCATGCCAATGCGAAGTACTGTTTTGTCCCTTGTTTTATATGAAACATTCCCATTCGCTTCTCTGCGGGGTTCACTCACCGCTCATATAACCCACGGGAGCAAACCTGATGGGTACACACAGTTTAGGTGACACTTTTTGACTTTTTGTTGTGGTTTCCAGGCTGTTGTTAAAGGACTTTTCATTGCCACGTCGACGTAGGCGACTGGAACACAATGACATCGTGTGACGATCTGCGCATGCTCACCATGCTCACTGTCATTAAAGGACTTTTCATTGCCACGTCGACGTAGGCGACTGGAACACAATGACATCGTGTGACGATCTGCACATGCTCACCATGCTCACTGTCATTAAAGGACTTCTCATTGCCACGTCGACGTAGGCGACTGGAACACAATGACATCGTGTTACGATCTGCGCATGCTCACCATGCTCACTGTCATTAAAGGACTCTTCATTGCCACGTCGACGTAGGCGATCGACTGGAACATGACATCGTTATACGCATGCTCACTGCCAGAATGCTCCAGACATCTATGTCGGTGTGCCAATCGGAAAGTCAGTGTTAAAATTCAGGGTATATAATGTGAATTGAATCATGAACAAGATATACTTTAACCATTGGATTTCAAGTTGCTAGGGAACCAACATTATTCATACGTTGAGGTAGAATACAATAATTATATATGTTATTATCCTGCATCTCAATTTACTTATTGCCATTTCCAAACATTTTTGCATTTCTCCAATGCAATTAGTTGTTTAAAAACTCTTTGATATGTTGTGAAGTTGTTCTGTTCCCACATTACCTTTATTATACACTGTTCAGGGGCGGATCTAGCTTTTCGCTAAGGGGGGAGGGGGGGTTGACCCAATGACGATGCGGAGCATCGTCCACGAGCCGCGTAGCGGCGAGGCGATTTTTTTTGGGCTATTTTGCTAAGGGGGGGGGGGGGTTGACCCAATGACGATGTGGATACTGTGTGGGTCTGGACACATGGTGGCGTTTTTCTATGCACATTTTTATCACATTTTTACTTGGCAGCCCAAGGTGGGGGGGGGGGGGGGGGGGGGGGGGGGTTAAATCCCCTAAACCCCCCCCCCCGTAGATCCGCGCCTGCTGTTGTGTATTATTCGTCGTAGAGTTAACTTCTATACACAGTCATTGTTACTTACTCACTTAGCTTTACTATTTTCCCATTAGCCCTTTATTGCTTAATAAATGTATTAAAGGGGTAGTTCAGGTTTGGTTTAGAGGGCGCTACAAGAATTTTGTTTGTGAGATAATGACAAACTAAGTATACAATTTTAAAAAGCTCACCTTTGTTTGATCAAAATCGGTTTAGGAACGGCTGAAATTTCCATGAATGAATTTGATTGGAATATATGTTGGGGATCAACTTTTATTCAATAATTCAAGAAAATAATATAATTTATAAATTATATACACAAACCTGAAAATATACCAAAATGGTTATCATATTGTTTTTGATGGTTTCTCCTTTGAAAAATTATTTTTACTTAACATCACATTCATATATTTTGATACAAAAATTATGAAACTTAAGGTGTCTGGAGGGCGCCTTCTGGTGTTCACGGGTGTTTTTTTTTTATAAATCGAAAGAGCCCTGTAACCAACCCTGTATTATGTATGCTGTTATCATTCAAGCATCATTGAATCATATCTGTTAGTTATTAGTGATTACATTGACAAGTTTAAGTTACTAAAATCCTGTTTGACCGGAACCGTACTATCTTTTAACTCATTCAGATTAAATTCACCTGTTCTACGTCCAGTAAGATTTATGATTAATAGTTTATATCTGTCATTCAGAGAAAGGAAACTAGGACTATTGTATATTGATCCCTAGACAAGAATGTACAGATAATAATCGGGTGCGGTTCGTTATTCCGAAGGTTCGTTATTTCGAAGGTTCGTTATTCCGAACAGGCAAATTTCCTATACCTGAGTGTTCGTTAATCCGAAAATGAAATAGGGTTCGTTAATCCGAAGATTTGTTGCATTATTCCGAAGGTTCGTTATTCCGAAGGTTCGTTATTCCGAAGGTTCGCTATTCCTAAAATGAAATCGGGTTCGTTATTCCGAAGGTTCTTTCGAAGGTTCGTTATTCCGAAGGTTCTTTATTCCGAAGGTTCGTTATTCCGAAGGTTCGCTATTCCTAAAATGAAATCGGGTTCGTTATTGCGAAGGTTCGTTATTGCGAAGGATCGCTATTTCTAAAATGAAATCGGGTTCGTTATTCCGAAGGTTCGTTAGTCCGAAAATGAATTAGGGTTCGTTAATCCGAAAATGAATTAGGGTTCGTTAATCCGAAAATGAAATAGGGTGTGTGTTTGTGTGTGTGTGTTTGTGTGTGTGTGTGTGTGTGTGTGTGTGTGTGTGTGTTTGTGTGTGTGTGTGTGTGTGTGTGTGTGTGTGTGTGTGTGTGTGTGTGTGTGTGTGTGTGCGCACTGGCGTAGTGGTGGGGGTGTCATGGGCCCCCTCCCAAATCAATTTAAATCATTAATAAAGCATAAACATGCATGCATGAAGGAATGGTATCATGAACATTAAAAAGGAAACAACCCCTCCCCCCCCCCCCCCCCCCCCCCCTTGGGCTGCCAAGTAAAAATGTGATGTGGAAAACATCACTTGCGGGGATTCAAAATAGCAACCCCCCCCCCCCCCCCCCCCCCCGCCCTTAGTTGCTATTTATGATGAAATACATACAATTCAGACAAATAAAATGTGATTTTGGACTGATATCAAGCAGCAAAATCTAACTTTATGACATAATTATAATTATATCAAATTGATTTTGGTTTTATTTCATGTTTTTTTACATGAGAAAGATATAAATATATATATCTCATTCTTATTGCACTGTTTTACAAAGAAAAAGAAAATACAATTTGACTAGAATTGTAAAGCCACTCTTTGCCCCCCTCCCCACGGCAATTAGAGTAAGATTGATCCCCTTTCCCAAGTCCACACTGCTCAAAATCAAATCAACTCAATTCTTTTCTACGTCGTATTAATTTAATTTTCGGATTAACGAACCCTATTTCATTTTAGGACTAACGAACCTTCGGAATAACGAACCCGATTTTATTTTCGGATCAACGAACCTTCGGAATAACGAACCTTCGGAATAACGAACCTTCGGAATAACGAACCTGATTTTATTTTCGGATCAACGAACCTTCGGAATAACGAACCTTCGGAATAACGAACCTTCGGAATAACGAACCTTCGGAATGACGAACCTTCGGAATAACTGAACCTTCGGAATAACGAACCTTCGGAATAAGGAACTGTAACCTAATACTCCTCCCATGATGATCCATATGTCCAAATACTTCCTCTCAACGAATTTCACATTTTATATTTATGTAGTGCTGTGCGATGTCTTACTCGTAACTTCGGAATGAAATCCATTTCCATACATAATCTATTATATAGGTAGTGTGGATTGCGTGCAAGAAAAAAAATCGGAATTAAATATAAGGAATTTGGACAGGGTGTAGAAAATAATATAAGCTGGAAACGTAAACATGCAAGACTACAGAAAAAAACATCTATAAATTATGCAAACGGGTTCTTCATCAAGTTACAACTTGATCTCGTGGTCCCTGGGAAACCACTCAACTAATACCTGACCACGTCAAGTTCCAGAAACCTTTCCAGAATAAGTTGTTTTTATACCACGATGTTTTTGGCTGAATTTCAGTCAACTTAGCTCGTCGTTATTCAGAAATATTATTCCTTGGAAAACGGGTTTCGGGATTTTTAATTTGTTTTACTTTGCTTGTCAATAAATCCAGTCTTTATTCAAACATATGTCAGATATCTTGGTAACAATAATTAAATCTTTGCCCTTTGATTCACGATCTATAGAGTTCAATGTTTTGGTTCAATGTATTGGTTGTGACATTGACAGGAGCAAGGGAGATGTTCACTACAAATCTCTTTCTTGTTCTGATGACAAGATATTTGCTTACCTCCTCTATTATTATTCCAGGGTTCAAGAATTATGAGAAAACGTGTGCATCGCGGTGTAATGTGCGTCACGTCAACTCTTTGAACATCTTGGTTCATATTCATGAAACCCTGCATGGTTGCTTAGTTTTGGATGTCATCATTCTATAATGTAACAAGGGGTCTTTTTAGTTACCAACTAGTATTCAACTAGTAAGCAACAAAGGCGAAACTGGACAACCAAAGTTGACGACGAAGACAACTTATTTTGCTAAATTGCCCTACAATCCAAAATAATATATGAATACAAATTATTTGTTGTATTTTGATGTTAAGTAATATTTGTATTTTGCGTTGTAATGTATGTATGCATGCATGTTTATACAGTATATTTTTGTTGTACACAAGGCTAATTAGTCCTCGGACTAAAGTCTTGTTTATGTTATGTGCTCAATAAAAACCGATATATTTATATCTATCCAATGCAGACTTAGCATGAAACTAAGCTAGCATAGTTTACGAATATGAGTATTATTAATTACAAGTTCGAGGTGCATACGCCCTATTTTCTTCATGTAAATACACAAATTAGTTTGTGTGCTTTATTCTTCTTTATAGATAGATTTCGGAATATATTTTTTCTACAATGAGGTAAGAGGGTAGACCTACCCGCGATACTAATCTCTGACATTACGAGACAAAGGCCAAGCAATAAGCACGTACGGACCTCCGGTGTCGTATAGCGAGCCGTGTTCTATCAAGAAAGGTTTGGTTTCCACCAAAACACCCAGTGTTGTACAGCGAGCCATGTTCTATCAAGAAAGGTTTAGTATCCACCAAAACACCCAGTGTTGTACAGCGAGCCATGTTCTATCAAGAAAGGTTTAGTATCCACCAAAACACACAGTGTCGTACAGCGAGCCATGTTCTATCAAGAAATGTTTAGTATCCACCAAAACACACAGTGTCGTACAGCGAGCCATGTTATATCAAGAAAGGGTTAGTATCCACCAAAACACCCAGTATTGTACAGCGAGCCATGTTCTATCAAGAAAGGTTTAGTATCCACCAAAACACCCAGTGTTGTACAGCGAGCCATGTTCTATCAAGAAAGATTTAGTATCCACCAAAACACCCAGTGTTGTACAGCGAGCCATGTTCTATCAAGAAAGGCTTATTAACCACCAAAACACACAGTGGGTGATTTCAAGTATGGTGTTTAGGGCTGGTGTTAGTGTTTATCAAACTGCTGTTTGTGTGTAATAAACACTAACACCGGCCTTAAACACCATACTTGGAATCACCCAGTGTCGTACAGCGAGCCATGTTCTATCAAGAAATGTTTAGTATCCACCAAAACACACAGTGTCGTACAGCGAGCCATGTTCTATCAAGAAAGGTTTAGTATCCACCAAAACACACAGTGTCGTACAGCGAGCCATGTTCTATCAAGAAAGGTTTAGTATCCACCATAACACCCAGTCTTGTACAGCGAGCCATGTTCTATCAAGAAAGGTTTAGTATCCACCAAAACACCCAGTGTTGTACAGCGAGCCATGTTCTATCAAGAAAGGTTTAGTATCCACCAACACACCCAGTCTTGTACAGCGAGCCATGTTCTATCAAGAAAGGTTTGGTTTCCACCAAAACACCCAGTGTCGTACAGCGAGCCATGTTCTATCAAGAAATGTTTGGTTTCCACCAAAATATCCGGTGTCTTGTAATTGTAGAATGGTGTTTCTATTTCAATCACAGAATAATCTAGCCAATCAAAAACAGCAATACTATAAGAGGCTAAGTAGAGCGCAATAACCAGAAAAGCTTAGAGCAAAGCTCACCCAACTATACCTCTGGAGCCCGGGTATCTACATGGTCTATAGATTTTCTTTTGTCTACTGACCGAAGCGATATGGCATTGCTCACTTTGTATCATATATTCGGCCAGGGAGATTTACTTACAAAACATGTTGTAGTTGTGTAGATTTGGACCACTCGATACATAAAGTCTATGGAAGCAGTAAATCTGGTTTCGTAAAAAGTGAACCCATTATCTACACGTACTTGATGTATCACGCGATCGGATGACATAAACAGTGATAAACTAGGAGGAAACGTGTTCATCGATACCCATTGGCTGTCATGTACTGGCATGCTAGTCATTATGCTAGTATCCGCCTCTAAATGGGGTAACCTCTAAACCTGGTGTAACCTCTAAACCTGGGGTAACCTCTAAACCTGGGGTAACCTCTAAACCTGGGGTAACCTCTAAACTAGGAGGAAACGTGTTCATCGATACCCATTGGCTGTCATGTACTGGCATGCTAGTCATTATGCTAGTATCCGCCTCTAAATGGGGTAACCTCTAAACCTGGGGTAACCTCTAAACCTGGGGACAGGCTGGGGTAACATCTAAACTAGGAGGAAACGTGTTCATCGATACCCATTGGCTGTCATGTACTGGCATGCTAGTGATATGCTAGTATTCATCGATACCCATTGGCTGTCATGTACTGGCATGCTAGTCAGACATATGCTAGTATTTATCGATACCCATTGGCTGTCATGTACTGGCATGCTAGTCAGACATATTCTAGTATCCGCCTCTAAATGGGGTAACCATTTCAGTTTGCTCCTACGTATGCTCCTACCTAGTGTAGTCTCGGCGGAATAACCGTGGAAACAGAGACCGATGTGTCGGTCTAGCAGCAGCATGCACACCACGGGAATGAAAGAGAGCCGCGCCAAATAAAATCACTTTGTTTCTCGTAGCAGCTGCCACCAGGACAGCTGTCATATATACGGAACTTATATTGATGTCTAGGCCTCTGATATACGGATGGAACACTTCAATTATTTAAAAAGGTAGATGTAGGTGTAATTTGTTTGACCCATTGCCTTTTGAAACATTGACCTAAATTCATGAACTCTTCCAGCTTTGTTTCATAATACTGTAATAGGTTATTTTCATATGATAGAGCTAAGTATTCAATACGTTGTTCTTTTTAGTTTATAACTAGGGTTAACTTAGTTGGGACCTAATAAAGCTACTATAGTTTTTTTTTAATCTCTAGCAACGGCCAACATAGACTTATTGGCCGGTATTCCACTTAATTAGTCCGGCGTAAAGTGCTAACGAGATGTCGACTAAATTCCCCTAAAATTAAGTCTCGCACTGGGGGTAGTGAAAAGGGGTAGTTCAGTTTTTGGTATAGAGGGCGCTGTACGAAATATATTTTTTGGTGAGATAATAAACAACTGAGTGTAAACAAATACAATTTTAATGGCAGGATAAAATTTGATCAAAGTCGGTTCAGAAACGGCTGAAATATCAATAAGTATATCCAATCGGAATAAATCTGGGGCCCAGATTTATTCGATGATATAAAACATTTTTGCTTTAATCCCAACATTTTTTATTGTGCTTACAGTGGTTTTTAAATAGTTGTTGATGAACTCTCTATTTAATCATTATTTCAACAAAACATCACATGCATTATCTTGTATGAAAAATAGTTGAAACCAATGCAATTTTAAGAGAGCGCCCTCTTGTCTTTTAATGGCTCTTTTTGAATGATAACAGGCTTTTCACTAAGTCGTGTGTAATTTGTTATACCTTCCGAGCATGGTGGAGTTATAACTATTAGTTTGTAATGTTATTGTGCAGGTTTTGGTTACTAAAGCTCAGCCTTACCAAAACCGTACTACCCCTTTTAGTGTCGACTAACTCCATTTAACCGACAGCCTGCAAGGGAATGACTCACGCAGACAGTGCGACGACTAGAGCGAAATGTCGTACACCGTACAATCACAGCACAAACCATTTGCACGTACATAAACATATCCGAATTCTGTCATGATATGGCCGCGTCCGGTCGACACATTAAAACATACAGTGAACCGGCGGAATCGACCGGGCTAGTACTTTTATTTTCGACGTTGACTAATATCTATGGGATAGAACAGTTTTGGACATACGTAATTTTAGTAATTAAAACTTGCGAATTATCATTAAAAACTAACAGTTATAGTTTAATGATGCTTGAATGGTAGTTAAACAAATAAGCGTATCAGTTACAGGGCTGTTTGAATTATTTTAAAGCAGCCGTTAACAATAAAGGACGCCCTCCAGACACCTCAAGTTTCAACCATTTTTTATCAACAAAATTAATATTAATGTTATTTTTGGTTGAAATGACTAATTAATAGAGATATCCTCGAAAAGAATAGAACCATTTTGCTAGATTTACAAAAATGTATAGTATGTATACATATTTTTTTCAAATATTGAATAAAAGTTGGTCCCGAATATTTAAGCCAATTTGATATACTTATGGATATTTTAGCTGTTTCTGAAGCGATCTTGTTCAAATAAAGCTTATTCTGTCATTAACATTGTGTGCTCTTTCAAAGTTTAAACTCAGTTTTTCATTACCCCATGACAATATTATTTATTTAAGCGCCCTCTATACCAAAATTTAAGACCGAATTATGCAAAATTAACTCTTTCATTTGGTATTTCAACAATATTCCTTCATATTCAAGGCTGTTACAGCATGCTTATTTGCAAATTTACAAACCTTGACCAGAAGCATATCTTTAACCAATGCATTATGACATACATTTAAGATGTTGACACCCGGGCCGCGGCTGTTCATAAAAATCTCCTTGGATAAAACATGTTAATAACAGTCATGTAGTGATTCAACTGCAAGTCGAGTCATGTAAAGTCTATTTGATACATACACATACAACCGAAAGACACAAATGGCATACACACATTAAAATGCACACACAAACAGACAAACAAACAAACAAACACACAAGAAAATTAATCATTTTGGTTATAGTTTATGATACGAAAGTATTGCCAGCTCTAAGATCTTTTCCGCACACGGAGGAGACGAGGCTAATCACATTGGGGTCGTCAGGTAGTCTAGATGTAAAGCAGATGTATTTTGCATGTCTCTTTTAATTTTCCCTTCAGTGAACGGCATCAAAAAAGCTATTGCCCCTAATCTCACTTAGCTATCCGGTTACAGTCCGTTATTCCGAAGGTTCGTTATTCCGAAGGTTCAGTTATTCCGAAGGTTCGTTATTCCGAAGGTTCGTTATTCCGAAGGTTCGTTATTCCGAAGGTTCGTTATTCCGAAGGTTCGTTATTCCGAAGGTTCGTTGATCCGAAAATAAAATCGGGTTCGTTATTCCGAAGGTTCGTTATTCCGAAGGTTCGTTGATCCGAAAATAAAATCGGGTTCGTTATTCCGAAGGTTCGTTATTCCGAAGGTTCGTTATTTCGAACGTTCGTTATTCCGAAGGTTCGTTGATCCGAAAATAAAATCGGGTTCGTTATTCCGAAGGTTCGTTAGTCCTAAAATGAAATAGGGTTCGTTAATCCGAATATTAAATAAATACGACGTAGAAAAGAATTGAGTTGATTTGATTTTGAGCAGTGTGGACTTTGGAATGGGGATCAATCTTACTCTAATTGCCGTGGCTGCATGGGGGGTGGGGGAGAAGGGGAGGGGGGCAAAGAGTGGCTTTACAATTCTAGTCAAATTGTATTTTATTTTTCTTTGTAAAACAGTGCAATAAGAATGAGATATATATATTTATATCTTTCTCATGTAAAAAAAACATGAAATAAAACCAAAATCAATTTGATATAATTATAATTATGTCATAAAGTTAGATTTTGCTGCTTGATATCAGTCCAAAATCACATTTTATTTGTCTGAATTGTATGTATTTCATCATAAATAGCAACTAAGGGCAGGGGGGGGGGGGGGGGGGGATTGCTAGTTTGAATCCCCGCAAGTGATGTTTTCCACATCACATTTTCACTTGGCAGCCCAAGGGGGGGGGGGGGGGGGGGTGTTCATGATTACTTCATGCATGCATGTTTATGCTTTATTAATGATTTAAATTGATTTGGGAGGGGGGCCCATGACACCCCCCCCCCCCCCCCCCCACCATTACGCCAACTGCCACCTTTGCCCATCGTCAACTCCTAGCGCCATCAAGCACCCCATGATTGCCACGATTGGTATGGAGTTCACTAGTTCAGTAGTATAAATAGACCCTGACATTGAAGTATATGTAGCTCCAAGAAAGGGAGTATTAGGTCGAGCATTGATTACCAATTGGCATCGCCTTAGGCCTAACTCGTCCCGGGACGAGACATACCACGATGAAAAGGAAATAGGAACATGTGAATTTACGTATCGACGGCAATACTCGGCACCGCCAGAACTCGGCTCACAGACAGACTTGAACAAATCATGCCCTCGATTCTTCAAGGAAACATAAACAGTGCAATATAGACGTATAGCCGTATAGACAGAACGTGGCGATCGAGTCCTCATTGATCGAACAAGGAAAGAGCAACGTAAAATGTACACTTCGTTGTACTTACATACGGAAAGCATGCAAACTGCCAAACTACTAATTGATTAATAATGTTCAATTAATAGTGCGAGGGAAGATTGAGATGGCGAAATCTTAACCTACCGGTCGCTGTAAGGCAGACATAATAAGCCGTAAGGGCCCGGTATTTACTCGTGACTCCAGGCCACGATCACCCCGTGCTTTCGCATTCTTACTTATTACTTTATTGTAAACATTTGTTTCATGACATTTCCAACTATTTACACGTGTAGATAAGATATAATATAATATTTTTTGTGGGGCTTAAAGCAGATATTTGTTACAGTATTTGTTGAGTGGCTTCCCAAAACATGCACAATTTATTCTCATATGAGTGTTTCCCACTATGCCATAAACTGATAACAGTTATACGGAGAAATGAACAGGACATTCTGACAACACAAATATACTTGTATAGTAAAAAGATAAGAGTTGGGCGAAACTTTTTGGGCATGCTAACAATATAAGTCATCTCCGCTCTCTTTCACACTGACTCGTCTATCCTTGTGTATAATGTTTGTTCATGTCATCTCCGCTCTCTTTCACACTGACTCGTCTATCCTTGTGTATAATGTTTGTTCATGTCATCTCCGCTCACTTTCACACTGACTCGTCTATCCTTGTGTATAATGTTTGTTCGTGTCATCTCCGCTCTCTTTCACACTGACTCGTCTATCCTTGTGTATAATGTTTGTTCGTGTCATCTCCGCTCTCTTTCACACTGACTCGTCTATCCTTGTGTATAATGTTTGTTCGTGTCATATCCACTCTCTTTCACACTGACTCGTCTATCCTTGTGTATAATGTTTGTTCGTGTCATCTCCACTCTCTTTCACACTGACTCGTCTATCCTTGTGTATAATGTTTGTTCGTGTCATCTCCTCTCTCTTTCACACTGACTCGTCTATCCTTGTGTATAATGTTTGTTCGTGTCATCTCCGCTCTCTTTCAGACTGACTCGTCTGTCCTTGTGTATAATGTTTGTTCATGTCATCTCCTCTCTCTTTCACACTGACTCGTCTATCCTTGTGTATAATGTTTGTTCATGTCATCTTCACTCTCTTTCACACTGACTCGTCTATCCTTGTGTATAATGTTTGTTCATGTCATCTCCGCTCTCTTTCACACTGACTCGTCTATCCTTGTGTATAATGTTTGTTCGTGTCATCTCCGCTCGCTTTCACACTGACTCGTCTATCCTTGTGTATAATGTTTGTTCGTGTCATCTCCGCTCTCTTTCACACTGACTCGTCTATCCTTGTGTATAATGTTTGTTCGTGTCATCTCCGCTCTCTTTCACACTGACTCGTCTATCCTTGTGTATAATGTTTGTTCATGTCATCTCCACTCTCTTTCACACTGACTCGTCTATCCTTGTGTATAATGTTTGTTCGTGTCATCTCCACTCTCTTTCACACTGACTCGTCTATCCTTGTGTATAATGTTTGTTCATGTCATCTCCTCTCTCTTTCACACTGACTCGTCTATCCTTTTGTATTTCTTTATTGATTTCTCCCTCTATATGTTCCCCCCCCCCCTCTCTCCCACCCCCCTCTATCTCTATCTCTGTATTCTCCCTTTATACTTGTATCTATTACACAAACCGTTTTCTAACCTAAACAAGTCCAGAAAATGGTTTGTTTCCCATTATTTTAAAGGGAATATCAACACCAAAGCTAGAAATCGCTGTCCTTTTGTTCCCGTTGAAAGGGATGAAACTCAAGCCGGTCTCAGAGATTTGATTATGTGGAAGCGGATCCCACTCCTCAATGCAATCGTGGAGGCGTAGCTGGACGTGCTCGGCTCGGATTACACAAGATATACAGCAACTTGTGACATTTCAAGACTCAGAGAAGAAAAAAGACCATTTCGTGCTTGGGGGTAGTTAGAGTCAGTTCAGACAAGGGGCGAGGTTTGATAGCCATAGCATAAGAGTCTATTTGCATAACACATTTAAAAGTTAGCTCCATTTTACAGAATAATTGCATAGTAATTGCATAGTAACCCTAAGTCCTAAATATAGATCTAGTTATATCATATACAGTTCGATTAAATAACCATAGATAAATTTATATATAGGCCTACATTAGCATATTAGATAGCTTGACTCCAGTCTCCAGAGCAATCGTAAACGTTTTGAACAAATACAAACAGACTGGACTAGTCTGGAACTAGGTTGGAAACTAATTATGTTGTTACCTATGTAAAACATTAAAACAATAATTTTGAAACTAAAGTTACAGACTGACTTTTCAGTGGCTTAAAAAAAAGTGACAATCGTATCGTATCGTTAAAACGCACATATTACAGTCAACTTGTGTCATTTCTACGATGATGTCCATACAATCAGTCTGAAAAGTGACATAATATTGACGTAACAATGCGAGGAGAAAGGAGGTGGGAGGTAGGTGGGGCGCAGCTCTGCCACTATGTGAATTACTGCCCTCTTCATTCATTGCCCCACATGGATATAAACATTTATAAAGTTATACTGTATTTATATATATAACGTCATTTGCGTTCCTCGCACATACTAGCCCACTCCTCGGGATAATGACTGCCACCCCCTCTGGCCCCCTCCGGCTCCCACCCACTCTTTCCCAAGTCTGAGTCGACATTGCATGGCTATGCCAATGATAAGACTGACAATGGCCGCAGCTCATCAGCGAATTGATATAGTGTGCCTTGGGGTTCGTCATTTGGGAGTTGGGAGAAGCTAATGTATTCGTAATGCGTTCGTAACCTTTTATCGGCGAACAAAACAAGTACTTGAAGAATATGTAAGTGCCTCAACTAAACACCCAGGCCTGAGTCCTGATATATTTGTTCAAAATATCAATATCATGTATTTAAGCTTACAAGGGAATGAACAATTGTAGACAAAATGAAAATATCTTTAAGATTGCTCGCTTTGCGTTGCCCTTCCTCATCTCTTGCCCTGTTTTTATTAAAAAGACTCTAGCTTCTTTGGCGCATGCTTTACTTTTATCTAAATTATAAAACACACACAGATATTTAATGGTGTAAATAATAGTGTAATGGACAAAATGTGGAGGTATTGTGGCACGAGCTGGTAGGCGCTTGATTTCCAATCACGAAACCAGAGTTCAAAATCGATGGATGCCTGAATATAATATGTTTTTCAGCAATCATTTAATCTACATTGCTACCCTTTACCCAGGAGTAGAGGTGGGTACCATGGTTGGGTAGATAATTAGCCTTGACGCGTTGCCAGTATATGGCTAGTGAGCTCCCCGGGGAGTTGAGAACGTGCGCAATATCCATGATATCATTGTGAGAGTACAAGCTGTACTGCATTTACATAATGGTTCAATTTGTGAATTCCAGCTTATGTAAAATAAACTACACGTAGGAAGCACGTGTTATGCTGATAAGCAAGATGTATCATTCCAAGAAGAGATTCAATGAGAGTCGTTGCAAAACGAGATATAGCATGTTCAATTCAAGATATAAGCGATTGACGCTACGGATATATATAAGAAAATAATGTGATACTATTCAACATAAGTGGAACAATTTCTCTTAATGTAGTATACAGTGTGAGTCAAAATAAACAACAGATGAAACCATCCACACAACAAGAACATTGCAAACTTGGGCACGGGTAGTTTTTGCATGACTTTGGATAAATAAATCGCGTTCGGTGAAACGTGAAGTGATCAGAGTGTATCATTTTAAACGCAATTTCCCAAGCTTTAACATGATACCAATATCAACATAATAATGTTTATATTGTGGATTTATAAGCTATTAAAGGAGAATTCCGGACGAGTTTTTAAAAAGTACAGTATATTGGAAATAAATCTATGGATGTGCTTGAATATTTTCGGATTTGACTCTCTTTGTTTGATTTCTAAGATATTTTTCTAATGTCATTAACTCTGAGGAAATAATTAAATTTACTGCACACAATCATGAGACCCTTACGTAGCACCCTCACTTTGCTCAATTTCTTGAGTAGGCTTGAATCCGGTGCCACTGCATTGTGATCACTGCATGTGTCATTCATAATAGCCGGCCATGCCGAGCCAGGAAATTCAATAACCACGTTTACAGGACTTTGTGTCTATTCAAATTCCAATGAAAGCCAAACGTGTAACAAATTCGGGCAGGCAAGTATTTTCAAACGGTTCAACAATGCAGTAATGCTCAAAGGCACGGTTGAGTGGCGCATCGTGGACTAAACTATTCATGATCGAGCATTGTATTGGTCCGATCAAAACAACACATTCGCTGCAGTGTAAAAACATAGATAGGCGCATAGTAAGGGTCGCACGTCACAAATTGGTGCATTGTGGGATAGAACAAGCTCGCTCGCGAATTTGTGTCATTATATTTCAAAGCCAATTATAAGAAGCCACAATCATACTTTTTTCACAAAAAATTGTGTTTATTGACCTAGAATATCTGTCTTTCAATCATTAGAAGCTTGAAATCGTGTGGAAGTCCACTTTAAAGTCTGGTTTCGTTTATTTTGACACACACTGTATAATGGCGACCTTATTAAGAGACTTTACAAAACCATTTAAATAATTACACGCTCACAGTAGTGATTGCTAACTAGAAAGTTCAATGTATACTATTCGAGCGGTGATGTCTTCGATGTCTAACGTGGGCGATCTGGAGGTTGATCTCCAAGGGAATAATATCATAGTTGCATATTTTGAGACACATCGTGTAGCATATTATGCTTACGACTTCTCGTTACGAGGAAAATACATCTGCCTGCTTCCGATTAAGGTCCGTACTCTTTTTAGAATTGTTATGCTGTATGTACAAACATTGGTCGCATTGCGACGTACATATTTCAAACTTGTAAATAATATGACATACAATTTCGATGCGTTTTAGAATTGTCCGAACATCCAACCAGCCAAATACAATATTGGACTAAAATGGAGGTGCATGTAAGAGTAAGGTTGACCAGTATTTTTTCGTTCAGACAGTAACATCAGTTTTAGTATAATATTTGATTAAATGCATATTACAGTACAGAGTATCCCATGCGTCACAAGACCAACACCAACACTTTCCTTCTGTCTTTAACTGACCTCTAAATACAAAAACATAGCAATTATTTAAATGTTCAGGATTTGTAAGATTAGACTTATTCATTGCCATTAGAACCTTTCTAAATCACTAGGATGTATAGTGTTTTTGTAATATTGGAGATTGTGTTAGGTTACGTTACCAACTACACTCTAACAAATAACTAGTCAAAATGATCAGAAACTGAGTCAGCCGGGCACCTGCACTATTCTAGTCAAAATGATCCGCAAAATCTGGTCAAATACATTTGATGTTCTCTTTTAATATTGCCTTTGTATTCAGAAAATAATTAACAAATTACATGTATACTCAATAGCGTTTTCAGGTGACCGGCTGACTCAGTTTCTGATCATTTTGACTTATTATTTTTTAGAGTGTATGTTACAACGAAATGGGTCATTCGAATAATCATGGTTGTCTATCCCAAGCATTGGGGTGATGTGAACACAAAACACCAAGCTGCTTCAGTTGTCATGGTTGTCTATCCCAAGCATTGGGTTGATGTGAACACAAAACACCAAGCTGCTTCAGTTGTCATGGTTGTCTATCCCAAGCATTGGGTTGATGTGAACACAAAACACCAAGCTGTCTATCCCAAGCATTGGGTTGATGTGAACACAATACACCAAGCTGCTCTAGTTACCTCGACAATAATGACAATTCATTCTTAGAATTTTGTCATGGTTTCTTATTGTCATTAATAATTCAAGTTTGAAACTAGTCATCTTTCATCTCAAACTACTAAACCTGTAGATATCATTGAAGAGTTTTGATCATGCTGTTTCATTATGGCCTGATTTTATTGAGAATAATAAACAAAATAGCCAAGTCAGTACTTCGGAAACATAATTAAAGACTTGATATCAGACACGGACCCTTATTTTACGTCACTTTTATTCTCTTCATTCTTAATAATAATAATAATTATTATAATAATATAAATACCTATATAGCACACCTATCTAACAAAAAAACTTAATCAAGGCGCTACAACACTACAAAAAGCATAGAACATTCAACAGTATTGTCTCTGTACAAAATTTAGCAAAATCATACATTATATTAATCATAAATCTATAAGTTATATTAATAGCTTTGCGTGAATAAAGAAAAAGCCTTCACATGCCTCTGGAAAGTCTCCAGGCACTGAACATAACGAATGTCACTTGGTAACTTATTCCAAAGGACAGGGGCATCATGCGCGAAAGCACGATTACTATAGGCGGTTCTTGTTCTAGGGACTTCAAGGATGGGTGAAGAAGCAGAGCGGAGTGTGTAATGGGATGACCTCATGGTGAGGAGATCTTTTGGTGAGGAGATCTTTTTTATGATCTCCAGTATCATTCTCCCTTCTTCTTCCGTTTTGGTACAGTCCACCAGCGCGGTGTATTTTCGTACCTTGTGCATATGTACAGTGTGGTGTTCTGTGATGCTAACTACATGTGCAAGTAAAAATCTTGTGCGCTCTAATGAATTTGGATCCTCTGCACCTCCTGTTTAAAATGGTCAGGCGAGGTGCATATGGTGGATTTTGGCAGGGAATTCCAAAGTCTTATTGCATGAGGAAAGAAGGATGTTTGGTATGTCTGGGTGCGTGCAAATGGAACCTGGAACCGCTGGCTATGACCTCTGAGGAAAGCGCTGGCACGGGTGACTGGTATGAGGTAGTGGTTTGAAGAAGTATCAACCAGAGAGTTGACCATCCGATGTATCATGTATACTTTGCACTGAGCTCTCCATTCTTGGAGTGATGGCCACTGTAGTCGTATCAGCATGGCTGCTACACTGCTGGAGTATCTGTAGTCATTGTAGACAAAGCGAGCATATATACGCTGTATCATTTCGAGCTTCTGGATGTTTGCTTGAGTTGATGGATCCCAGATCCCACAGCCATACTCAAGAATGGGGCGTAGTAGAGTTTTGTAGCAAAGTATTTTCACATGTCTTGGGCAGGATCTAAGATTTCTCTGTAGGAAGGCCCTTGTGGAATTTGCTTTGTTGGAAAGTTGGTTGATGTGATTGTTCCACTTAATTTTCTGCTGTATTGTTACGCCAAGGTACTTTTCTGTGGTGACCTTTTCCAGAGATTCGTGGTGTATGTTGTAGGTTTGTTGGATTGGGTTTCTCTTGTTGGTAACATACATTGCCTTGCACTTCTGAGGATTGAAGTCCATGAGCCAGTCTGCTTCCCATAGTTGTAGCGAATCCAGATCTTCTTGCAGTTTTCTGGCATCCTCCTGAGTCTTGATCTTACGATACAGGAGGCAGTCGTCTGCAAATAGTCTGGTGGTTGTTGTTGAGGAAACGCAGTCAGGAAGGTCATTGATGTAGAGGAGAAACAAGAGAGGACCTATGACGCTGCCCTGGGGGACTCCAGATGTCACACGAGCTGTTTCAGAGGTGCATCCTTCAAGGACAACTTGCTGTGAAGGATCATGTAGAAAATCTTGGATCCAGTCAAGTGTGTGGTTGTGAATTCCATAGAACTGCAGTTTGGGGAGGAGGCGAGCATGTGGAACCTTGTCGAAGGCTTTAGAAAATTCTAGTAGAATAACATCTTGTTGCTCTCCTTTGTCGATTCCTTTCATGAGATCTTCGGTGCAAAGGATGAGCTGGGTGATGCATGACCTTCTTTTACGGAAGCCATGTTGAGCGTCGGTTAATATATGATTCTTGTCGAGATGGGCCATGATGCCGCTACAGACAATGTGATCTAATATCTTGCATGAAATAGATGTGAGAGAGATCGGTCTGTAATTGCAGGCTTTGTTCCTTTTACCCTTCTTGAAGATGGCAGTTACATTTGCCGCTTTCCATTCATCTGGTATAACCCCTTGCTGAACTGATGCTTGGTAGAGTGTTGTTAGGATCGGAGTGAGTTCATCGGAAAGCGTTTTCAGAAGTCTGGATGGAATTCCGTCTGGTCCAGTAGCCTTGTGGGGGGTCGAGCCCATCTAGCAGCTTCTTGACACCAGCTGGCGAGATGACTATATTCTTCATGGATGGATATGGACAGTGCCCCTTTTCTGGAATGTTTGTTGTATCCTCATTGGTGAAGATAGAAGAGAACTGTTTATTAAGAATATCTGCCTTTGCCATGCCTTCGGTGTAAGTTATCCCATCTGCGGACGTTCACAATAAGGGCCACACCAATTCTGTTTCGAGTGTTTGTTTTTGCTGCTATCAAGTGTCTTGGGTTTTGTTTAACTCCCACGCAGATCGATGCCAATAATTATATACCGATGGTTTGTAAGGACCTTATCTCATGTATTATTTGCGAACAACTAGTTATATGCCTAGTTTCTCAAAATGCATGTTCATTATGAGTTGTCTGCGCACAGACATAACACTACTATTATTTATCCAGTTGTGCTTAAGGTATAGGTCAGTTCAATGCCTTTGGACAACAAAGACATTGGACAACACATTGACCAGTTTCAATTTGGAAATAGAAAATGCTTATCAACATATCATTGTTTAATTAATATTCTTCATCATTTGTATTTAATTGCCGAAATCCCTAAAACGTAGTCAACCATTCTTTTAACTGATTTAAAAAAAGCTTTTGATCGAATTGACCACACCGTAGCTATAAGCAAGTTACATCAAATAGGGGTCCAATCCTCAGCAATAACTGTCTTTCTTGTCGTACACAATGTGTTCGTTACCATGGTGTTCTGTCTGATTCATGTCATGAACTATTAATTAGTCCCTCAGGGTACAAAACTGGGTCCTTTAATATTTCTAGTTATGATTAATGACTTTAAAATAAATAATAACATACACACTCTTAAATATGTTGATGACTTAATAATGATTGAGTGTCGCAAACTTGCCCAAGAATCCCAAATGCAGGCAGCTGCTGATAACTTATCTGTCTGGGCTGATAAAATAACATTTAATCCTATAACATGTTTGACAATAGATATTTGTTTCTCTATTTGGTCAAATATGGTCTTACTATTATATTATTGTGATATATTAAAGTATATATAGTTGATTTTGGATCATACTCTGAATTGTATCATTCTCATGAACTCATTCCACCTTCACCATTCGTCATCCCTCAGCTCCCCCCATTAACATTCCACATGTCACTGCACTTGGCCATGATCGGGCTATGAAGCTGACCAGTATGTACCATTTCACCCCTTGGTCATTAATCACCCTCTCACATAAACAGACACTGGCTGTGTTATTGTATCTGCACTGCAGCAACTTGGATTGGAATAAAACACTCTAGTATTTGCTACCAACGAAGCAACATGTGTCTTGAGTATACTGTAGAGTCTGTATCTAAGAATAACTCATACAGTTAGGGTAATCACAATTATATTACTGTTTTTGTTGGTTATATTCGCCCCTTACTTGAATATGCCAGTCCTGTTTGGAGTGAAGGGCTCATGCAAAGTCATAAGGAGAGATTGGAGAGAATGCAAAAGAGAGCGTTGCGGATAATTTTTCGTAGGGATTATAATGACTATACAAATGCACTTGAACAATCTCAACTCCAAACACTAGATAAAAGGCGCCAAGATTTATGTGTATCGTTCTTTCAAAAAACATTATCACTCGCTGATCAATTTAAACAATTTCTCCCACAAAAACAATGTACTAGAACACTTCGAAATTTAAAGAAAATTCCGGATTGTAAATGTAAAACAAGTCGCATGCAAAATAGTCCTATACCAAATTTGATTCGCCTGTATAATAAAAGCTGATTTGCTCGTGCTTATATCCATTGTAATAATTTGGAATTTTAATGTTTTGATTTGTGTACATTCTTTTAATAATTATGTACATTGTACCAATATGTTTTAATTATATTTAACGACTATTTTTGTTGTTGAATTTGTATAATTATTCCAAATACCACTAAATGTCAATCGCTCGAGAATTGAATAAATTGTATCTATCTCTCTCACCTATCATTTCTCTTTCCCTTTCTCCTTTTCAATTGTTTATACCACTGCTCTTGCTGCTATATTTGATTATCTTCCCACTATACCCACAAATGCAACATTGAAATATAAAGGACTGGTATATAATTTGTTCAGTCTGTTTGGTAGTATATAATTGTGTTTATTCATTTTCTTTTAAGAATTATGTTCATTAACTGTTTTTAATTGTTTATGGTATCTAGGCAATAGTAACAAGACACGATTTTATTATTTTTAACTAAATGTTCTGTGATTTGTACAATGTATATATTTTAAACGTGTGTAACTCATGTGCAATTCAGTTGCGAAACTGCCATGCATGAAGCAATAAATACCATTTATCTATCTATCTATCTATCCATGCCTTTTGGTCTACAAATCCCTGCATGGCTTCACCGCAAATAAATGTAAAAATATTGTAAACGAGTGAACATTGATTTTATGAAATAGAAACGTATGTTAAAGGAAGTACTGTTTTGGTTAGGGTGCTTCAAGAAATCATTTAATTTTGAGGTTATGGAAAGGTAAGTGGAATATTTGAAAAGGCATGTGATTTTAAAGCCAAAATAAACTTGATTGGATTAAAGATTGGTTCAGAAACAGCTGAAATATCCATAACTATGCCCGACTGGACTAAATGTTTGGCCCCAACATATTTGTTCAAGACCAATTGTGTTGTACTAGTCTTTACGTTAGTTATTTGCCTAATTGATTATTGTCACGTGAAACAGTAATTCAGTTCATGAGTAAGATTATACAAAATAAGGGACAACCCTTTATCGAGTGAAAAAAGGTCAATATTTCACTCGGGAAAAAAAAGTGATCTTCCACACTCCCAAGGCACCCAACTCGTTCAAGTCTCTTGGCAGTTTTAGGAGTCTATGGGACACATACAATCTTAGCCATATTAACACAGGACTCTATGACGGGCCTACAGTGCCATATATCATCGATCGAAAAATAGATCGAAGTAAGTTACAAAATCTCTTCGAAGCGCACGTTGTACGTGTTGTGGTGCGTGTGTGTATGTGTGTATGTATCAGCAGTAATACGAGCAGCCTTCGAATTCATACCTTTCACATGCATTATTTGTGTAAGTCCTGTGTATAGAACGACACACATTAATGCAAGCTGCCATCGATCTCAGACATGTCACATGCATTATTTGCGTATGTTCTGTGTGTAGAACGACACAGTAAAGCTATTCTAGCTCCCTGGTTTTGCAGAGAGACGCGGCGAAAAAAAAGGAAAGAGGGAGAGGGGGAGAGATATATATATAAAGAGGGGGTGAGGATAGAGGGGGTGGGAATCTGGTTTAGATTTGTGTAATGGATTTACAGTATAGGAAGCTGTTTAGGGAGAATTAAACCGAATAATTCACACATCCCACTCAGTGGATTATCGGATCCATGTGTAAAAACCTCCCCGATTTATATTCCCTCACGTGTAATATATCATTAATAAACTCGATCAAAGTTTGGCAAAATATACATGCAAATATGTGTGCCTTTATTGGGAGTCACTCCTCCTGACCCTTGTCCTCCACTTCGCCCCGCTCCCTCTCTGTCTATGCGTTTTGCATTCTTTCAATCGACCGTCTTGTTCTTTCTATGTTTTTTTTCTCACCCCAACCACTCTGCAATACCAGGTATCTTGTATTGCACACTACTTCATCGAAGACATGCAAGTTGTGTGTAGTACCAAGGAGGTATACCTATTTTATAGTACTAGTCTAGGTTCTGTACCTGTATACACCTTATACATCTTGTCAATCTGTCCGTACAGCTTCACACTTCAGAGTGGTATTACGCGATAATATGCATGGGGGAAAGGTGTAAACAGAGTCCAGAACCTAGACTAGTACCCCCGCAGTCAGACCATATCCAACCACAAATCGAGCTCTCTCATTGGGCAATAAAGAAGAAACGAAGGTTGTTCTACCACGGTGCGTTAGCATGCGTTATTGCATGTCGTTCTAGATACACACGACATACACACATAATACACATGAAATGTTTGAGATCGATGGATGCTCATATCACTGCATGTCTAAACACAACAACACACTCACAAATGCATGGAGTTATACCCTCTTCGATGTATGTCCTACTGAAAATGGATCGATCGTTCTTCCATCCATGGTTTATGACTCCATCCACCCGTCATAGGACTCCATATCGATCAATAGCATGGCTAGAACATTGTTATTAGAGATATAATCCGTTTTCGTTAATATAATACGTAGATTGGAAAGGACCCTTAATGTTTGAATAAAGTTTATATTCAAATGGCTGAACGTACAACATCACTTTATTCGCAAAACATCCTCCATAACTGGGTAATATTCTTTAAACACTTTAAATATAAATAATAGTGTACAAATATTCAACGGAAAGCACACTTCTTAGACGGAGAGAAAAGTCGTTTCTTAGTCATTATGGAGTATATTTTATTAACTATAAACAAATATAAAAAGGTTTTTACCTAACATTAATCTGGCAAATGTGTACGAGTGATAAATATAAACCAATTCTTACTAATACAAGATGGGAATAAGAAACCGCATCACTGTCGTAGCCTCAAGGGGCTATTACATTATCACGACATGAACGAAGCAAAATGTAATATAATACTACATCTTACATAAGAAACAACATGCAAACTGCCTGTGGGGAATCGTTCAATAAATCCATGAATATAAATTAACTCTATATAATTTTTTAAATATCACTCAGTGCATATCATATTTTGCTGATTTTTGCTGATTGTGATACGTGGATTTATTTTTTTTAAATGGTAAAAGCACGAATAAATCACACTTTACCAATTGCGTACTGGAATACAAGTATCAACCCTATATATCAGAAATCAAGAATCCAGGAAATCAAGGAGTTAAAGCCTTATCAGGGACACGCCTGGAGTGCCCCCCTTCAAGTTCAGAAGCGATCAATAAGCGTACCGTGTTCCCACATACTCACCACTGAAATGTAGAAAAATGTGGATAAGGTTTGCCCAGTTCAACTCTATTATGTGAAGAGTTTACAGTCGCCGAGCGGCCATTCGTCATCCTTTTTTTTCGGGCAGCTAAATGGCGATGCACTCTTACAAGAGTTCGGGTATTATACTGTTCTAAACTATTTGAAAAAACACAGCTTAAACTCGTGCATACATCGTGCTGCCTCATCATCTTGTTCAAAAGTAAACAAAGGATCAACTGTTGGATGTAATAGCTCGAGGGATGCACTGCATCGCTTGTGGCAGCCACTACTCTATCCATCACTACTATTGAGATCAGTGATAATTGACAAGTACGTAGGTCTGTCCCCTTGACAGTACCATGGTCACACGCAAGTCACACTTCCTTGGCGACGTAAGTATACGGCCTTGTGCAGCCGCTCAGCAGTCGATGGACCCCCAGGGGAACCCCAAATCTACTGTCCCTTGGAGCTTACAAGATACATTATTTGGCCCTTCTTTTTCGACCGACCAATCTTCTGTATTGCACTTTCAGAATAAAGCAACGTAACTGTTTGTTGTTTAATATAGTCAACGATTAAGTTGTTTACGCTCCAAACTAAAGGTGTTTCACCTTTTGGTGGGATTCGCATTCACCGAACATGATGCATTTATGTCAGAATATCAACCATTGATATGACATTAAAATGTGAAAAATTAAACTAATCTGAAGAACACACTTCGTGAATACAAATCCTTATAAACTTGTCTTAATGTTAAATGCTCATGGTGTACATCGACCTTTCTTTACTTATGCAAAAGTATAATTGTAAGCGTATAATTGCATTACTTTCTAGTTTGAATATACGTTTCCCCGCTAAAATTCGTCAGAACACCAAACAAACTGACGGTTCGATCGTTCAATTTAGCACGAAATTGACTGACGATTTATATCTTCCATGGAATAATTCAATGATCTTTTAAGTTTACGTTTAGAGCACGCGATCGCAACTTCCTGTCAAACCGAAATTAAAATTATCATCCTCATCCGTTGTCTGTTATTTTGCTTTTGTGCAAATGATCGGATGTATGTACAAATATAACATTAATTTTCACCCTTTTTACAAGGTAAACATTGTTGCTATTCTATGCTAAAATATTGCATACCATTCAAAGGCATGTTTATTCGATTTAAATCTCAAACATCACTTTTGGACAAATCTTATGTTAAAGGGGTAGTACAGTTTTGGTAAGGCTAAACTCTAGTAACCAAACCTGGACAGTAACATTATAAACTAATAGTTATAACTCCACCATGCTCCAAAATATATACAATACAAACGACTAAGTAAAAAGCCGGTTATCATTAAAAAAGAACCATTAAAACACAAGAGGGCGCCTTCTAACAAGGCATTGGTTTCAACCATTTTTCATACAAAATTATGCATGTGATGTTTTATTGAAATAATGATTAAATAGAGAGATCATCAACACTTTTTGAAAAAGTGCAAGCATTTTTTTAATTTTTTGAAAAAATCATTTAATTATTTGGGTCCCAAATAATTATAAGATCAGATATATTTTATTGATATTTCAGCCGTTTCTGGGTCGATTTCAACCAAATAAAGTCTATTCTGCCATTAAAATTGCATGTTCTCTCAAATTCGACACTCAGTTTTTCATTACCTCTCAAAAGAATTGTGATGTGCAGCGCCCTCTCTACCAAAACGAATCTACCCCTTTAATGGAGCACTTTGTCATGTTTATTTAATCTTATGTTAATGGAGCAATTTGTCATATTCATTTTTACAAATCTTATGTTAATGGAGCACTTTGTCATGTTTATTTTAAAACCTCCTAACCCTAACCTTTCATTTTTAACCCTCCTAACCCTCCTAACCCTAACCCTTTATTTTTAACCCTCCTAACCCTCCTAACCCTAAGACTTTATAGCCTCTGAAGAAGATTCTGCTAGGATCGAAAATTTAGGCCCTATATTGACTCTCATGTTTATTTTTACATATCTTATGTTAATGGAGCACTTTGTCATGTTTATTTAATCTTATGTTAATGGAGCACTTTGTCATGTTTATTTAATCTTATGTTAATGGAGCACTTTGTCATGTTTATTTTTACATATCTTATGTTAATGGAGCACTTTGTCATGTTTATTTTACATATCTTATGTTAATGGAGCACTTTGTCATGTTTATTTTTACATATCTTATGTTAATGGAGCACTTTGTAAAGTTTTTTTTTTTTTACAAATCTTATGTTAATGGAGGGAGCACTTTGTAAATTTTTTTTTTTTTACAAATCTTATGTTAATGGAGCACTTTGTCATGTTTATTTGATCTTATGTTAATGGAGCACTTTGTCATGTTTATTTTTTTTACAAATCTTATGTTAATGGAGCACTTTGTCATGTTTATTTTTTTTACAAATCTTATGTTAATGGAGCACTTTGTCATGTTTATTTTTACATATCTTATGTTAATGGAGCACTTTGTCATGTTTATTTAATCTTATGTTAATGGGGCACTTTGTCATGTTTATTTTTTTTACATATCTTATGTTAATGGAGCACTTTGTCATGTTTTTTTTGTTTACAAATCTTATGTTAATGGAGCACTTTGTCATGTTTATTTAATCTTATGTTAATGGAGCACTTTGTCATGTTTATTTAATCTTATGTTAATGGAGCACTTTGTCATGTTTATTTAATCTTATGTTAATGGAGCACTTTGTCATGTTTATTTAATCTTATGTTAATGGAGCACTTTGACATGTTTATTTAATCTTATGTTAATGGAGCACTTTGTCATGTTTATTCAATCTTATGTTAATGGAGCACTTTGTCATGTTTATTTAATCTTATGTTAATGGAGCACTTTGTCATGTTTATTTAATCTTATGTTAATGGAGCACTTTGTCATGTTTATTTAATCTTATGTTAATGGAGCACTTTGTCATGTTAATTTTTTACAAATCTTATGTTAATGGAGCACTTTGTCATGTTTATTTAATCTTATGTTAATGGAGCACTTTGTCATGTTTATTTAATCTCATGTTAATGGAGCACTTTGTCATGTTTATTTTTTACAAATCTTATGTTAATGGAGCACTTTGTCATGTTTATTTAATATTATGTTAATGGAGCCCTTTGTCATGTTTATTTTTACAAATCTTATGTTAATGGAGGACTTTGTCATGTTTATTTTTACATATCTTATGTTAATGTAGCACTTTGTCATGTTTATTTTTACACATCTTATGTTAATGGAGCACTTTGTCATGTTTATTTTTTAACCCTCCTAACCCTAAGACTTTATAGCCTCTGAAGAAGATTCTGATAGGATCGAAAATTTAGGCCCTATATTGACTCTCATGTTTATTTTTACAAATCTTATGTTAATGGAGCACTTTGTCATGTTTATTCAATCTTATGTTAATGGAGCACTTTGTCATGTTTATTTTGTTTTATATATCTTATGTTAATGGAGCACTTTGTCAAGTTTATTTAATCTTATGTTAATGGAGCACTTTGTCATGTTTATTTAATCTCATGTTAATGGAGCACTTTGTCATGTTTATTTTTTACAAATCTTATGTTAATGGAGCACGTTGTCATGTTTATTTAATATTATGTTAATGGAGCCCTTTGTCATGTTTATTTTTACAAATCTTATGTTAATGGAGGACTTTGTCATGTTTATTTTTACATATCTTATGTTAATGTAGCACTTTGTCATGTTTATTTTTACATATCTTATGTTAATGGAGCACTTTGTCATGTTTATTTTTTACATATCTTATGTTAATGGAGCACTTTGTCATGTTTATTTTTTACATATCTTATGTTAATGGAGCACTTTGTCATGTTTATTTTTTACAAATCTTATGTTAATGGAGCACTTTGTCATGTTTATTTTTTACAAATCTTATGTTAATGGAGCACTTTGTCATGTTTATTTTTTACAAATCTTATGTTAACGGAGCACTTTGTCATGTTTATTTTTTACAAATCTTATGTTAATGGAGCACTTTGTCATGTTTATTTTTTACAAATCTTATGTTAATGGAGCACTTTGTCATGTTTATTTTTTACAAATCTTATGTTAACGGAGCACTTTGTCATGTTTATTTTTTACAAATCTTATGTTAACGGAGCACTTTGTCATGTTTATTTTTTACAAATCTTATGTTAATGGAGCACTTTGTCATGTTTATTTTTTACAAATCTTATGTTAATGGAGCACTTTGTCATGTTTATTTTTTACAAATCTTATGTTAACGGAGCACTTGGTCATGTTTATTTTTTACAAATCTTATGTTAATGAAGCACTTTGTCATGTTTATTTTTTACAAATCTTATGTTAATGGAACACTTTGTCATGTTTATTTATTACAAATCTTATGTTAACGGAGCACTTTGTCATGTTTATTTTTACATATCTTATGTTAATGGAGCACTTTGTCATGTTTATTTTTTACATATATTATGTTAAATGTTTATTTTTTACAAATCTTATGTTAATGGAGCACTTTGTCATGTTTATTTTTACATATCTTATGTTAATGGAGCACTTTGTCATGTTTATTTTTACATAATCTTGATCGATTATAATTCTAAAAATGTTCATATGTAATTAATGTGGTTTCTGGACCAGTCGCACATGATAGTCCGTTTTAAACCTCTACACACTGTTATGATCATGATTATTTGCTTGAAGATATCAAGATCTAAAACAAATATATATTTCAACTAATCTTGGTTGAGTCTCCTAACACCAGACGTAAGTTCATTCACCGTAAGGTTTTGACTTTTTTTCTGTGTGTGCGAGCGGTTTTGTGTGTGTGTTTGTGTGTGTATTTATATGCGTGTGGTTATAATGTATTGTTTGTACATGTGAATACGTTATGATATATACCTCGCACAAAAAGTTCCGCAATCGAGGTTTGCGCATTAATAACTTTTCTATTACGCTATTACCATTCATAAATTCGGTATCATTGGAAAGCGTAAATTCTCCCATTTACATTGATATAACATTTTCTATGAATATGTTTTACATGGAATGTGCATTGAATCCAAATGTAGTATAGAAAAAAAAATTCACAAATTATACTTATATCTAATATAATTTAAATTAAAATTTAAATTATAATCTGCATAGTGCACATGCGTATTTCAAAGTGAGAAAAGTCTTCGGATACCTTCTCTGACATGCGGAAGAAGTGTAATTCATGAACAGTGATGCATGACTATGACACGTATTGTGTTTTTTCGTTCATGTTTATAATCAAATGACTTGTGAGATCCCTGCTTCCCTGAATGCATCATGAAAGCACCCGTTACAGGTTTAACATTTGTAACGGAGCTTAGTAAACTTAGTTCTGTACACAATTATCTTCTTATTACCATGTAGATCATTCATCTTATATAGGGTGTTAGTGCTAAGTCAACTGTGCTTTGACTTCACGTCATATTTGTATCGATTGATACGGAAAGGGAATATATCCTTGCTATGAGGGGCAGTTGGTTTGGTTGCAAGGATGACACACTGCCTAGCGGTGACAGATAACAGGCGAAATCATGCAAACAATTTCTGGCTAGACATAAACTCCTCCAACTGACCACAACGAACACCACATGTCATCAAATGGCTGTAATCATATTACAGTGTCACGTGGTGTAGTGAGAAGGGGGCTTGGGAAACGTCCCTCTCATTCCTAAAACTTAACCATATATAATTAAAACAAATTATACAGAACAAATGTGGGTAAATAAAGATATGATTGTAGCTGCCCCCATGGAAAAAACGTACGTGTTAATTGAGAAGCTATAGTTGGCTCCGGGGGCAAGGGAGGGGCGACAGATGAGAGGTTGTATGTCCTTTTGCAAGTATGTGTGTTTATCATTGTTTGATTTACATCAGGGATAGTTGAGTTTTGGTAAAGAGAGTACAGTTTTGGGAAAACTGAATTTTAGTAAACAACACCTGCACCATTGCATTACAAACTATAAGTGTACCATGCACGAGAGGAATGCAAAATTACAAACGACTATAGAAAAAAGCCTGTTATCATTCAAAAACAGCAGTTAAAACTCAAGAGGGCGCTCTCTAAAAACTCATTGGTTTTAGCCTTTTTTCATACAAAATTGAGCATTTAATATTTTGTTAAAATATTGATTCAATAGAGATATTATCAACAACTATTTAAAAACCTATTTAGATTTTTTTCATTGGTTTCAACCATTTTAAATAAAATATTGTGCACGTGTTTTTTGTTGAAATAGTGATTAGATAGAGAGATAATCCAAAACTAATTAAAGACCTCTTTTGTAATTTTTTTTTAAAGAGGAAGCATTAAAAAAAACATAAGGCTGGTTCAAACCCAAGTACCCACTTTTTGTAATGCAATAGACTGTCTAGTAATATGGCCACATCATTCGAGAAATTACGGCCCTACATGTTATGGCTATTAAATGTGCATGTGATAGCTTTTCATCAAACCATTGCGTACGGAAACATAATGAACCATAATTAACATGACTAACTGTATGTGAATTATACTATCTAGGAGGGAGCGTGTTAAGCGATTCGGAGGCATCATACATACATACAGTACATGTATACATACATGTTACATACACACACGTGATATTGATAATAATGTGGTGAATTTTAACTGAAATTATATCCCTGGCGAGACCATCTTATACTTCTGCAGTCTGGGCGAATAATTGCCATAGGCGCCGTGTGGGAGAAGACCAAATGTCAGTATTAGTATCATTATGCAGTGTAAAGTCAAATATGATTCCTAACCCCCTCCCCCCCCCCCCCCCCCCCCCCCCCCATAAAGTGTGATTTGGGTTATTCCCTCCCACACCGATTGTCTACATGAATTGTTATAAAACAAAATCAATTGCAACTCATACATTCATAATCAGCTTTCAAACTCCATCTCCGTCTTCAGTGTCACATTATCAGCTACTGGTAAAGCCCGGCGCAGACAGAGCCGACTCGACCCGATCCGACTGGTTTTTAGTCAAGCTAGAGCAGTTTTGCTCAGTCGGAGCCGATCCAACATGTTGAATCGGCCTCGAATGACCTCCGACTGGCACTTGACTGGAAATAACGGAGTCCGAGGCAGCACATACTGAGTTAATCATGCTGAAATCCAGTCGGATCGGGTCGAGTAGGCTCTGTCTGCGCCGGGCTTTACATGCATGGCGAGGAACACTTATTACCAAAACATATACACTTCAAGGTATAGTGAAATCCCGGCTTTGATTCAGGTTTATAGCTTTGAATATGTGCCTATATTGATATACCACACTATTTTTTTTAAGAAATCCTTAAGTTGGGCAAAAAAGGTAAATTGCATGCACTTTTTGGCTCTTTTTCGCATTTGCGTTCCATACTCCTAACAAAGATATTTATAGCGCAGCGCGCGTGTCGGTACGTGCTCATCGGGTCATGACGTCACATTAGGACCACAACACGGAGTACAAAGTACGAACGTGCATGATTTACATGCAGAGTCTTTGACCTTTGACTTGCTAGTAAAACAAACTTTTATTTCCGTATCCAATTAAAAATACAATAGTCACAACATTCATCATAAAACAAAATACAAAAATTCATATTACATAGTCATATAATAATAAATAGTATTTGTACGTTGCATATTATATAAAATTATTATCGGGAGGATAGCCCGTTTCAGAAACATCAACACGATGGTTCTGTTCTTCCACGGGGTCCTATTAAAATGATGGTATACATATATAACATACAGAGTTAAAAAATCACACATTCTGTTATCAATTACATTACCCCCCCCCCCCCCCCCCCCCACCCTTAACTCACTCTGAGACCCCCATTCCATACTCCCAACCCTACATCCCGAACCCCATTTATTATTAGCGGGTCATACAAATTCTGCATAATTCCATAATTGCACATAATTATACACACATACATAATTGCACATATACAAATATAAATTTGCTTGGAAATTGAGGCTTAACTGAAAATGCCTAAGAAATGCATTGTAGCAGGATGCAGCAACACATCTCAGTGTGGATCCTCCATGATATAAACTTAAACATATGTTTGCAAATATTGAATAATATATCTTTGTCAACGTGAGTAGATGCACTAAGCGTGTACGTCTTTGACAATAGAGCACCAAGCTATACTGCGATTGTCCTTATGCGACGTCACAAAGATGACGTCATTTTTCTTCGCCCGGACTAAAGTGAATTTACAAGTTGATTTTTTAATTTTCCGGGTTTTCCCACGAGCAAAATATGTATTAGTAATTTTCATGAAAATCTACCTTCGATACAATAAAACACAATTTTGAGGTAGTTTCTTGTCTGTAGAGCTTTAAGGGATCTAGTAACATCGCCTAAATCCTCAAAATGCAATTGGAATCGTAGCGGTTCCGTCATACTTTGTTGTATTCGTATTAACAATAGAAGCATGGGACAGGTTTCGGTTTTTCGAATTTTACTTTCGTGAAAAAGATATTTACGAGTGAAGTGTTTAGATGTCAAATTATCCACTGGGTATATCGTTAATGTGTACAACGTCAGTGCAATGAGTAAGTGAAAATCACTTTCCAGTTTTGCTCATTTCTCGGCCATATAACATCCATTAACTTGACATTTTTACACAATACTCAGTGGACATATCAGATAACAACAATACACATTGTATCAACCATTCATCACTTTTTGCACATGTCAACGAGTTACTAGATCCCTTTAAAGGGGACTATCACTCATTAAACATTCTTGCATGTGTGAAAGAAAGTGTTTTCTGTAGAAAAATAGGTCTCCATAAAAACATTTATTATAATTTGTTTGAAGACGCACTATCATGTTTTCATGTGGGAGATAACAATTATTCATTGCCATAGATGCATAAGGGGTGATTATGAACTAGAAAGATTTTGCAGACCTATTAACTATTCTTATTATAACTAGATTTGGAATATTTGAATAGACACTTATTATTTAGATCAAATAATGTTTGCTGTGTAATGGTTCCCTTAAACTCAAATGTAACTGAATAGTATAGGGATGGTTAAAACAATGACTCGTGCCAATTATTTAACACTTTGGGCACACTTGTGTAATTATTTATCTGCACTACATCAAAGTACAAAACACTCAGCTGGGTTATTAACGTTTCCACGTTTTTTTTAACGCTCCCAACAAGAGACGCTGATTGTCTAACCACCATGATGTACCTGCATGGCTATTTATTGGTTGGCTGTATGTCTCCAGGGGTTGAATTAGTTAAGTGCACAATATTGTGCTGGTTTGAGAACAGTTATTTACCTATTTGCAAAGTGTATACGAATGGGCACTGACTGGTAAGGAGACACTGTTCACGTGTCCCCAAATCGCCAGACCTGCAACATGGAGAAGCGATTTAAAGTTATAATATTTGCGCCAATACATCTGGTACGATCTGTACTATTTAAGCCCCACGGGGAGGGGTCGTCATGTACAGGCGCGCCGGAAGCAGTTTTGGATTGGGGGGCAAAACACTAAGGGGGCTCACGATTTATGTGTTTAGGGGCTCATGCCCAACCACACTCACAGAGTTGCCAGCTTTGAGCCAGTGGTGAGAGTGAGACATTGCGAGGATAAAGCGACCAAGCCCAAGGGAGCGAAGTGACTGAGCGGAGTCCCCCCTCCCACGGTAGGGAGCTTCTGCATTTTTAAACTTGAAATTGTGCAATCTGGTGCATAAAAACATGATCCAACAACATAGCTTACAACCAAAAATGAGTCTCGAGGGAGCAAAGCGACCGAGGGCTGGGGCAGAGCCAGAGGGGGAGGGTCTGGGAGGGGGTATCCCCCTCACACGGGGAAGATTTTGCATTTATATACTTGGAATGGTGCATTCTGGTGCATAAAAACATAAACCATATGCCACATTATGTACGATCCAACAACATAGCTTACAGCCAAAAATGAGTCCCGAGGGAGTGAAGCGACCGAGGGCTGGGTCAGAGCCAGAGGGGGAAGGGTTTGGGAGGGGGTATCCCCCTCCCACGGGGAAGATTTTGCATATATATACTTGAAATGGTGCAATGTGGTGCATAAAAGCATAAACCATATGCCACATTATGTATGATCCAACAACATAGCTTACAGCCAAAAATGAGTCCCGAGGGAGCGAAGCGACCGAGGGCTGGGTCAGAGCCAGAGGGGGAGGGTTTGGGAGGGGGTATCCCCCTCCCACGGGGAAGATTTTGCATTCATATACTTGAAATGGTGCAATTTGGTGCATGTCACACAAACAGCCAGAGCATTAACATCCTACACAGGAACTACGTGGACCGGTACAGAAAAATCCACCCCAGACGTACCATACGCAAGTTACACAACAATCTGAGATAATTTTTTTGCGCGCGAAGCGCGCAGCGAAAACGTTAAATGGAGGTATAACTTAGTTTTTAAACGTTAGAATTAACAAGTATTGGCTGATACATTTTATTTTTGTTTTTCCCTTTTCTTTCTTTCTTTCTTTCTGTTTGTTTTTTTTTGAGGGGGGGGGGGGCTTTTTTGGGTTGGGGGGGGGGGGGGGGGGGGGCTGCCGCCCCCCTGCCCCCCACTTCCGGCGCCTATGGTCATGTAGTCTTGTAGAGCCCAACCAGTGAAGGCTGACTACGACCTAACGTATGTACCATGATGATTGATGATCATCACAGGCACGCGTTTCAAAGGGACATCATCAATTGCCATGAATCCAGACTATTATAATGTGCACACAACGTGCGTCTTAATCCACATTTCAATCAGGTCAGTACTCATATTATCTCACTTACCCATCACTCAATAATCAACTTTCAAATGGATATGTGTCTAACTCGTAACCCGAGCAGTAGCTATATATTAGAAAATGCCAATTAGCCCCTCCCTGGGGGTATTCTTGCCTAGCCACCCTGCTTCCCCCTCCCTTCCGCCCCCTCCGCCTCCCCGTGGAGATTAAATACATAACGTACCAGATGTATTTTGCGTAAATCTTCAAATTTGAACCGTAATCAACAAACGAAATAACATCTACAATAACAACATGATTTGTGTCTGTTTATTGACCCCTGGTGAGAAGGTGTGCCCAAGTCTGTGACCACATGAGGTCTGGTTTAATCCTGGCCACGCCATAGTATCCATGTTTTAGCTACGCACAATATTAATCATGAAAAAGCATTGCATCTTGTGATAGTTTGGCAATTTATTCATTTATCTCCCTTTTAGTGTACTGTCATGAGGTACAAATGCCCTTTAGTCCATTCCTATTCACAAATTGAAGATCTAATTTTAGCCTGTCTAATACCGTTGCTCCAGAAAGAGTACAGATTTATTCACAGCCCACGCGTTTTCTTCTTTAATATATTGCTCTTACTAGTAAGTCCTTACTTTATTATTTCCAGGAATATTTAATGAATTAATTTATATCTAGCCTTTTATCTCAGTAGAATAGTCTATGTTATTTCGCTCATTGAGAACTTGTAAATTTTATAAGCAAGAGATTATAAGAGGAACAACATGGACACTAGAGAGAACACGTGGTTCTGATATGTAAGGAATAATCCGCATGTCACGATTTTATGGACAATCTTCTATTTTTGCATTTATGTGTCTTGAGATTGTTTGTCTACCCTATTGTAATACCAGGTCATTAGACAAATAGACATTGATACATACATCACTAGTACTGATATTATTTACGCCTGGAATCAAACAATTTTCAATTCGTCCTCCGAAAATGATACCAAAAAATTTAAAACGTTAAAAGATAGTTGAGCTTTGGTCAAACTGAATTTTAATAACCAAAACATGCACCATTACAGTACAAACTAATAGTTATAACTCCACCATGCTCGAAAGGCATACACAAGTACAAACGACTAAGTAAAAGCCCTGTTATCATTCAAAATGAGGGCGCTCTCTAAAAAGTAATTGGTTTCAACCATTTTTCATACAAAATTGTGCATGTGATGTTTTGTTAAAATAATGATTAAATATATATATCATCAACAATTATTGAGAAACCTCTTTTAATTTTTTATTAAAGAAGTGAACAAGCATTTTGTTTGTTAAGTCAATATGTCCCCCGGCAGGGTACACATATTAATAAAATACTTGTAATTCAAATTTGTATTAGAGCATTCAAAAGGGAATGATTCTCATTTCACATGTTTTATTCAATGAACTTTCAAATGGAATTAAAACCATCCAATATATTGTCAAGGGGCATTTTGGAAAGTACCAATACTCAAGTGCACCTTTAATTTATATTCAACACATGGTTGACGTCGCAAAAAGGCTTGTGTTTCTCTGTCTCTCGCTGTGAAAATTGAAACCATTGCTATCAGCTATTCCCTCAATCGCAATTAAAGTCGTCGTTCAAACGTGCTATACTTGCCTGTAAGTTTATGCAACGAAATTGTCAACCAGTCGATTCGACAAATGTATGCAAAACCGGTACCGAATACAACATAGCACATGTCATGTATACTTTACTAGCCTGCATGTACTTTGTGTAAAATTGTGTAAGGCTATGTAGCATTATCATGGATAGTAACTATCCATGGTATCATTCTGAAGTCTTATAAAATCAATATCATTCCTCGAAAAAGATATTTCAAATCATAATCTTTTCAGGCAAGCTCTTAAATTATAATTTCGTTCATATGAGACAATAATCTCGAAACTTTTGAATTTGATTTGGCTTGAAAAAGTTAACAGGATCTTTAATGAAAACCCTCAAAATTTGAATTAAACCGACCGAGCCTGCCTAAACTTAAGCAAAGTAAAAAAAAAATGACGTATATGAACATGATATGGTCTGTTCGAACTTTATTTCTGTATTTAGTGTATTTCTTTCTTCTTTATTTTTTACCCTCAAAAGGTTTGTGAGCATGGTGAGGGAAGCAATAATACTCACAACTCGGGGATCAATGATTTACCCCCCCCCCCCCCCCCCTCTTTACCTATACGGTATTACCCTGACCAACATCATCGCGTTCGCCCCCCCCCCCCCCCCTTTACATATACCCTGATCTGCAATCAAACTGCTTGCCCGCAATCTAGATAAATTTTTACCCCTTGCCCCCCCCCCCCCCCCCTCACCATTACCTATACCTCGATCTGCAACCAAACAGCATGTCCGCGATCTGTAGATAATGATTTACATCTCTCCCCCTTTTACCTTTATCCTGATCTGCAATCAAACTGCTTGTCCCAAATCTAGATCATAAGGGTATCACATATCGATTGAATGATAGTTCATCCACAAAGTCTACCTAAATCTGCTTTCTAACTTCTTTAGCCTGATCATGAAGGAGGAAGGGCGGTTTTAGTTTGGAGCATTATTATACAAAAAGGGAGGACTCCTTATTAGAAATATCGAACCTACACAGTGCCAGAAGAATGTTCGAATATTTCAGAGAAAAAACAACAACAATGAATTTATCTAAATAACATATTTTGATGCAGATACAGTAAATGTCCTATCACCTGCCAAGGCGCGAGTAACAGAAAATGTGAGGCGGAGAGGATCACTGGATGACCTCAACCTCCTGGTAGGTGTGTATAAATTCAAACAAGTATCTAGATATGTTGGTGCTTGATTATTGAGGATGTTATAGACAAACAAGAGTAATTTAAATATTATCCGTTCTTTCAAAGGAAGCCAATGCAACGAATTCAAGAGTGGCTGAGATGGGTGGTCCCTAGAAACCTGAAACACCAATCGGGCTGCCCAATTTTGAAGTCGTTGCACACGATTCAATTGAGTTCAAGGAATGGAAGAAAGAAGCCCGTTACAATAATCAATACGAGATAGAACTAGAGAACGCACGCATTATGACAGGCAGATTGATCAATAAACCTCCTGATTCTAGCAATATTCCTTAAATAAAACGTACAGTACTACAAATGTGAGAAATATGGTGAGACATTGACATGCGATGATCAAAGATAACGCCAAGATTCCTTATTGTTTCTGAAGGGCTAATGAGTGTGTTACCAACATTCAACTGAACATTTGGAAGATTGCGCAGGTTGTGGGCTGAAGCTGCAACAAAAAATTTGAATCACTCGATTTCAACTTATTTACTACCATCCATTTCCTAATATTTTCAATACATGTTTGAAGTTTAGAAAGGGCATTATCAAGAGCTCCTGAAGTTCTGGGGTCAAAAGAAATATATAACTGTATGTCATCGGCATAGATATGGTAATTAATTTCAAAATGACGGGCAATCTCCCCAACTGGAAGAGTATAAATTGAGTACCTTATGGGTCCTACTATTGATCCCTGGGGAAGTCCAAATTCTAACGTTATTGGATTTGACAATTTGCCTGCAATGTCAACTTGAGAAGACCATCCAGAGAGGTATGACTGAAACCAGGACAAAACCATTGACCTAACACCTATTCGTTTAAATAAACGGGATATAAATATTTGATGATCAATTGTATCAAATGCGGCTGATAGATCTAAAAGTACCATAAGAACAACCTTGTTTGAATCAATGGCAAACATGATATCATTTTTTACTTTTACTAAAGCTGACTCAGTGCTGTGCCTTGACCTGTAAGCAGATTGAAATGAATCAAAAAGATTATTAGATTCAATGTGATGTTCTAACTGTTTACAAGCTGCTTTCTCAATGAGTTTACCTACAAATGTTAAGTTTAACACTGGTCTATAATTGTTAATTTCATTTTGGTCCAGACTGGGTTTTTTCAAAAGTGGTTTAAGTATTGCTGAGTGTGCTCCTTTGGGGAAAGTACATGTGGAAAGAGATTGGTTGACTATGCTTGTCAGCAATGGTAGTGCATGATCAAGGTTCTCTTTCAGAAGCCATGTTGGGATGGGATCAAGTTGACAAGATTTAGTAGCAGATGACATAATAATTGTGGACAAATCTGATTGCGTAAGCAACTGAAAATTCTCAAAAAGAGGAATATTTTCATTCACAATGTCGCCAAATTGAGTTTCAACAAGTCCGTTGCAAGCATCTATTTCATCTCTAATTTTTGTTATCTTTCCAACAAAAAACAAAGAAAATTGATTAGCTAATCTGGATGCAGAATCATACAAGGGGAGATGACTTGACTTCTTATTCAAAAGTGAATAAATAATGTGATATACCTCCTTGACAGTACATGAGACCAACTTATCTTTCAAAAGGTTTTCTTTAGTGACATTAATGACTTGACATACATTCTCATTTGCTTCTATGAACACTTTACGATCTGAGTCCAGTCTTGTTTTACGCCATTTGCGTTCTGCTTTACGGCGATGTTGGCAAGCCACAAGTGTGGACTCATTGAACCAAGGCATACGTAATTTCAAAGGGCGAGACTTTGTTTCAGATGGAGCATAGGTATCAAGTACCTTAGTGACTCCAGAAACATACCAATCAAACAAAGACTCACAATCTAATCCTTCAGGTTGAGATGACACTAAATCATACAAAGCATTAGAGAATTGAACTTTATCAATCTTGCGATAGTTACGTAAAGTAGAAGTAATAGAGATTGGCTCTGGTTTCTGTTTAGGCAGTGAGAAGCAGATCATATAATGATCAGAAATGCATGTTTCAACTGTGTCACAACCTAATATTACTGATTCGTCACGAGTAAAAATTAAATCTAAGGTGTAGCCCAGGTTATGTGTTGGACCACAGACATGTTGGATGAGCCCAGCAGATGTTATGGTGCTCTTCATATGGAGTACATCATTTTTAGCCATATCTTCCCAGTGGACATTAAAGTCTCCTAACAACACCAATTTCCCTGAATACAGTGATATCTCACTTACAAATTCATCAAATTCACTCAGGAACTCTGAAGATGTAAATCTATTTACTAAAGAGGGTGATGGTCTGTATACAATGAAAAAATTGATCGAACACGGCATATTCGAAAGTGGACAAAGTCAAAACAGAGCATATTATAATTAAATACAAAATTTAACTATGCAATATTGTAGAGCTCATGGACATCTATCACCATGGCAAATTTGGAGTCGATCGGAGTTTCGATTGCCGAGAAAACTACAAAAACAACAAAAAAATACAATTTGTGCATAATTAATTAGCTCTAATTAGCATATTCTAAATTTTTTGTTTACCTCGCAATATTGTAGACCTTATGGACATCTATCACGATGCCAAATTTGGAGTCGATCGGAGTTTCGGGGGCCCTTTTAGCCCCCCCCCCCCAGTTTTTTAATGTTAAAAATAGCCCAGTCTTTTTAGGGATAAGGTATCCTCTTTCTTTCTTTCATGACTTGTTCAGAAAAACCCATTTGGGTTGTATATTGACTGAATATTGCACTTCAAATTTTTTGCTTATGCTGTTTGTTCTATTATTCTATGTACAAATGTTTTTGTGAAAGAAATGAATAAAATGAAGCTTGAACCTTGAACCTTGAACATTGAACCTTAAAAAAGCTACAGTGTAACGCATCAACAAAATTGTTAAGTGAATATGATATTAGGTGGTTTAAATTGAGAATTGTGAGAAAAAGTGATCGGGTAATTTACCTTAGAGGAAAAATCGTGACACGGTGGACAAAAGCATAATTTGTTCAGCAAGCATTGTCTTGATATAAGATTTTTAAAAAGTGGTTGCTACCAAAATCTGATGACGGGATCATGTTAAAAATGGCGGCCATCTTGGATTTCCAGGTAAATACATGGTTTAACCCCGCCACAAATGACAAAAAAACGTGTTTGAAGGTTTTTCTAACGGTTTTAGGCAGTATGTAACATAATAAAATACGTACCTAAAAATTAAGAACATCGCACTTCCGGAAAGCTGATTTTGTTCTTCTTCAAAATGGCGTCCAAAATGTCCGCCATTATCTCAAAAGCGCCATAATTCCATTATTTTACATCCCACAAATGTAATTTGGATGTCTTCCCCCACGTTTTGTGGGTCAAGCAGTTCATTGATAATAGTGATAGCGCAATTTATTAATTAGAAGCCACAAAAATCCAAGATGGCGTCCACAATGGCCGCCAATTTACAGAAATGATACCATATTATTTAATATTCACACTAGAGTAATTATATGAATGCCTATCTCTTGATTTAAACGTTTCGCGAAGCTTTTTAAAGGGGACCACCAGGCAACGGACAACACATTATTATATGTTTTGGTACCGTTTGGTGATATCAAATATATATCCAACATTTTTCAAAGGGTTATGTAATTCATGAACAAAGCAATTAATTTCCACCACTTACGGAACCACGGCTATCTTTTGGTTCCACACGTGCCAGGCATTTGCGAGTGCGCCAATGCAATACACGCGCACGTCAATAGAATCCCGGATGATTCGTTCGGTCTGCACAGAGCGCCGCTGGCCGCTGGTCTGCGCATTCAGACCGCATGGCCGCATGGCTGAGAATGGTGATGCGTTTTCCAATTATATATTTTTTCTGGAAACATTTTTTTGTGAACTTATTGAAGGAATGGAATACTAAAGATGATACCTTTCTGTAATTAAATTATTATTTGGGGGTAGTGGTACCCTTTAAAGCAATTAAAGTGTGATAGATATATGCCAAAAGCCAAAATGAAACCAAATGACAACCAATTAGATGGCTGCTATTACCTCGAAGGGGCTATAATCTGTAACTGTACATCCTATGCGTTCCATGTGTCTACCCACACGTTTTTAGGGTTAAGCAGTTCATTAAAAAAACGTTGGTTTCACTGCAATTGCGTTATAAAGAAACCTTACAATCCAACATGGTGTCTAAAATGACCACAATTTTCTGTAAAATTAACACAAATCATTTCCTTTTCATACCACCACTCCTTCATTAATCCCACCTCCTCCACTTAAGCTCCCATTTGTTTACCCCCCCCCCCCCCCTCCCCCCACACACACCTACCTCTTCTGTGGCCACTCTGGCCCCCTTTACTATAAGCCCCTTCATCTCACCTCCATTCACATCTTGCCTCCATTCACTATTCATGTCCTTAATTACCATCCTGTATGGTACTTCTTTGATCATGCCTCCTTCTATCTTTCTATGACCCACACTCCAACCCCTTGCTCCTTGTTACATAACATCCTCTTTGTGTGCATTTCCTCCAATCCCAGCCTAGTCTGATTGGCCACTCACAGCCCTTTCATTGTTCCATGTTTCCACCCCCTTCCTCAGTTTCTTAGCATGTGTACCTATATGTGTATATATATTTTGTTTCTGTTTGTATTATCGTCACTTTATAGCCTCTGAAGAAGATTCTGCTATGATCGAAAATTTAGGCCCTATATTGACTCTCACAAATCATTTCAGTAAAATATCTTGATTTGCACATCTGCATCCCTTGCAGAAATCATTAAATTGCAACCATGATTCCTCATCATGGGTGATCAGTGGTTGCTTGTTGGGAGACTGAGGATCTCATTACACCATCGGCAGTGTCCTTAATACAAATATTTTAACCATGTACCCACTAATGCAGTACCATACTGGCGTATAGTGAAATCGACAAGTCACCGTGATACTTTTCCCTAATACCGTGCCATTCCGTCTTAAAACTTAGTGCTCAGTTTTAGGAGTAGAATCAAAATTAGCTTAACTTGAAACCTTTTGAAAATGACCACTGACATGACTGATCAGATAGAATAAACCAATTGAGGTTAATCAGCCTTCTTTTCTTGAAAATAGAAGGGTATTTTTAAAGGCGTAATTATAGTTATTCTAAAGTTACAACACAAATCGGTAGGCAGACATACAATGCACTGACTTGGATCATGTGACATCTGATATTACCTGCTCAGGCAGTCTTTAACATCTGTTTCTTAGCACCGTGAAATTTGTACGAAGTTCACAGTTCCACCTTCCGTTCGTTTAGTTCTTGTTTGAGGGTAGCCATTTTATCATAAGTGACGAACATGACTGTCTATCCTATCCGAAGTTGTATAAACGTCGGACAACCTATTTACTATACAGTGACCCCAGGCTGACCCACTGGTGATGCAAACTTGGGTCTTACGATCCATCATGTGATTTAGACATTATGTCGAGCAGTAGTGATGCCCTTTAAATGATATCCGTTGAACCCCATGAAACCTGCGAACGACCGTGCAAGCTACCGTCCCATCTCTCTTCTATGCACATCCTACAAACTGTTCCAGTGTGTCCTTCTGGTCAGGCTTAGCCCATTAGTAGAATGTGCTTGCTACCAAAGGAGCAAGCACGCTTCAGACCCAACAGGAGTTGTACCGATCAAGTCCTAGCCCTCACTACCTTCATCGAGGCAGGAATACCAGCGTACTCTCTCAACAGGTGTGGCACAGACTGATTGACCTATCGCCACCCTACGTCACTGTATGAAGACGTGGCCTGCTGCTCAAAGCCTCTCGCATCTTGTGTCAGACAACCATGCGCATACTCCCTTCCATACTCAGCAACAGAAGATTCAGCTACAAACTCGGAAAATGAAAGAAAGCCATGCATGTAACTGCAAGAATCTGGACCAGACAGTGTAGCATGTGGTACATGACCGTCCTCTCCGAGGTTTCCATAATGGTTTTGAGGGGATTCATCAGGCAACAGATGCTGCTCTGAACTTGCTGAGAAACTGGCGGCCATTTTGGACGCCATCTTGGATTTGTGTAGCTTCTTATTACTGAATTGCGTTATCGCTATTTGCAATAAACTGCTTCACCATCAAAACGTGGGGGTAGACACAAACATTACAACTGTGTGATGTGTAATAACGGAATTATGGCACTTTTGAGAAAATGGCGGCCACTTTGGACACCATCATGGATGGTTGTGGCTTCTAATTACTGAATTGCACTATCACTATTCTCAATGAACTGATTGACCCACAAAACGTGGGGGTAGACATCAAAATTACATCTGTGGGATGTATAATAACGGAATTATAACCCTTTTGAGATAACGACGGCCATTTTGGACGCCATTTTGAATAAAAATCAGCTTTCCGGAAGTGTGATGTTCTTAATCTTTAGGTATATATTTTATGATGTTACATATACTGCCAGAAACCGTTAAAACAAATTCAAACACGCTTTATATCATTAACCGTGTTAAGACGAAGCTTTGCTGAAATAATTATGCGTTTGTCTAGCCTGTCTCGATTCCTTCATTTTTTGCTCATAAAGTATTCCACTATTATGGCAATTATGCATTTAAGGGTATTGCTATGTAATCTACGTGAGAAATGTTGCGACAGAACAAAATGGAAAAGAGAGTACAGCTGAATATGGGTTATCCAGCCGTTCTTCTCATCATTTGTATATTGTTTATTCATGTATGATTTGTACAATTTTATTTGTATATAATCTTCATGTATTGTTATGATGTTGACTTTCTATACGGAAATAAAAACAAACAAAAAAGTACAGTTTTGGTCAAACTAAATTTGAGTAACCCAAACATGTACCATTGCATAAGAAACTAATAGTTATAACTCCATCATGATCGAAAGGTATACAAAATTACAAACGTCTAAGTAAAAAGCCTGTTATAGACTCAAGAGGGGGCTCTCTAAAAACTTGGTTTCAACCATTTTTCAACTAAAGAGAGTACAGTTTGGATCAAACTGAATTTTAGTAACCCAAACATGCACCATTGCATTATAAACTAATAAGTATAACTCCACCATGCTCGTAAGGTATACAAAATGACAAACGATAGAAGTAAATAGCCTGTTAATATTTAAAAAGAGCTGTTAAAACTCAAGAGGGCGCTCCCAAAAACTTTTTATAAAAATATTGTGCATGTGACGTTTTGTTAAAATTATGATTAAATAGAGAGATCATCAAAACAAAATTATTTTAAAACATCTTTTGTAAATTGTTGAAATGTGTAAGCATTTTTTTTCAACGTCTGGTTCAAAATCATTGACTTATTGTGGGGCCCATTAATTATTACAAACGGTTATATTCATGGATATTTCAGCCGTCTCTGAACCGATTTTGATCAAATAAAGTTTATTTTGTCATTAAAAATGTATGCTCTTTCATACTGACACTCAGTTTTTCATTATCTCACAAAAAATATTTTGTGTAGCGCCCTCTTTACCAAAACCCAACTATCCCTTTAATAAAACGTGGAATGTTGGTGTGTATTACAAATCAGTGGTCTGAGCACCTTCTTAGAAGGGCATTACGCATAACAAGTATTCACTTCTTGATGGAGGTACAACAAAGATCAAAGAATTGAAATGATTTTGATTCGCCTTCCATTACTGGTATAGGTATTTAAAAATATGATATGTATACTGCTTTCGGTGGCTTCTATCTGCCCATTTCGTTGTTGCTGATGTGGTGTTTTCGGTAGCACCATGTGGTAGTTATAGCATAAATGATTGAAATATACAAGCAAGTCTTTAATTATAAGGAAAATGGCATTCTATCGTAAAAGACCTCGTGAAAGGGAAAAGTATTAGAAAATGCATGTGAACGTTTTATTCTTACTATAATAGTTTTAACAAAAGCAGTTGTAAAATAGTAGTTGGCAAAAAATAGGTGTGCAATATTTCAGTCGTATTTGGTTCCTATACATTGTACATGATAATGAGCATTCGTGTTTATACTGTTAAAATACATTTCACTCGGTCGTGGGTTAAGGCAGTAATTAAAGGAGTAGTTCAGTTTTGGTATAGAGGGCGCTGCACGAATTTTGTTGTGAGATAATGAGAGTGTAAAATTTCGAAAGAGCATACAATTTTATCGGTTCAGAAACGGCAGATTTGTTGGATGATTTTTTTTTTTATTAAAAAAATGCTTACCCTTTTTCAAAAGATTTTAAAAGAGGTTTTGAAATAGTAATTAATCATTATTTCGACAAAACATCACATGCATAATTTTGTATGAAAAATTATTGAAACCAATGCTTTTTTAGAGAGCACCCTCTTGTGTTTTAATGGCTCTTTTTGAATGATAACAGGCTTTTTACTTAGTCGTTTGTAATTGTCTATACCTTTGAGCATGGTAGAGTTATAACTATAAGTTTTTAATGTTATTGTGCAGGTTTTGGTCACTAAAGCTCTGCCTTACCAAAACTGTACTACCCCTTTAAGCAATTGCGATTTCATAGCATTGCAGGAGTGTCGTTGATGTGGTGATTAGCTATGCCGATATTTATTATGAAGATGAATCGCACATTTCGTCCTCCAGCTGATCGTCTTAACGATTGCCGTCCAGTAAGGTAGTATTGTTCGCAGTGTATTTCATGCTTCATGCGCTTGTTATATTAATAATATGCATACTCAATTCGCATTTTAATTATAATAATTTACGTTCCGCGTATAAACCAGCACAGTTAAGCGGTGTATTATTATCTGTTGATACTACATATCCTCACGTATGCAATGAATACTGCCAAGGATTTGCACGCTAGCACAAAGTCATGTAGGAAAAGAAGATGCTCATCTTCCATGAATTAATAAAAGAGCGTTGAATTTTATATTTTCAAAATGGTCTGGGTTAGTTAATTTCATAAGAGGATACGCCCAAATCTGGACGCAGTGATAATTTGAGACAATTGTGAATGTAATTCTCACCCTGCCAACCAAGGGAAGTTGGGAACAGTTTTGTAAGCAGACATCTGATGAGCCACCAAGTTGCTGTGCTATGTCCCTTTTGTCTTTTGACTACTGAAGAACTGAGGAACTAAATATGTATCATTCTAGTAAACTCTTCAAACGTGTGTGTATGGCATGAACAAGTAAGCTTTAGTACACCTGTCCATAGTTCATTCTTTATATTGTGTTGTTTTATCTAGCTCGATATGCTTTGTCCCTTGCCTCAATCCGATGAGGATAAGTCGGGATTTTTGATCCCGTTACTATTGTAACCCGATGTCGCGAAAAGTGATTGATCGCAATAAGCCAAAAGTTAGCACAATATTGTTGCCATGTCTATTCCTCAACGGGTGAACATCAGACGCATGACGATTTGTGTCATTGCTGATTTTTTTTCCCTGAAAACATAGGGAAACTGACCAGAAGTTTATACTAGAAATCTAAAAGAGCAAAGAAAATGGGACTCCCCCGGAGAAGCCCCGTTTTCTTTGCGTGTTTTTATTGTTGATAGTTGTGGGTTATACGGAAAAGCACGATAGAAAAGGGTGAAAGGAGTAAAACATGTTAAATAGAGTCTCGAAACCTAGAAACGATGAAGATTGAATTAGGATCGAAACTCATGCCTCGCGACTGAAACGTTTGATGTGCTTTCACTTGGATTCATATTGAGATGGCTTATGTCGAACCTAATTAATAGCTTAACTTAAAGGGGACCAACAGGCAAAGAACAACACATAATTATATGTTTTGGTACCGTTTTGTGATATCAAATAGATACCCAACATTTGGCAAAGGGTTGTGTAATTCATAAACAAAGCAATTAATAACCACCACTTACGGAACCAAGTTATTTCCTGGTTCCATACGGGCCAAACATTTGCAAGTGCGCCAATGCTATTCACGCGTACGTTTGGAGACAATATAATCCCGGACGATTCGTTCGCTCTGGACAAAGTAGTCTTCGTACATACAGACCCATGAACGCATGCTTTAGAATGGTGATGCGTTTTCCAATTATATATTTGTTTTCTTTCTGGAAGCATATTTCTTTGAACTTGTTGATGGAATGGACTACTAAAGATGTTACCTTTCATTTATAAGAATATTATTTTTGGGTGGTGGTACCCTTTAATGTAAACTGATAATGACAACTTTATCCATGGTTCGCCGTGTCATCAGTTTTAAGGTGAACTTACTTGCAAATCGTTTTTATATTGGCGGCATTGACTATTGGAAGGCGATTCAAATGACATGAACATTATGCATTAAACATCGTGCTTGGTGTGTCGTATCTTGAAAATATAAGGCTGAACAGCAGACGCGGCATATATAACTGGTATCAATGTAATACATACAGGCAGCTTATAATTCAAAATATACAGAAATTAAATTCCCGTGCAACTAAAGATAACTTTGATAATGCTCTGAATATTTAATGATAAATGAAGGTTGAGATATTTTGGTTCAGAATCCATCATTTATTCAAACCTTGGCATTTCCATTGGAAATATATTCCACGGCGGTATTTAGCATGTCACACCCACGTACGTAACTACTTAAAGTGATCCATTAACTTTATAAGATTTCCCCCAATTTTATTCCAATGTCATTGTAAGATTCTTGAGTATGATATGTTAGATTTTCATATAAACAGAATTAAGTTTACCTAGTGCGGTAGAAAAAAATCTGTGTCTGATGTTATCCCGATACTATGGACAATTGAGTATCCGAATTCGAATACTCTTGAGTACCATCGGAAATCGTCTATAGACGCTTTCAAATTAAATCTTACATATATCCATGATTACGGAGACATTTGAGAAATCAAAATCCATTTCATTCTTCTGTATACATTAAGCAAAACAACAAGGTACAATAGAAGAGTGAAAGCTCCAAGTGATTTTGCTTGAAATTGTACAAAATTAATTGATCACTTTAAATATATTGCTTATTCATTGGAAGTGTGGTTATGTATTGAAATGAACCAAGAGAGCGTATGACCCTCCATCCGGACTCGGTTCTTACCACTTCTCAGGCGCCCTATGTACAGTGTAGCTATAACAATACATGACATAATGTTCATGTTTGTTTCCGGATATTCCACGCCTGCACCCCCCCCCCCCCCCCCCCCTCCCGAACTGTAACAGTCTGAATACGACAGTGTTTCTAATTGTTGAACACATTCGTGTACAGCATAATGTGGACAATGAATCAAGCTTTGAAAGACACAAATATTGTTTATAATTAAATATTCAATTAAAATAGTTTCGATGATAACTCGGCAGGATTGTTTCTACACTTTGTGACTAACTTCTGTGTGAAAATAAAGTTGGTCCATTGAGTCACGCATGAGTGAGCACACAAAGTGCCAATCTTTCCTTTGATGTGTGCTCACTCATGCATGACTCGATGGACTAATTTCATTCTCACACAGAGGTTAGTCAATTAGTGTAGGAACAATCCTGCAGAGTCATTTCGCTCAAAACATTTTTGTTAAAAAGTTATATTATTCTATTCAGGAGGGGACTTACTTTTTTGTTGAGTTTATTCCAACAATACTGATCAATTAAACCCAACACAAAAATAAGTCCCCCTTAATCAAATAACATAACTTTTTAACGAAAAGGTTTTGAGCAAAATAACTCGGCAGGATTGTTCTTACATTTATTGACTAACTTCTGTGTGAAAATTAAATTGGTCCGTTGAGTCATGGATGAGTGATCACACATCAAAGGCAAAATTGTCACTTTTTGACTCTTGTGACTTTTGAAAGGTGACATTTTGCCTTTAATGTGTGCTCACTCATGCATGGCATGGCGGATCAAGTTCATTTTCACGGAGACGTTAGCCAATCATTTTAGAAACATTCCTGCCAAATTATGTTGCTCGAACCCTTTTTGTTAAAAAGTTACGCTATTTTGATTAGGGGGGTGGGAGTTACTTTTTTGTTGTGTTTATATATTGGCCAATAAATGTGTTTAACTGATAAGCATAATATTACAACAATATTGTAGTTATTCTGGTAAAGGTATTGTATAGACGATATTTGTTTCAGGTATGCCATGAAAAAAGGTATCGAAAATGGAGAATAAACAATTACATACTCAGTTTTACGAGTCTTAGTTATTTTGAATAGTATTCGCTTACGCTATTGTTCGATCACAATCTGTGCGCGGTTCACTTACAGCCACGGGGGGCTCGCCACAATGCGCCGGCAGCTATCGTTTGCGAAATCTTGCACGGGCGCTCTCTTAAAGGTAAAGGACAGTAGTGGGAAACGCCCCACCCCCTAAAAATGAAATGTACGCTCGCATGGGATTATACAAAATTTGGCCAAGAAACCGCCTACTAATTGGTGTATTTGCAAAATTATAAATTGATCCGGTCCGGATAGATATCGCCAACGCGGAATCGCTCATACACTACGTGTATTATGACCACGTGGTATTACACGAGGTGTTCGCTATACGGGCTTGTCCCTAGCTTGTCGATATCTCCCCTAGCGCTAGCTGCGCGGACAGGTCTGAACGGGCGGTGGATTTATGAATTTCACAGGCGGATATTGGATTTCTTCCGATATTCCTGTATTTAACGATGCTTAGGTTCTGATTTTACCACACGAGCCCTATTTCAATACATATTCAACAATATTGATCAATATAGATGTATTCGGCTTTTTTCCCGAAACTGGACTTGGGCTTTAACAACTCATTGCTTTTAACCATTTTTCATACAAAATTGTGCATGTGATTTTTTTTTAAAGTAATGATGCAATAGAGATATCATCAACAACTTTTTAAAAACCCATTTTGGTTTTGTTCGAAAAAAACTGTAAGACTAGTGTATTTTGCGTCTTTTTCTCAAAAGTCAAGATGTCCCCCGGCAGGGTAGACTTCTAAATAAAATATTTTGAAATAAAATTGTACAACTATGAGAGCATTCGAAAGGGAATGATGCTCATATCACAAGTTTTATTAAATGAACTTTCAAATGGAATTAACACGAACCGATTTAGTTTCAAGGGGCATTTCGGGAAGTACCAATACTCAAGTGGGCCATTCTTTGAAAAGTGAAACTTTTTCGGAAAAATTGAAGTTTTATTTGTCTGTAGTTTTGTTCCATTTTTGGAATGATCCATGTGTAAAGTTTCATGAAATACATGATTTGAAGTTTAAAATGAAACTTTTTTACTCATTTGCATAAATTTACATATTTCAATATTGTTCTAATAATCATAATTCAGAAAAAATTCAAGATATCAAAAGGATAATTAGCAAGCTCATTCTTCTCACTTTCCTGTACAGGTTGATACCAACTTTGTAAAAATTCAACCTTTCATTCTTTTCTAAACCCGATATTATAAAATTCCCATTTTTCCATTCATATTGTACATGTCACACACGTGACCACCCCAAAATGTCACACACGTGACCAGACGTTGCCACATAATTAAGTACTATAAAAAACAACGGTTTGATATAATTCTCATTCTTTGCTATTGTTGTACTTACAAATGTATAATACTTCTCTGGTAATAAGATGAACATTATAGCTATTCATATTTTAAAGAATTTTCCAAATGAAATTTAGTTATGAAAAAAGCGCTCCGTGCGAAGTCACACACGTGACCCATGCCATTTGACCTCTGACATTGAGTTACGTAATCCTTATAAAATCTTTTGTGTTAAGTTTGAAAGACTACAACATATTCAAGTCACATATGAAGTAAAAATCATTATAGTCTCATACTTACTGAAATATAAGCATCCCATTTCAAAATTTGTCATGTTTTGGGTCACACACGTGACCAAGAATGGCCCAAGTGTGCCTTTAACTGACATTTTTTTCTTCATATAAGACAATAACCTCGCAACTTTTGAAATTTGGCTTGCAAAAGGCGGACAGTCCCTTTAAAATTATGATTAAATAGAGAGATCTTTAACAACTATTTATAAACCTATGTAGTAAACTTTTAAAAAAGTGTAATCATTTTGTATTATTTTCTTAAATCTTAGAGTAAATGTGGGATCCCACGTTTATTCCGATCGGATATATTTATTGAGATTTCAGCTGTTTCTAAACCGATTTTGATCACATACAGTTTATTCTGTAATTAAAACTGTAAGGTCTTTTAAATTTGACATTCAGCTCTTTAATACCTCACAACAACAAAATATTACTTAAAGCGTCGTATATACCAAAACTCAACTATGCCTTTAATTTAACGAAATACATGTACTCACGAAGCCTTCACAGTCGTTAGCAGATTGATTCTGTATCTATTGATTTTTTTCTTTTTTAAAAGAAACATTTACATTTTTGGGGAAAATGTTTAAATCTCCCGGGAGTGGGCTCTTGCGGTTACGGCGGCTATTTGAATGCCTTTGAAATTTGCCATTTAGATTTCTTTCTACATATCAAGCATAGCAAAATGATTTTTTAGTTTCCACCGATAAATTAATACATCTGTAGGAACTTTGTAAGTAGTTTCGGACCTGTTTTATTTTTAAATGTATTCTTGTGTTAATTTCAGTTTGCATTGGAATGTAAAAGTACTCCGGCACCGCCAGGAAGCCCACAACACTAGAACATGTTATGTTGAGTGTCGAATTTTACATTTGAAACATAAATACAAAATACAGTACTTTCCTTTAACCACACAAGGATATACAGGTTGTTTTCTCGTGTTTATAGTCAACTTTTTATTAAGAATTGGGAATTGCAAATGAAGTGTCGTAAATAATAATGTCGAATTAAATTCAATGCCAAAACGTGAACATAATAACGAATAAGACGAGCAAGGTCACCGCGATGAGTCATTAAAGGCAACAACTTACCAAACCTACACAAACTGACTGGTTGATAACATGTGTATAACAGTAGTCTGACGTGTCCACTGAATCAGTGTTAATGTCAGACTATACTGTTATACCAGATACAGATTCATATGTGATGACTGGCATGATATATCGAAGTAATGAGCACATTCAAGTCGAATGTGCAACTTGCAGAAATATTGTCATAAGTTTGTATAGAGTTGATACAATCCTCATTTTGTACAGATTATATCATACTATATATGAAGAGCTCGCTTCCAAAAGGCGCTAAATCCACTTTCCATAAAAATTGAGTTAACGATATATCTACATGTAGGCCTATAATCTCTGTAGCTATCTAGGAATCCACATTTTACGACAGATAACTCACTCAAAATCAAAATATAGAAAGTTCAATTTTCATATTCCCATAGGCACGTGTACAAAGTGGGACAAAGAAACCTGTTTTCCTCGGAAGTTGAAAAAGTGGATTTAGCGCCTTTTGGTTTTAAAGTGATACCTGTAAAGTGTCAGATATTGCACAAAATGACATTTGAGACTTCAATCCTATATCAATATCATTGTAAAATACAATTGAGAGATTTGTGAAAGTTTGAAAGAAAACGAACACTGTTTACCTATTGAAAAAAAAACGAATATTGAGTTCATATTTTATCACTGAATACTGATGGTCTGCCATACATTTGTCACAGTAATAATCAGCCGTTTGAGATATTCGCACCCGTGTATGATTACAGACGTAGTACAGAATTCATGGAATTTGTGCTCGCTGGGTTCAAAGTTCAATCTCCGGAATGTTCCCACGCGTGCTGCAATGCGGACGCGTTTAGCTACAACAATTGTACTTTTTTTCAATTGCGTTGATTAACGCTTTTCAAATAATGATTTTCAATGATAATTATCTTCATACTAAAGGGACATTTGAAAAAATCAAACCCTATTTTATTCTTCTCTTACCATAAGCTAAACAACACGGTAGAAGAGAAACAAGGAAGCTCCAAGTAATTTTCGTGGATTTGGACACTTTACAGGTAGCCTATGACTTTAAACAAAATATACGATAAATATTTAATTGTGGACGTGGTGTGGCAAGATCGGTAGAGCGCGCGCTTTCTGATCTCGAGATCCCGAGTTCGAACCCTGCCCACTCCGTTTGTCCTTCAGCAAGACAATTAATCCACATTGCTGCTCTCTACCCAGGAGTATAAATGGGTACTTGGTCGGGTGTTAATAAGCCTTCAGCGCCCGTTGGGCAGCTTGAGCTAGTATGCTCCCCTGGGAGTAGAGATGATGCACAATGTAATTGTGTGGGTTTGAACTGTACCTGATGACCAAGGGTATAATAATGCGGCCCTGAATAGGGCACCTAGATACATGGCGCTCTATAAATGCTATATATTATTACTATTATTAATTGGGATTGACAAAACCTTCCAGAGAATAAAGTGTAACTGATATAACAGCTATGAGGGATACTAGGGATACAACCCCCCCCCCCCCCCCCCCTTCGAGGACATGTCATATTTGGGCAAGTATGACGTCATGAGCGGTCAATAATCACTTCATGTTCGGGTGACAATCACGTCATTATTGGGCAGCAAGGATGCGTACACTGGCGAGCATAAACATGATTATATTGATGCACATTAGGTGACAACCGCCTGGCGATGGTGTTGATTGAATCTTCTTCATATCATTGGCTTGAGATAACAAGTTTCTCAACAGAAGTGCTTATAATCATTACTGACACGTCCTACAAAGGACATTTACCGAATGTCGCTACCATTTAGGTTAGATGGATGTCTTCGTTGAAATGTATTTATACATAACTTAATGACTGAAGCGATTGCTCAATTAAGCGTATAAATAAAGTCATGATTAATATATGTCACATTAGTTCGTTGAATTCTTCAAAAATTATTACATTTATCTTTAAACATTATTCAAGCTTGTGCTAAATTAAAATAATAATAATAAAAGGTTCGATTTAAATAGCGCCTAATATGACACAATGTCATCTATAAGCGCTTTACATTATCATTAACCCGGTCATAGGATACAATGCTAACCAGCACACAAACTCCACTCCCTGGGGAGCATTCCTTCCAAGCGACTCATGGGCATTGAGAAGAAAATTCGCGTGTCTTCCAATCATGAGGTCCCGAGTTTGGAAGTGTAATGTTCCCATGGGTACTTAGAAGGATTGAAACAACGTTCTACAGCGTTGTGTGCATCTATACGATGTCAGTGGAATACTCCTAAATGAGTGGAAAATGTGCGTTTTGTATGCTTCATTGATTGCAGTGTATATCGAATTATCAGGGTTATAATAATAATGGGAGAGCAATACAATTAGTCTACTTACCGGCTAGTAAGGCAACTAGTGCAATCTTCAGACGTAAATCCATGATGAGGCGGAGAAACCTTCCAAAGTGAAATAGACTTCCAAAGTCTTCCAAAATTTGTTTCACGGACCGAAAATGCTGGAATCCACGATTCTTCCCAAATAAAAAATCGCAATGATCGCGTTGACAAATGAATAGAAAGACGGAAACATTTACAAAACTGATGAAGTCGTCAAATTAGCCGGCAAGATAGTGCGATATGTTTGAATGTTGTTTGTAAACAGGCCACCACTTTCTCCCGACGATGAATAGAGTCACTATCTCGATTGATGCATGGGGGTTTAATGAACATGCTTGCTATGAAAGCTAGCTTTGGGATGAGGAATGCCCATCCCACATATCCCTAGGTTCACGCTGATGAAATAATTCACTGTAACAAAGAAAGGAGTCGAAATAATCAAAGCAATGTTCGAATGAGTCTCTCACTGGAGTTGTTGACCCAATCAAAATATAAATGTGACGACTCCTTAATTCACGCTATTGATATAATCAAAGTTGGGATCGCGCGCTGTAGAAGGATAGAACATTGTACACCGGTATGACCAGCCAGGAATGTTGCATGCCCTAACGTCCAAGTCCACTGGTCGGTGACAAACGGGTGTGATAAACGGCTTGTCTCGACTCTGTACGATGCGACACGGCGCGGCGTCGCGGAATATTACTGCGATGTAACCATTCCAAGAGAGTATTAGCGTCGGAAAAGAATCGAAATGGTGTTCCGTTCAATCACAATCTGTCGTGCACCTTTAGGTAGAGTTAAAGAGAAAATAAACTCATTAAAACATATTGTTTAGAAGCAGTTCTTAATGTATGATCGTAAAGGAATCGACGATGATTGTTACCATATAAATTACACTGCTGCACCTTATGGGAGAGTTATTTAAAACATCACTCACATGAATTATTAGTAAAGAATGGACGGACGAGAGATTCACATGAGATTCTAGAAAGAACCACAAAATGTTCACTGGCAAACAAGCATAGGCGTCGATTTCTTCTCGCCATTGGGGGGATGATACGTCATTTCGACCATCTTTGGCGAGGGAGCGAAGCGACCACCCCAGACCGGAGGGGGAGGGGGGGGGGGGGGGGGGGTGATAGGGGTAGGGGGCACAAACAAGCTTTTGGAATGAGCCGTTTTGAAAAGTGAAGATTATAAAGTGAAAAGGGCAATTACCCTGGTACCACCCTGTCCCTGAATGGAATCACAATGGGGGTCTGGGGGACGGGGCCCCTGGTAGCTTTCAGATTGTTGATATACAGAACTAAATATTTTGTCCAGATTCAAAAAGGAAAATAGTTAGCAATTGAATAGTTAGATATACAGTAAGCTTAATTTGAGAGGGCATATCGAGAGTTCATGAATAAAACTATTATACGTGTGCAGGGGACCGGGTCACTATACTGGGGGTCCAGGGGGCGTAGCCCCCAGAAGATTCAGGATTTGGGCAGATTAGCACTCTCAAAATGTGGTTTAACGAAGACTATTGTATAAACTTTCACATAATGATTGAGAGGGGGCAATGTCCCTTCTTTTGAATGTTTTTATATTTATTTAGAACCCCATATATTTCGGGGGGGGGGGGGGGGTGGGGGAATAATACAGGTCACCCCCCCCCCCCCCCCCTTCCAACCCCTCGGTGATCGACGCCCATGCAAACAAGTGATGGCGGGAGTGATTAATTTGTAAAGGTATTTAATATAGAAATGCACATCATTCTACAGTTTCTTTAATCAAATTCGTAAAGGCTCCCTAGCTTAAGAATACCATATAATTTATTTCAATAAGGTTTTAATATTTAAAGTGTAATGCAATACGTGACATGACATTAAAGCTTTGTCTCTCCCGTATTTTCTTCTGTCTCCACTTCTCATAATTAAATACAAATAATTATACTAAACCGAATTGAGCAATTGAAATGTAGAAAACAGATTTATTGATAACAAGAGAGTGAGTAGATCATTCGACATTTTAAATCCTATTATATGATTACTTGGGGGAGTTTGTTGAGCTTCGGTTTATCTCTATAATAAAGAACAACACTTTTAAAAAGCACTAATAAGGGAAGGCCGCCATTGTATAACACAAACCGATGCCTTTCAAAAAGCGCATCACTCATATCTATTCACTTTGATCAACATGGTCATTTTGTATGATAACCATTGCCTTTATATTTCAGCAGATATCGCAATAATTATAGCATCAGTTATTTAGTTTTAAACACAAAAGTTAATTAACTTACTATATTGATAGGTGAGTGCTAATCTGCCCGGGTTTTCCCGAAATAGCTTACAAAGTGTGAATGGACGATTTCTGGGAAGGGAATTATATGATATGATATGCATGATGGTACAATTGAATTGGCGTTTACTTCCTCCCAAACGGAAAACCCTTAAACTACCTACAGTGTATCATCTGAATTGCCTACATCACGCAGGAATCCTAAACTATAGGGTTAAGTAGACCCATAGTCCAGATGTTTCCTAAAATATGCCAGGCAGGGTCAATGCCATGCCCCAAGTTCAATGCAAAACGAATCGATTACTTATCAAGAAAATATAAACAAATAATAAATAGTTCCATGTAAATACAATATGTTTTGATAAACACATTGAAGCTAAAAGTATTGATAACTGTATAATATATCACTGCAGTTTCCAAACAGACAAAATATAACAAGAGAAACGATTATAACTATGACGAAAAAAATAATACAATTTACCCTTCAATATCGTTATGTTACTACAAGAACTATTTAAACTGAATATAAAAAGCCAAAGATTTAGCATTCATAAATTTTACATCTCGAACAATTCTAGTTAAAAAGTAATACTGTTGGCCACTAAAGCTAAAATAAAACCGAAGAAAATAATCCTTAATAAAGCAGTAAACAAAATCTCGTTCATGTACAAAAAGGAGGGGTATATATAAATATGACTTGACTTGTGATCTATTCGAATAAAAATAACGTATTCAATATCATTTGATTAACGATATAACTATGCTATGACATGTTAAGTTTGACAAACATGCTTAAATCAGTGGAACAATAGCGGGAAAAGTAATTGCATTCTATAAGCATAGCATCGCGGGGAAAGTAATTGCATTATATAATCATAGCATTGCGGGGAAAGTAACTGCATTATATAGCTATAGCATTGCGGGGAAATAGGTTCCCTGAAATTCAAAAATATTTACTTTGTTAATGTTTTTAGAATCTCCATCATTTGAATGTCAAGCCAACAATGAGATTTGGTTTGGTATAATATTCTACTTAGGGTTGTTTTAATCAAACTAAGAAATATTTGATGCAGACTCAGGAATAGGAGAACCGGAAATATCTGACAAACCAACTCATTCGACGGCGTAAACAAATTCCACATCTCGATCTGGTCACCGATGGCTCTGTTTGCTCTAAACTCAGGCGATCGACGCATCGGTCAAAGAACGAATCCCAAAACAGGCGACATCGAAGAGCGTGTACATACAATTCCAACATCCCAGCAAGAAGTTGTCTCCTTTGAGTAAACCCCACCCGAACTGAACACTGTGGCGAACAGTTTCTTGTAAACGAGTGACAAATGCGTGCGACCAAGTAAAGGGAGTACGCATGTATAATTGCTCAAGTATACTTGGTGTACGTGCAGTGTTAAAGTAACGAGATATGGAGCGCCGTTGAGGTCATATATCGTTTGCCGATATGTTTGAGTGCTAGCTTTTACACAATGCTTTAAAGGGATCTAGTAACTTTGTTGACATGTGCAAAAACTGATGAGTGGTTGATACAATGTATATACGACGACGGACGACGGATAGTCAACCTATTCGAAACGTCGAGCCCCTCTATACCATCCACCCTCTCCTCGCAATACCAACAGTCCTTTCCAGGACTATCCAAACAGTCCTTTCTAGGACTACCAACAGTCCTTTCTAGGACTACCAACAGTCCTTTTTAGGATTCTCTTAGAAAGAATATCAACAGTTTTTTTCAGGACTATCCCAACAGTCCTTTCTAGGACTACCAACAGTCTTTTCTCGGACTACCAACAGTTCTTTTCAGGACTCTCCTAGAAAGAATACCAACAGTCCTTTTCAGGACTACGCCAACAGTCCTTTTCAGGACTACACCAACAGTCCTTTCTAGGACCACCAACAGTCCTTTTTAGGACTACCATAGTCCTTTTCAGGACTCAACAATCCACCCCTCTCACATGGTGCAACCGCAAACCACACGTATTGCAATGTATATTTTTGTTATCTGATAATGTCCAGATAATCGGCATAACGATGTTCAGTTCAGTGAAAGATAATCATACACATCCAGGGAAAAATGAGAACAGACAAGTGAAGGAATGGAAAGCCACCGGTTAAAATGTGTGACCTGATGAACTATCATGGTTTAATGTTTATAATATTTAATAATAATATACTCGATTTATATAGCGCCTAATATGATTGATAATCATCTTTAAGCGCTTTACAATGATATTATTACCCCGGTCATAGGATACAATGCAAACCAGCGCACATTGTGTGCACCATCTCCACTCCCTGGGGAGCATTCCTTCCAAGCGGCTCATGGGCATTAAAAAGATCCTTCACATGAAGGCTTTCACCTTTTACCGGGTCCCCATTTATACACCTGGGTATAAAGCAGCAATTGTGGATAAATTGTCTTGCTGAAAGACAAACGCGGTGGGCAGGCGGCTTCGAACTCAGGATCTACCAATCTTGCCACACCACATCCCATTGTTTTGGGTACATTGTATTGTTATTATTAATAAGCACATATGATAACAATATTTGTTTTCAAATTAAGTTCCATCTTTATATTAGGTATGACATGTATAGGTGGTACAATAAATTTCACAATAGCAATTTACAATATTTATGGGACTGTGTCCCCTTGGCCCACGACAGGAAATATGCAAGGCGCGCCTTTATATACATAAGCAGTTAAGTATTTCTAACTTTGTTCAAAATCACCTTTTAAAAATTATGTCCTATTTGTTGGCATGTAATATTATGTTTTATCACCTGACTTAGTAAATACAGAACATGAGCTGCCATGTAATATTTTTGGATATTACATGGCACTGTTACATGGCAATCAGATGATAAAACAGTTGTTAACTTTGCTGTCGGGAAAATCATGGAATGTTCCCTTCGGGAATTTAAAATGCTATTTCGTGAAGAAAATAAGTCCCTCGACTACGTCTCGGAACTTATTTACTCTTCCCTCAATAGCATTTAAAATCCCTCGGGAGTGGAACATTCCGTGCTTTTCCCTCCACCACCAGTTAACAACTGTATAATACAGTCCATTAGCCATTTTCCAGTGAATATGAAACTTAATTTGTAGTGTACTGTATTTCAGACAAATGGGCAAAATTCAATGTGTTTGTATCAATTTTTTACAAACCTTTCTTTAATTCTGCTCCTTTTTCCAAAAGAAACTAAACATTTCACTACATTATTTGAATTCTCAAAGAGTCAACAGATTTCAACGCGTCCAGTATACCCACACTTGGTTGATGTTTTTTACATTTCAACAAACAGAAATCTTTAAAATTGGAAACTGGAGCGCAGCTGATCTTCTCTGAGTAGTTTTAAATTATTCACCATGTATAAGAGAAATATCATACACGCGCTAAAAATAAATACGCGGCAGTGCAAACATGCATGCACTAGCTCTCAATCAAAGTCAAAACAAGTACAAATAATACATCTATGATTATGTTCATGTCGATTTTCTCGTTATTTATCTATCTCCTTTTTCATTTATCGTATTCTGAATATACATTACATTTGTGTACCCAACTTCATGTCATTATGTCAATTCAGCCAAAACATAACTTCTTATTTTATTTAAATGTCAACTATAAAAGGTTTATATTTAAATATAAACTTTAATTTATTCAACTATAAAAGGTTTATATTTAAATAGCGCTTAGCATGACACATTTCATCACTAAGCGCTTTACGCTATAACCCTAACAGTAATACGGGGCTTCCAACCAATGATGTTACCATTAGCATTATTGCAATGCCACATCATTATTCTAGATATTAAACAAACACATTTCATTGCATTATTGTATTACAAACAATGTTAAGAACATCCCACTCTCCTTTGAAAACTTAATTAAGACGCTATATATCAACTTTATATGCAGCTATTTACTTACTATTCTCTTCGATTGCTAATAATTATGTTCTAAATCTCCGACATATTAAAAATATCATGCGTCGGTTTAACTAAGCGCAACCATTAATATTGGATATATCTCGAATTTGGCAAGTCGAATTGGAGAAGTCTGTCTAAACCGTCACGTTGCTAATCATCAATTTGAGTAAGAGGTCCAAGACGTTACTCAACGAAATGGGATAGTGGCGAAAGCTGGTTTTACGTCATATGTGTGGCGCGGATAGTGTCGACCCAGACGCGTGCCGAGGGTATGGACAGATATTCTCATAAGAGGGAGGCCATAAGTGTACGAGGCGGGAATGAGGGGTAAAGCGCCACCCCCCCCCCCCCCCCCCCCCCCAATGAATGTTGAAAAACACCAACATCCAGGCGAAAATCAACTCATATTCGGGCAAATTCACTTATAATTTAGAAACGAAACATTTCAGTTTCGGTATAATAATTCTGTATTCAGTTTAAATCATCTCATATTGGGGCGAATCACCTAGTTTTCGGGCAAAATGATACAATTTTTACGGCGGCAAAAGATGATAGGAGCGGCCATGTTCGTGTAACTACCCGACATGCTTCGCAAATTATGACGTCTGTGTGGATTGTCCGAGCAAACAGATAACAAATATTTTCACTGATTTGCAGACTCATCAAAGCGTCTACAAGTATTCAAACAATGGTTTGGTGCGGTGAAAACTAGTTAAGTGCAGGAATACATCATTGATCGATCACATTGGTGTCCGCACTGACGTAACAATGGCGGCCTCCTGCCTTTCGCGTGAATAGTGGTGTACCCGATTGCGTTTGCACATATTTCTTCCAAAGCAGAAATCTGAGTTGGGGTAATGTTAAGCGAAATGAACAAGCATATTACGATGTATAAAGTAGGATAAACTCTATTATAGAGTTGCATTGGCCTTTAATACTATATCATTGTCTATATGCTTTTTCGTTTCCGAAGGTTTTATGACAAATCTATTCACTACATACGTTGGGATTTTAGGTCATAGAATAAAACAAAACAAATCATCGGAAGCCTGTTTATCCTTCATCTTCAATATGGCACCAACACAATTATATTCAAGGGTATCTTCAAACATTTAAAGGGATAGTTGAGTTTTGGCAAAGAGAGTACAGTTTTGGTCAAACTGAATTTTAGTAACCAAAACCTGTACAATTACATTACAAACTAATAGTTATAACTCCACCATGCTCAAAAGAAATTACAAATTACAAATGACTAAGTGAAAAGCCTGTTATCATTTTAAAAAAGAGCCGTTAAAACTCAAGAGGGAGCTCTCTAAAAACTCATTGGTTTCAACCATTTAAAATAAAATATTGTGCATGTGATGTTTTGCTGAAATAGTGATTAGATAATCAATCAACAACTATTTAAAAACCTCTTTTGTAAATTTTGGAAAAGAGGAAGCATTTATAAAAATTGTTTAACGGCTGGTTCAAAATTATCTGAACCGATTTTGGTCAAATAAAGTTTATCCTGTCATTAAAATTGTATACTCTTTCGAATTTGACACTCAGTTTTTCATTATCTCACCAAAAAAATATGTTGTGTAGCGCCCTCTATACCAAAACTCAACTATCCCTTTAAACATTTGTTCACGATGTAACTTTTGTTATAGGTACACTGTTTATCCATCTTGATACTATGGGATTTAAAGGGACTTAGTAATATTGTACAAATCCTCAAAATCCAATTGGAATTCTAGCGGTTTCCTCATACCTTGTTGTCTTCGTATTAACAATAAAGCATGGCACAGGTTTCGGTTTTTAAAATTTTCCTTTCGTTAAAAAGATATTAACAACTGAAGTGTTCAGTTGTTAAATTATCCACTGGATCGTCTAAACCATGTACAAAGTGAGTGCAATGAGTTAGTGAATATCACTTTGCATTTTTGCTCAATCCTCGGCCATACAACGTGCATTTAACTTGAAATTGTCACACAACACCTAGTGGACATATATATCAGATAACAACAATATACATTGTATCAACCACTCATCACTTTTTGCACATGTCAACAAGGATACTAGATCCCTTTAAGAGACATGTGGTCAAAGTTCAACGAACACTGGGCTCATACATGCAAAACCGTGTGTTAAGTTGTGATAATATTGTCCCTGGTTATTATATTGGTCTCCGTTTACTATGCAACATAATTATATGTTAATTTTATACGCAAATATGTAGTAGGGTTTCACTAACTAGACAAAACAGAAGGACCATCAAAGCTACCTAAGAGCTACCTAAGTGTTAACAATTTTAAGAGCGAAAGTTTAATAACCTGCGTTTCGAAAAAGAGACATGGCAAAGATTAACAAACATAGATATATAAGAAAAACATATAATTCTATTTAGTTAATCTGGTAACATATTGTATAATATGCTGGTTTCACATAATATGTGACCTCTGAGTTTATTAATTAAATTGGCCAACATTATATATGAATAGAACACAAGAATAAAAAATAGGAAAGTATTAGTAACTCTCATCACGGTAATTCGCGTTACTCTTTGTCCGTAAGTATGGCTTCATTAAGAAATATGTTTTTACGGACACAAATATAAAACGTTCGAGGAAAATCTGCAGTTCTTTTACATTTCTATACTGGTTCCTAAAATAAATAAAATACCAGAGAAGAGTGGAACATGTGAAAATTCCATTGTAAATTATGTTATCATTATTTGTATGGACCGAGATAGCTATTTTTATACTTATTATCATCTCACTGAAAGTCCAAGGCTATTACGTTAATATTTCAGATTTAATTAAACTTAATGTCAAAATTAAACATACCTCGATAACGACAATATTAAAGGCAAATATGCGTGGGTTAAAATGGGTAGTCAGCAAAATCCAACTCGGACTCCACCGTAATCTCCCGAGGTAAACTCACGATGTGTGTTGGATCGATTTAGAGCGGTGCTCGGAATATCTGAACACGGGCCTTCATATGAAATTGCATGCAGCACACAGCTGATAAACTGTACATTGCTCGAGCTGTCCCCTGAGGCAATACAGCGCTGATAAAATCGCGGCGGCACTTTGATTTTCACACAATCAAGTTATTTGTTTTAGCAGCTGTTGACGTTTCGAACATCTTCGATGTCTTTCCTCAGTAGTTACTCTACGTCTGACTGCTAGATGGCGCGGTTAGACACTCTTCCCACACTTGACTCAGCATGTAGCCCCCCTCGTCTCTGTTCATGTTCTTAGTCTTTCTTATCCACGACGCGGCTGCCTTCACCAATCTGGTAAAGCGGGTAGATTCTCTGTCCAAGACTTTTCTATTGTCCCAATCGATGTTATGGTTGTATGGGGCTACATGTTCCGTGATTGCTGATTTGTGTGATTCCGTCAATAAATTATGTTTTCCGTTGTGATCTAGTGAATCTTTTCTCTCTCACTGTTGCTGCATCTGTTTTGTATTCTTTTAATCTTACACCAAATTTACTACCCGTTTCTCATATACGTATGCCCTATCACAATTTGCACAAGCGATCTTATACACACAGTACGTCGTTTCATCAAGGTCCTGCTTGTCAAACCCTAGGTCCAGTGAGCTCTCGATGCCGTTGCTACTCCTGCCTGGCGCACGTACCTTTCCACAGTTTCCGTGATACCTTTCTCATGGGGCAGAACCGCGAGTGGTTTCGGGACCGTCTGTGAACCACTTGGACTTTTCTTTGTCTTGGAGTCATGCTAAGTCACGTGTGGGACCAGTGTCTGACCACGGTCACCACGCCATCTAGCGGTCAGACTCAGAGTGGATGTGGTGTGGCAATATTGGTAGAGCGCTCGCTTTCCAAGTGGGAGATCCGAATATGAACCCGTAGTATGCACATGTATACTTCACCAAGACAATTAATCCACATTGCTGCTCTCTACCCATGTGTATAAATGGGTACTCGGTAGGAAGTGAAAGCCTTTATGTAAAGGATCTTCTCAATGCCCATGAGCCGCTTGGAAGGAATGCTCCCTAGGGAGTGGAGTGCACACAATATTTTATCCTATGACCGGGGTTTAAATATTATTGGAAAGCGCTTAGAGGTGATAATCAGTAATATTAGGTGCTATATAAATCAAGTATATTATTAATATTATCATTATTATATCACCAATATGTTTCTTAAAGTGATTCAGGTAAAGTGTCAGATATTGCACAAAATGACATTTGAGACTTCAATCCTATATCAATATCATTGTAAAATACAATTGAAAGATTTGTGAAAGTTTGAAAGAAAACGAAAACCGTTTACCTCGTGAAAAAAGGGAATATTGATTTCATATTTTATCACCGAAAACTGATGGCTTACCGTAAATTTGTCACAGGAATGATGGTCCGCGGCCGTTGATATGCGCACCCGTACATGTACACATCGGCTCAGCTCAACAGTCGCGGGTACATCGACTCGTTGAATTGCGCTGCCGTGTCTATCTGGGAGGTTCAGCCCGTGATCGCGTTGCCCGTTGCGCGCCCGCCGGGTGGCCTGGGCGTGAACGTAATAACTACAGCTACCGTAGCTACCAAATAGAAGCAACTCCACGTACGCATATTCTGAATTTCCATTGTTCTCTTTCAAATTTTCTTATATAACTACTCACTCTCCCACTCTCATATAGTAGGCAACATCCGCCATATTGTGTATTCATTTTTCATGGAGACAATGGAATAGCGGGTCAGACTGAAAGGGGGCACACCGTATATTTTTTTCTACAGAATGTTCCCCCTGTATAATACATTATTGGCTTTCTTGCAGTGGCATGACTATTTTGAAAAGTGGGGGTGGGGTCGTGGAAGGGAGCAGGGATGGTGGATGGTGTGGGAGGGGTATCGCACTATCGACCCTCCCACAGTAGGGAGCTTTTGCAACTTTTCACTCGAAAAAATGTGCAGTGTGTTCCTTACCTTGGAATATACTAGAATTCAAGAAAGCATGACCTCGGGACCACATGATTGAAACCATTATAGAAACAGGCATACACCCTACATGCATGTCTTAGGCTACATTTGGGGAGGGTATGTGGGTAGACTTTTTGTATGTATCACCTCGGAAGTATGCTAGTTGTGCAAAGGATAGATATCCCCCACCATTCACCCTGTCATACCCCCAATCTATTCCTGTGATGTTTATATGCATGTCTATATATAGGCGACATTTGGGGAGGGTATGTGGGTAGATTATTTGTATGTATATCTTTAGAAGTATGCTAGTTATGCAAAGGAGAGATATCCCCCACCCTTCACCCTGTCATACCCCCAATCTATTCATGTGATGTTTTGTATTTTTATGGCAAATTATTAGGGGGGATGCGCCCCCAGGCAACATCACTGCATGTAGAGGTTGCTCCCCATGTACTCCTTATTTTTTAATAACACAGTGAATGAAAAATATAGATTTTCAGACAGTGTGAGCACATTATTTATCTTTTATGTCAACCAGTTGCAAATAACTACAAGTCTGTTTTGTGTTAGTATCTAACATGCGCACACACACACACACACCCACACTCACACATACTCTGCGGATACATCACTACACAGAGCCCACATTTACATTCAAGTACAGTCAAACCTGTTATAGCAGCCACCTTTTTATAGCAGCAAACCTGCCTATAATGGCCACCAAACATGATCCCTTGCAGAGAAAAGGAATGTAATGGAACCTGTCTATAGTGATCACCTTTCTACAGTGGCAACTTTGATTGGCAGTCATGGTACACAGGTTTGACTGTACATTTTCATGCTTCTAGCCGTTTTCCCCCTTTACCTGGTACTATGTGTGCATTTTTTACATTTCAAACTAACAAAATCGCCTGTTTGTGTATGCTGGTAAATTGTACTTTTTTGAAGTAGGATTTACATTCCTGAAATTTGAAGCAATGCAAATGGTTGAATAACTTGTGTATTTACACAGCATTTTCACATTTTATGAAAATCAATTATATAACAATATGCAATTATTGTTATTTGGATACTTTGTATTTAATTTTTCAATAAATGCAGAAGCAACTGTTACAAAAAATGAAATACTGGGTGATTGATTCAACTTTTGGATGTGTGCAGATCATGTAGTGTCTCTGTGAATTTATTTATTTATTTATTTATTTTGGTATACATTTCAAACTGATCAGCAGCAGTGCTGAAAGGATCAGTGTACATTGAACATCAAAACATACATAGTATAAACAATACAATATAGCAATTGTTACATTCGAATTTGAATGAATTGGAACAACAAAATTTACAAAACTAAATCACTATAAAATAAACAAAGCTACATTACACAAAGAATAAATATCAGATCATTGTGCATAATTGTGTCTCATACATTGTCCACCTAGCCATTTGGTTGATCCTGATCTATGAAAAATACAATTGAGTTGGCCGACCCTTCAATACCCTGCACATAATAGGGGAAGCCTCTGTGAATCCAAGCAAAAGGAGGGTTAAAAGGACAATTGGCATAGTGATACACACTCACATTTCTTCATGGGTGTTATTAGCAACTTCAATCATACATTATATCAATAACCTTGTACAATTATTCTGAATCATATTATTTATTAGTATTTCATCTGAGATAAACAATGGTTTGTTTGAGTTTTAAAAAATGATAAATTTATGTCATACACTATACAGGGAAACCCCGTTTAGCTCGCTTATAACGAGGTACCGTACTGCCCACTGATTTGAACTACAAATTAAAAACATCCTTTTTCATTAAATCATAATTACCTTTATCATGAAAGATATATTATCAAATTTATTTTGATTGAATTTGAAAAAGATAACAGATTGTTGCTATGAGCACTATTCGGTCATTGTTACTTCCCGCAACAAAACTTATCTTTGTTGATACAGTGGAACCTCCTAACAAGAGGTACCGGATACAGCGATGATAATTTTACACGTCAAGGATCTTTGTATTTTATTATTTTTAAGCCCAGACACAAGATACCCGACATAAGGTATTCAATCCAATTGTGCCCGAGGTGCTTGTTATAATAAGGTTTTGTTAATTTTTGCCAAAATGTGTGCGTGAATAATTCCATGCTAAAGAGTTGTATTTGAGAAATGAACTGTTTATGCTATATATCAATTTGAAGGCCTTATCGGTAGGGCCTTAACCCCTTGACCACAGGAACCAAGTGGGTTGTGTACAAAGTCTATGGGGATTTCATAAACTCGTAGGGAACGGGTTAATTTGGCATCAGCATGGTGAGGGATCTGTGGGCAATCACTGGCCGAACATCCCTGCCACTTCCCACGGTCGACGTCCACATCTAACATGTCTCATACGCTAGAAGTCCTGCTCCAATATTATGGTGTTTTCGCTCAGCGACGTACAGAGCTTTCAACGACGCAGGGAGCGATCTATTGACCCGTTCACCGCGCTCAAATAACTTTCGTTGACAAGCAGTTTCGCTAATTTGGTGAAGGCGGACGTACATTCGTAGACTGCATGACGTCACATCTCGTTGTCACAAGCAATGTATAGACAACGCATGGCTGGCTTGTATTGTTAACACGCCAACTAATTGTCTATGTACTACACATGATAGCAATGTGCTGAATGTTTACCTCGCTACAAGCATGTTGATTGGTTGACCATAGAGCTGTATCGTGCCGTCGCATAATAACCGGAATAATTCTGACCAAAGTGTGTCGCAGATTTAAACCCAAGAACGGTCGGCCCGCTGTTACTGTAGGAAGTTCTTGATTTTGCACACGAACTGCAGGATTCCCCGTTTGCAAAAACCTGCTAGCTTAGTTCCTTGCTAATGGACGTTGTGGGTCCGTTTCCCGCAGGGTATGAGCATGGCGACTGAAGGGTCTGCGAGAACTTGGGTGTTGGCGGCCTGGTTATTTGTTCTGGGTGGTGTGGTATAGTGGGTGTGTAGAATCTTGATGGGTCTTGAAGAAATCTATAGAGAGGGTGAGATTTGTGAAAAAAGGAATGCAATCAGATAAATAGTAATGTGTAAGTCATGTGCACTTATTGCACAAAATGAACCACAAACATGTATTCATGTAGTAAAAATAGGATTTGATTTCTAATCAACATGGACCAAATTTGTTATTTTCCCTTCAGTTTGTTATTCAGCTGTTAGGATCGAAGCTACACTATAATTATTGACTCTAATTTTATTCCATTGTCAATTTTTCAGTAGCAGTTTTCATCTGTTTTTCAATCGGTATACAGTATACAGTATGCCTAATGCATTTGTCTCTAATAAGCAAAATAATAAATCTAAGGTCCACATTCTGAAAATATTGCAGAGATACAAAATAAAATCATGCTAAAATAATTTTCATCATTCTGAAAATGGTGTAAGGGAATGCAAATTCTACAATGCATTGTGAATCTTTTCTCATGTCCAGTAATGTCGGCCCTTGTTTATTGAGATTTTCTGTTATATAACATAACAATCAAGCCCATGATAAGTTTTCAAAATATGCGCTCAATGCACATTCTTTCCTCCTCTGACATTTATCTGTGTTGTTTTCCCAGTTTCGAATCCCAGTGAGATCACTTTGTGCAAGTATAGCAATTGACACACAATGGTATGCCAAAATAAACTCTCATTGATTTTGCCTGCTAATTTGAAGATGAAATTCTAGTTTCAGAACACAGATCTATCATTTATCTCTGTCCACAGTCCAAGAAAAAGGTTCTCAATGAATTACCTTAACCATAAGTCAATCGGGGTCACCACCAGCACAAATCGTGTGAGTCGTGTCAGCATGCAGATTGCACGTCCATTCTATCGGTACTCGGAAATCCTCTATGTATAATGTCGAAGAGAACAGCCACATCCAATGCTATAAAATGAGGATAAAAATCAAAAAGTTGCTTAATGATGGCAATTGGTATGGAAAGTCAATTGCCTTATGTAAGACAAAAAGAAAACACTGATCATCCAAGGTTTTTGATTGCCAAGCCTAATATCTAATCATTAGACTAATGAAAAAAACTTGTCCTGAAGTAAGAGATTTGCAGATTAGCCGGAATTTTCCATGGAGGCGGAGGGGGGGGGGGGGGGGGGGGGGGTGAGGTGGGTCACACAAGGGAGCAGAGCTATGCGGCTTTGTACGGCAACAACATGGGCGGCGGGCCGGTACAGAAAGTTTGACATATTTGACGTAGTCGTACAACATTTCCGAAGCCGAGAGTATGATTTAGTATTGGTTTAAAATTTTCGACATTTTCGAGGCCGAGACCACGGTTCTTCGTACTTTACGAGGTCAAGACCGCTAAAGTATCATCTCGGACCAGTAAAAATTTGAAATTGGGAGGTGGATCAATCCACCCAATGCACCACCTGACCACCACAATTCACAATGACAATAATTTTTTTATTTTGCAACATTTCACTTTTGTCTTTTGAGTTAGACCGAGTACTACACAGACACAGTGCATTCCAGACCATAGACCTAACATTATCAAAAATGAGCATCGATAAAAAAACACAAAAAACGGATTACCCATTCTATATCAAATTTGAGAAGGCCCATCATTTCATAATCGTAAGTCATAACAAAAGAGATATCAACATAACTAGATCGGCAAATCTATTGCTTTCATGGCCTCTTTGACATGATTATCATTGTCATTTTCACAGTGAAAAAGACAATAATAATGTCAAAGAGACCATGAAAGCGATAGATTTGTCGATCTACACTCAAACTTGAATTGCTGATTCTGTAATTGGGCTCTTGACTTGGGAGGACGTACCTTAGACGGGGCTTCGATCGGCGCGCTGAGCTGTCCCGGCCGTGCATGACCGTGCGTGTCGTCTCTTCGATCACCTGCAGCTTCTCAGACTCAGCTCTGCATGCATCTCAATTATCAACCAAATTGTTGTTTTTTCTTCTTGATGAACCTCTAGATCTCCTCCCAGGCCGCATTCTCATTCGCATTTTATTTGTAGATTCTCAAACGGTTTCTTGCTAGTGGTATTTAGTACACAATGCAAATATGCACAGTACTTCGCTCACTACTACCGCTGTAGCTGTACGCGTATCGTACACGTATTACGTACGTACCGGCTCTCTACGAACGTACGTCTATGACTAGCTGTATGCAATATAGCCGGGCGGGGATCGGACACAATATAGCAGGCACGACAAGGTCAAAGGTCACCTAAGACGTTGATTAACGCTTAAGAAATAAAAGATTTAAATGATAATTATCTTCATACTAAAGGGACATTTGAAAAAATCGAACCCTATTTTATTCCTCTCTTACCATAAGCTAAACAACACGGTAGAAGAGAAACGAGGAAGCTCCAAGTCATTTTCGTGGATTTGGACACTTTACATGATTCACTTTAACAATTTTATAATTTAGATGGGGTAGGATTATAAATAATTACAGAAAATTGGTCTAAGTAAGTTGCCTATTTATAAACATGTCACTCTATAAAAAGAATGTTCAAGTTTGACAATTTTAATCCAGCCCAGCAACTGTAATCTAAAGGGGATCAACATTAGTTTAAAGGGACATTGTCCATAGTAATTCCATCATCCTCTTTAATATGAATTCCTACAGCACAGAGATGTTTTAATCCACTTAGAACTGAATCAATAAATTGGGCAAATCAACTCAATTTCAATTCTGTAATGGTCTTTATCATGTTGTCTCACAGTTTTGTCGGCAGTTGCAATAATAAGCAAATACATCAATGTGGGGCGAGCGGAGAAGAACATTGAAATTCTACTGCACAAAGATGCCTCAACCAACTTAATAGGAAACTGAGGATGATACTTGTGATTAGAAAATTTATAGATTTATCTAGATTTAATAGATCAATTTATAGATATGTAACAATTGTATTCTGTAAACATTTTGTTGTTGTTCTTTCCATAGTACTGTCGGCGGTTGCGATGATAAACCAATCCGTCAATGTGGGGCAGGCAGAGAAGACTTTCTTTAGCACAAAGATGCCTCTACTCATGAAAGAACTCACACAATCTTCAGACACAGTGCATATTAAATAGTATTTATTAAAAACAACTATTTTATTGTTTTGTTCTTTTCATAGTACTGTCGGCAGTTGCGATGATCAACCAATGCGTGGATTCAGGACAAGCGGAGAAGACTTGTGAAGTGCTACGAAACGAAGATGCGTGTTTGGCGGACGTAGAGGCCGATAGTTCGCTCCATCAGAGGTATCAAGATCAGCTACTCGCCTGCAAGAGAGCAAAGTCTCAGGTAAATGATAAACTCATGATGGACATTGCTCCCTTTCGTAACAAAATCTTAAGATCAAAGCAAATTTCCAAAATACACTTGTTCACAATGAATGTACATGTAAACCCTATGGTCCCTTTCAATCATTTGCTTCAAAATGTAATAAATGTAGTAAAGATGCCATCACATTGCCTATTTCCCATTTTCCATTTTCCAATTGTAAAAAAGAAAGAAAAAAAGATGCTGATAATGATGATGTTAATTATGATGTTGATATGATGATGATAAAGGCATTGGTGGTGGTTTATGATGGTGTTGATGATTAGGAGGAGGATGAGGATAAGTTGATGAGGATGACGATGCTATCACTTTGCCCATTTCCCAATCGTAAAAATCAAATAAAAAATACCCTAATTCATTAGATCTAAGATCCATATACAGTATGGTGACCAAGAGAGCAATAGCTAAGATAAATGATAATGATGATGATGATGAAAATTATGATGATAATGATGATGATGATGTTGTTATAATGCTGTTATCCGATCCGGATCCGATCCGAGATCCCGGCGGTAATGGCTTCCGAGCCGATTCCGAGACAGATCCGAGAAATATTTTTTCTCGGTAGAAAATATCGGAAGATTTTGCCGACCCATTTTCTCCAGTGATAATTGAACATGTGTATGTTTGACAGTCCATTAAGTAGTGTAATTTAAATAAGAAATGGGGAAATCAATATTGTTTACTTTATGAGTGGTTATTTTGGAGAAATTCTTGGTTCGTCAGTTCGCGATTCGTTTTGCAGTCGAAAATTGAACAGGATGCGCGAAATTGCTAGTCATTTGAACGATGTTGTGGACGGATGTGCAATCAAAGTTACGCCGATACTCGATGGGAGACGTCTGTTGGATGTCTGTATGATCGAGCTAATAAGCCAGTGCATTCAAAATGTGGCTCTGAATACGTTTTATTGTCATTTGCACATTTAAAAATGTTCTGATATTCTACTTACATGATATCTTGGCGTTTGATAGCTGGGCGGAAACAAAAATATGCCCCTAAACAATGAAAACAATTGCGCAAAATATCGATAAAAAATTACTACACCGCTCCCGTTTGCTTGTATCATTGCGTGTGCAGATATAGATCCGCCGCCGGGAATTCCCCAATTTTCGGCGGATGGATCTTGCGTAAGAAAAAACGTTCACCATAACACACGCAAAGTAATACGACCAAATTAACGCCTAATAACTTGTTGCATGTGCATGCAAGCTATAGCTAGCTAACTCATTCGAGTTCTCTCGAGGCCTAGCCGTCCGTAATCCGATTTTTTTCTTTGGAAATATATCGATAATTCAGCAGTTTTGTCTTTGATTTGGGGGGTTATTTTGTATTCTGTTCGGCTTTCAGATGCCATGTTATCATGTAAGTAGATTACCAGAATTGTGTGGTTCCCTAAAAGGGTAATTTATAGCCGATTTTTGAGGGCAGTGGCCCGGCAGTGGCTCACAAGCGCGGTTTTCCACGCGATTGGCGGGTTGAGTTTCTGTGAAACGTGTGGTGCGATGCCGAACAAACCATCGAAAAAATACTTTTCTTGCGAAACTCTGAATAATCTGAATATTATTTTTCCGTAAAAATTGATATGTACATGCCTCGAAACGTCATTATTATTAATATTTTTGCCATATAAAACAAGAAAGATGAGTCTACAACGCTGCATTTTTTCAGAGCAAATTGCAATATTTTTTTTCTCCGAGATCCGATCCGATCCGAGATCTCGTTAGCGATATAGAATTCTAACGATCCGAGAACGGGCCGGGATTTTTTGTTTACCTAACAGCATTATGTTGTTATGATGATGATAAAGGTGTTGATGGTGGTTCATGATGGTGATGATGACAATGGTGATAATGATGATGATGATTAGGGAGAGGATGAGGAGGATAAGTGGATGTTGATGATGATGATGATGATGATGAGGAGGAGGATGACGATAGTGATGATGATGATGATGACGCAATGACAAATGAGGAGGGTAATGACGACAAAAGTGATGCAATATAGTTACTTTTCTACTTTGTTTCTTAATAGTTCATTTTTATTTTTTATTTTTTTGCTAGGATGGTGAGGATTTCTTGACCCAGGAGGAGATCCAGCAGGTGGTTGATTCAGTCAATGGAGAAATACAGGAAGAACATCAACGTGAGTACCTTATCAAATTCTGCATAATTTCACCTTTAAAGGTGCACCTGTAAAGTGTCAGATATTGCCCAAAATGACATTTGAGACTTAAATCCTGTACCATAATCATTCTAAAATACGTCCGAATGATGTGTGAAAGTTTCATTGAAAAAGAACACTGCTTTCCAGGTTAAAAAAAGGCGAAAATATGCGTCGGCTTTACAACAAATTACTGTATGACGTTTATGAGGTTTAGGGCCGTTCAGTAACGCTCTTGAGCTGAATGATAGATATCGTCATACTAAAAGGGCATTTGAAAAAATCTAACCCTATTTTATTCTTCTCTTACCATAAGCTATACAACAGAAGAGAAACGAGGAAGCTCCAAGTAATTTTCGTGGAGTTAGACACTTTACAGGCATCCTTTTAACAGGATCTAGTATTGTGTTGACATTTGCAAAAACTGACCAAGAGTTGATAAAGACTGTATTTCTCAAATTTAATATGTCCACTGAGTGATGTGTGAAAATTCCATGGTAAATGAATGTCATATGACCGAGTAATGAGCGAAAATGCAAAGTAATATTTGCTTACTCATTGAACTGACTTTGTACACGGTTATATTTGTCCAGTAGATGATTATAAATCTGAATACTTCAAATCATACATACCTTTATAATGGAAGAGAAATTTTGAAAACCAAAAGCTGTTCCATGCTTCTATTGGTAATACAAATACAACGAGATACCACTAGAGTTCTAAATTATTTTTGTGGATTTGGACAATACGATACAGCCTTTAATAAAGGGATCTAGTAACATTGTCAAACCCTCAAAGCTTCCTTGGAACTCTAGTGGTTCTCACATACATGTACCTGTACAGTATGTGCTTATTCAAACCTACTGTATATTGTGTTTATGTTGTGCAGTGGTTATTATTTTATAAGCTCCTTAAATTCTGATACATGTAGATGTCCATATTTCGGTTGTAGCACAAGTTTATTTTTAGTCACTGTCGCAAAGCTCAACAAGTGAGTATTAAATGGGCTCCATGGGTCTGTGAGTGTACAGCATGTATGTGTTCTAATTTGAGTTTTTCTTTTACTATAACATTTCTCAACCAAATTTAAAAAAAAAATATTCTCTTTGTTTTGTATGGTAGAACAACATTTAGGTCCGATGCATCAAGTCTCAACACCGAATAGTAAATTGTCACCCTTTCCCTTATTATGCTAATTTCTGATTTAAAAATCACACACATACACACATGAATGTTTCTTCTCCCTCATTTATCAACCAATTTCAATTCTGATTATTTACTCAGATAAAGCAAAGTTTGCCAAACAAAACCACTTTCCCTACCAACTCTGACAATTTACTTCCTTCCTTAATTATGCATATTTATACAAATTTATTTGTAAATCACACAAAATTCATCTTCTTCACGTGTTATCCCATTTGTATCTGATAGAGCTTTATAGTTGACTGCACTTGTACGCAGCAGGTTGAAATTGTACTCATTCATTATAATTATTATATATTTGTAGATATTCATTACTTTAAAAATGCTTCTTCTTTCTCAAGTCATTTAATTACAATTCTTTTTTTTATGCCTCCGCAACGAAGTAGCCGGAGGCATTATGTTTTCGGGTTGTCCGTCCGTCCGTACGTCCGTCCGTACGTACGTCCCGTTCTCGTGATCGCGTTATCTCAAGAACGGATTGACGGATTCTGACCAAACTTGGTACATGTATGTATCTTGGGGGGACGATGATCTGATTAGATTTTGGGGTCATCAGGTCAAAGGTCAAAGGTCACAGAGCTCATTATATATGCAAAAAAAGCTTGTGATCGCGTTATCTCAAGAACGGATTGATGGATTCTGACCAAACTTGGTACATGTATGTATCTTGAGAGGACAATGATCTGATTAGATTTTGGGTCATGAGGTCAAAGGTCAAAGGTCACAGCTCATTATTTATGCAAAAATAGCTTGTGATCGCGTTATCTCAAGAACGGATTGATGAATTCTGACCAAACTTGGTACATGTATGTATCTTGGGGGGACAATGATCTGATTAGATTTTGGGGTCATGAGGTCAAAGGTCAAATGTCACATAGCTCATTATATATTCAAAAATAGCTCGTGATCGTGTTATGTCAAGAACGGATTGATGGAGTCTGACCAAACTTGGTACATGTATCTTGGGGGGACGATGAACTGATTAGATTTTGGGGTCATGAGGTCAAAGGTCAAAGGTCACAGAGCTCATATATGCAGAAATAGCTTGTGATAGCGTTATCTCAAGAACGGATTAACGGATTCCAGTCAAACTTGGTACATGTATGTATCTTGGGGGCTGATGATCTGATAAGATTTTGGGGTCATGAGGTGAAAGGTCAAAGGTCACTTAAAGCTCATTATTGTGATACCGTCAAGATCTAAAAGACAGAGTACCATAAAAATTGAGTTGATAAAATTAATTCAGTGTACATGTTGATTTGGGCTTGATATAAATAAATCGCGTAATGGCGGAGGCATCATTTTCGACTGCGCGCAGTCGAAGATCCATCTAGTTTCTTCTTCTGATAGAGCTTCATTAGCTTAGAAATAAACATCATGTACTGAACTTTGACATTTTACTCTTTTGATAATGCTTATTTATTCTTAAATCGTTTTTTTTTTTAAAGAAAAAAAATGCCTGTTTATCCTTATAGATAAGCAGTGTATTAAATCTAATGTAAGTTATATACTCACCTGGGAATAAACCTTCTCTTAATACCAAAATTTAACATTTATGATACAATTTGCAATTTACAAACTTTGGTCATATTAACCCGTTCAGGACGGACTGATTTTGCTACAACATGTATTCTGCATAGACCAAAGCCTGAATATTTTCGGGACCAGTCCTGAACGGGTTAAATGGACTGAATCATACATGTACATGTATGTAATCTTGTATATTAATCACCGACTATCAACAGATTATACTCTTGAAAAGGAAATACCTTGAACTGCGAATGTTACAATCATGATAAAATAATGTTCAGTATATAAACAGGGACTGACATTTGGAAGTACTTCATTTGATTAAAAGATGAGATTTGTTGAATAACAACACAATGTGAACTAGATCCTGTACAAACACTGAAGATGACCAAATGATAGAATAATTATACTAGTTCATTAATTAGATAAATCAAATATGAAGATGACCTTCATTATCTATTGGCAATAATGTTGAAAGTAAAGGATGTTGAAATTGTTTATTGGGCAGGTTAAAGTACTCCAAGCAAAAGATTGGCATGTGATGGCGTAATTTACTCGCATGCAGTGGCAGTGGCAGTGGCATAGCGTGGTCGGACAGATTGGGGGCACAGCCACACACAAAATGATGGGGGGGGGGAGCACAATTTATGTTTTTTTTTTTCACCAATGTTTCCCTTATGTTTTTGTTTTCCTTCAATTACTGGGGGGGGGGGGGGGGGGGGGGGAACAGGTCCCCCATGCCCCCTGTAGCAATGCCACTGTGTAGTGGCATAACCATGCTAAACCCAAAGTAGGGTAAACAGGTGACCCGATTCCAATGCAAAAGGGGGCTTGCATACAATGTTAAAAATTGCATTGGTGTTTTGTATTTTCAACCTTTTTTCTCTTGAGGAGTGGGGATGGGGAGGCAGTAATAGGTCAAGATTTGTTTGATTTTCCGGAAGGAATTGGACGGGTAATCCCCCCCCCCCCCTTGTGTGCCCCCACCCCTTCCATTTACCCTCGTGTTAGCTGCAGTAGTACATCACGCAACTGATTCATGTCTAAAAGCTGAAAAACAAAAGTTTGAAGGGAAATGGAATGCCTGTCTGGAATAAGCGTTGGTCAGAGATCAATGATAATAGCATTTCATTTTTATTTTCTACATTTTCAACTTGTTTTTTAACTGGTACTAAAAGTTGACATAAAGTTCCTGGACTGGAACAATGTTCAGTTCTTGATATTACATGTAGTTCAGTTTAGTTCAGTTTCTGTTTAATTCATCCACACATTATTCATTTCAGTAGATATTTACTGGTATATTAATGCAGGGACATACTTTGAAATTGTGTAAAGGTGAACCAGATAATGTTAGAAACGTGAACTGCTGATTACATTTCTGATCACCAGTATAATCATTTGTACCATCTAATTTGGAACTACAAGCTTGGAAGAAGTTGGTTGAGAATTCCTTTTATTGATTGAGTTTGTTAAAATATTCATCCTTGTTAACCTGCTACCTCTGGAACTTTGTGCAATCGATTGGGATGTGTATTAAATAGATGAAACAGATTTAATTTGCGAGCAAAAAAAAGTTTGTCTTGTATTCATTCTGTGATTGCGTTATTCAGCAATGTTTGATAACTGACAGTATTAGCCTCTACCAAGTGTACTGTTCTGTATTGGAAAGCTGATATATAGGATGAAACAGATTTAACTTAGCGATCAACAAAGTTGGAGCTACAATCTTAGATGAAGACTTGTTGAATATCGTTATCTTGTATTCATTCTGTGATTGTGTTAACTCTGTGGGAATAACTTTTGACATCTCAGATGAAACCAGATTTAAAATTGTGATCAACTAATGTTTTAACTCGTCGTCTGTTAAATGGATTACGTTACGACAATGTGGGGTTTTCCGGGAAAATATCTTCTTCCGATCAGCTGGCTTATAGGCATTACAGAAAGCTGTGTGTCTGCATTCACAGGTATTGTGGTGGTTAATGGAACTTTCTTGCAAGCCTCCACACTAACTTTTTTTCTCTACTAGCCCATTCTGGCAAGTGAAATCATATTTACACAAATTTTACTTGCCCAGACATAAAATTTCTTTGCTCGCTAATACATGTATCTATATTTACTTGTAAGTAATTACATTCTACCTTGCAGTTAAAGAGAGATTTAAGTTGCCCAATCAAGCAAGCAAACTAGACCATTCATGACATTTTATTCATCAATTTGTACTTGCCCCGGGCAAAATAATGTACAAATTAATGCCTGGAGATAACACTAGTATCAGAGCACCTTCAAGAGTTTAGTTTTTTTAATTTTGTTATAGATCATCCAGAGTCTGTTTTTCCAGTCAGGGGGAAAATTAAAGTTTATTTTTCGGGGGCTACTTTTCAAGCTTGCCTGCATGAAAATAGCACTCTAAAATTTATTTTGGAGTCAATTCTATGATGTCAAATTATGGGGGCTCTTTGTAGCATTTGGGGGGTTAAATTGCCCCGAACCCTCTTGTATTTTGTTCACTACCAGTTCCAGTTCAATTATTCTTAAGATAAATCCACTACCCTGTTAAAACCAAGATTATGGTCAGTGAACTTTCCAGCTTGCTGCACACTTGCTCCCCTTTTCGTCAACAATCCTCCCTTTAAAGGTACTGGTTACAACATGTTTGAATACAAAAATGTTTTGCAAAACTCTTTACTTTGGAGTTAAATTAAACTTTTGTTATTGGTGGTGTTGTTATTCTTATTTTCATTTATCATTATCATTATCATTATTTTTGTTGTATAATAGATATTGGCATTATAATTATAAGCAGTACTGGTGGTAGTTGTAGTATCATAAATAATAATATTATTATAATTATTATTATTATGTAAAAAAGTCACAAGTATAAATGTACAATGTATGTACATTTAATACACTACAAACCAAACAGCAAAAGTAAGTTATACATGTAAGTGACTAAGCAACCATATAACATATTATGAACTATGCTGGCAATCCTTATGAAAACAAAAAATTGATTCAATTTAAATACCCTGAAAAGCACTTTCATATTACAAAATAGGGCACTGGAAATGGTACTCAAAGCATTTAACCTGTTCAGGACTGATTGATTTTGCTATAACATAGACCCCAGACCGGAGTATTTTGTGGACCAGTCCTGAATGGGTTCATTGACTTATCAATCTACGTTATATATCAATCTATAGATAAAAATAGATCACAGCTGATATAGGCTGAAAAACACTTTCATCATAAGACAAAGTATGGCTCTGAAATCAGTCATTCATAGATTTGATTGATTTGTGAAGCCGCTCTTTATTGATCTGTGTGTTGTAAAACAGTTACAGCTGCAATGATGTACTAAAAAGTGGGGATCAACAATTTAGGGATTAGTAAACGTCCTTGTGGGGGCATGCATCCATGCGATGTACTGTAGGTTGCATGCCCTGGGACAGGTTTCTGTATCAAGTGCCTCATTTGCGACATTTAGTTTTAAATGCCATTCTGTGACATCTCTTAATGACATAACGATTTATAGACATTCATTTTGTGAGAAGTCACAGTTGTGGGTGTGATGTGTCTTAGTGTCTATTTATGGGAAGCAACACCTGCATAGTTTGTGTGGTGCCAGTATTTTTCAAAGGGTCATCAAAAGCATTTTGGCTGTGAAACACAATTCATTATTATTAAAATGTCGCTGGACACAGGACATTGGACAATGAACATAACAAAGAAATGTTGGTCTGCTTTCAAAGGTAAATAAATGCATTAAAGGGAAAGTTGAGTTTTGGAAGAGAGGGTGCTAGACTACTTAATTGGTTTGTGAGGTAATGAAAAACTGAGTGTAAAATTTGAAAGAGCATAATATTTAAACAATAAAATCATCTTTGTTTGATCAAAATCGGTTCAGAAACGGCTGAAATATCCATAAATATAACAATTTGTAATAAACCCGGGGCCCCGGGTTTATTAGAGAATTTTGAACCAGCCGTTAAAATTTTTTTTAAATGCTTCCTCTTTTCAAAAAAGTTACAAAATAGGTATTTAAATAGTTGTTGGTTATTTCTCTATCTAATCACTATTTCAACAAAGCATCACATGCAAAATATTTTATTCAAAATGGTTGAAACCGATGAGTGTTTAGAGAGCGCCCTCTTACGTTTTAACGGCTCTTTTTGAATGATAACATGATATTTACTACGTCATTTGTAATTTTGTGTTCCTTTCTAGTTATAACTATTAGTTTGTAATGTAATGATGCAGGTTTTGGTTACTAAAATTCAGTTTCACTAAAACTCTACTCTCCTTACCAGAACTCAACTATCCCTTTAATTGATTGGCATTATTTATAGCTGTTTGGTAATGTTTTAAAAACCATCGGCATTATGAGGGTTGTGCTTTGTTTCCGAGTTCCTAATTACCTCTGATGATGATAACCTATTTGTCAGTAAAAACTGCGTATAGAGATGGTCCAACGAAGAAATAAATGGTCTCTACGATCAGGTGTGTTTTTTTTTTTTATAGACAGGTTCATTTATAATTATTTAAATTACGTTCTTTCTTAGGAAACGAGAATGGTGGTCTTTATAAGGAGGTGGTTGCTAGATCATGTTTGACTTTAGCTACCAGTTGTTGATTTGTATACTGCAGAAAAACAAAGGGATTGTGTATGTAAGGTGGTCGCTAGGTCGTAGGTTTGAATGTTAAATGTATCTACCATTTGTTGAGTATTGAAGAAGTGGAGTTTGTGTACCGAGTATTGTACATTGTATGTTAGCCAAATCGCAAATAACTTCATGAACCTGTTCACATCGAGATTCTGAAATCCCCAAACACTTTATACATAGCCAAACAGGTTTCCGCGAGCAAACAAAGTTTCCCACGCATCGCCCGAAACCTGTTCACATCGAGATTCTGAAATCTTCAAACACTTTGTACATATCCCACCAGGTTTCCGTATTACAGCAATTGGTTAATATCATGATTGCTCTGTTTGTGTACGCAGGTATTCTTGCGGTTGCGGCCATCAACGAGGCTATCGATGGCGAAGATGCAGAGGAAACGTTGAGGGCGCTGCAGATGCCCGCTGCCAAGCTGCGAGAAGTGGAAGAACCCAACTCGCTGCTCTACCAGAAGGTCCTGCAAGCAGAGAAACAGAGCAAGGGACAGGTAAGTCGCAGGCAGTGATTGTGATGATGAGGATGATGATTATGATGAGTGTTGTTGATGATGATGACTACAAATACGATGATGATGGTGGTGGTGATGATTATTACCACAACTATGACATTGATGATGATGATGATGATGATGATGATGACGACGATGATGACAATGACGAGGATGATAATGATGGTGGTGTTGTTATTGATAATTCGATATGGACATGATGGTGATGATGTTCCAAATCTTTGGCGCTCATTTTGAGAGGGTTTTCTGACTTATTGGTCGATTTGTGGTGTAAGGTCACATTTTATACTGTCTTCTTTTTTTTAATGGGCTAAGGAGAGTCAGAGAGTGAGGAGTATGTTCCAAAGCCACTGAACTAAAACAGTTATAGTAGAACTTTGACCTTGGCAATGTTTATTTCCTTCCAAGAAAATTCAGCTTTAATTTGCTTCATTTGTGATTGCAACATATCCTGTATCCCTGCACTCAATGTGCTCAAGACTTTGGGTTTTCCCCGCTTATACATCTTCTTGCCAATTTTGTTGTTGGTGCAATGGATCCTTGAAGAGATGGGGTAGGGTGAAAGCCCAATGATAGTTTTAAAAAGATTATGTACATGTGACGTAGTGTGGCAAGATTGGTAGAGCGCGTGCTTTCCGATCTCGAGACCCCGAGTTCGAACCCTGCCCACTCCGTTTGCCCTTCAGCAAGGCATTTAATCCACATTGCTGCTCTCTACCCAGGAGTATAAATGGGTATTTGGTCTGGTGTTAATTAGCCTGGGCGCTATCATATGGCTGCCATTGGCTAGTATGCTCCCCGGGGAGTTGAGATGGTGTGCAAGATAATTGTGCGGGTTTGACCTGTACCTGATGACCAAGGGTAATAATAAAGCGCATAGGGACATGCAATTGTGCTTATGTGTTATGCGGTATATAAAAGTGTTTCATTATTATTATTTATTATTATTATGTGACTGCCTCTATAAATCTCTAGATGTTATTGCACATTTATTACAAATCATTTATGAATATCAAAGTTAAAGGCTACATGTAGATCCGAAACCGACATGTGTTTTAATAAGACTTTCGGTTTTCCCCACTTGTGCTTCTTCTTGCCAAATTCATTGTTGGTACAACGGACTTTTCCAAGAAGAGTAGGGGTACTGTCAAAACCTCTCCGGAGTTTGGGGAAACACACATAACTGCCTCTATAAATCTCTACGTTATTGCACATTTATTACAAATCATTTATATCAAAGTTAAAGGCTAGATCAAAAACCGACATGTGTAGTACTGTAAGATTGACATTATAACCAATGTAACTGAATGTTGGGGAGGTTTACAAATGAAAAATGTACATAATCAATTGATTCACCAAATATCTACACATAAACACAAAATGCCAAATGGTGTCCTTTCACATGAAAAACATATATATAAAACGAGCTTTGATTTGAATTTGCATTTATCAAATTAACTGAGTTATGAGTATTTCAAAAGAAGTGCTATGTCTTTGATCTTTTGAAATGCTCCCTATCATTGTATTTAATTTGGCCCCATATTTAATTGCAGAACCAAACTTGTGCTTTTCAAGTGGTTTCCACAATATCAAGGATATGATATGAATGACTGTTAGGCTCAAATTATGCATTAATAACATTTAAAGTGATTAAACTTGACTATCTCTTTGGTCTTAACCTGTTCACTACTATATTTTGCAATTCCTGTAGAGTTCATGCAGGGAGCACCAGGTTCCCGTTGGTAACGGGTTAAATAGTCTCATGACTATGTTGATATGACCTAATGTTTATTGCGAAATCAGTCTTGTGATATATATTCAAGTGATTTTCAAGCGGTTACCACAAAAGCTTATCTTTGCCAATGCTATGTCTATGATAAGAATGATTGTTAAGATCAGATGTATAATAGCATGTAAAGCAATTATACTTGATTATCTATTTGATCCTAAAAATGCTCTTGGCTTTTAAGTTATTATATGACCTCAAGTGTGATTGAAAAACAAAACAGTTGTTATATTTTTTATTCTAAGTGGTACCCATAAACCTTAGTTTGTTCATTGTTCTTTCCCTTGAAGAAGAACAGAATATTATGATTTTAATGACCGTTTAGATTTAGTAATTGGGGTTTATTTAAAGCAAAAAATGTATTTATTTATTTGACCTTTGAAAATGTTCATGACTTACATGTAGTTAATATGACCTAATGTAGTTAATATCACCTCAATATGACCTCATGAAGTTAATATGACCTCATGCATATTGGAAACCAAAACTTGTTATTTTTTTATTATTCATAAGTGGATCCCACAAACCTTTTGTCTGTTCAATTGTCCTTTCATATACAGAATAACAGGATATGATAAATATTGATAACTGAAAAAAACATTGCGAGTTTCAGGTTCCAATCAACAAATATTTCCAATGAAAAATAGTATATTAGAATTGAATTCCTCACAAGGATTAGCAATAGATGTTCTTTTTTGTGTTTTGGGGTGGTTCGTTGTTACAAAGGAATAATTATGCAGGGCTTTAAATTAGCATTAGCCTTCTAGACAAAAAACACAAAAAATCGCTTCAGGCCACCTATTGATGCAAAGTTTACTCACCCATTTTGGGCAGCCAAATATAACAAAGATTTTCTTTATTCGTGGCCACCATATTCTGCTTTACCCTTGGGCAACCAGAACTTTGTCAAGTCTTGATCTTACTTGCCCAGCTGGGTCACCAGTAGCCCATTTCATAAAACACTTGTAATTGTTGTAAGCGTCCAATTATTGTAACTATTTGGTCAACAGCCAATCAGCATGGAGCATTACAGCTGTTGCCATGGCAGTTACAATAATTGGACACTTACAACAATTGCAAGTGTTTTATGAAATGGGCTACAGGAAAATTTGTTCGTTTCTAGCATTACAATATGCCATAATCTTTCCTCAAGTGAAAGAATGTAACATACATGTACATTCATCTTTGTGCATTTTCATTGTTTTATTGAGCTGTACATGAATAATTTTGATATGCCAAAGTGTTACTTCAATGCCTGGAATCATGTGACTCTAGAGGAAGGGAGGATACTTCCTGTTGTGTCTTTAAATATGCAATAAAACAGTATTTTACTTTTTGATTGTTTTTTATAGGAAGTGATTGTATACATATTGGTTTGCAGTATTGTTTTATCTTGACAGGTACCTCATAAATAGTTCTACATTGACCGTAATTGATATAATTCATAATGAAATATTAATGAAAATACATTCTTGATGTATACTGTTACATGTATACACAATAAATTTGTGTGTTTAAAACTTTAGGAATTTCCTTTGTCCCTGTCTCGCTGTAAAACCTTTCTAACTTGTAAATTATTGATGCAATTATATTTTTCTTTTCTATCTCTACGTTCTGTTTGTTTAGATAACTTTACTTTAAGTTGTAGGATAACAAAGTGGTGTTTGTGTTGCTTCAGTAACTTACTGTTTTGGGGTTATTTCATTTTCACCTTATTATTGGTTGATTTGTACTCTTTTAATTTTCTGATTTTGTTTATATTTTGCTTTTTGTTCTGTTTTTAGTCCCAAGAGGATGACCAGGCTGTGCTGTGGTTGGATGAGATCCAGGATGCGGTGGATCGGGCAAACAAAGAAGCGGTGGCCGCCCACAGATGTGAGTTACCATGACAACAGAGCATAACAGACAATAGTCTGTCAAATATTTAGGGTTCATAATAGTATATTGTGTCATTTATTTTACGAGGAAATTCTCATGTTCAATTTGTTAATGATGGTATTTTTTTCTGTTATGATTTCTCATCATATTCACAAACATAATAATGTTTTAAAGTAACATATTGGTGTAAAGAGATTGAATGTACTAATTTTAAAAATAATTTTAAAATGTAATGTATACATTGCTTATTTATAAAGAAGGAAATGTCAATTAAAAGTTCTTGCATTGAAGAGTGGGTCTTGAAAACGACTACCATTTTTTTAGTCATTATATTCTGACCATCATTTAAGAAAACAAGAACAGTTTTTAAAAACTTGACTGTCTAGTAGTAGTGTTAAAGGGGTAGTTTAGTTTTGGTAGAGAGGGCGCTGCCCATCACAATTTTTTTGTGAGGTAATGAAAAACTGAGTGTCGAATTAGAGAGAACATGCAATTTTAATGGCAAAATAAACTTGATTTGGTCAAAATCGACTCAGAAACAGCTGAAATATCAATAGATATATCGGATCTTATAATTATTTGGGGCCCAAATAATTAGATGATTTTTTCAACAAATTTTAAAAATGCTTGCACTTTTTCTAAAATTTTCAAAAGCATTTTTTAAATAGTTGTTGATGATCTCTCTATTTAATCATTATTTCAATTAAACATCACATGCATAATTTTGTATGAAAATGGTTGAAACCAGTGCCTTTTTAGAAAGCCCCCTTTTGTGTTTTAATGGCTCTTTTTGAATGATAACAGGCTTTTTAATTAGTCGTTTGTAATTTTGTATACCTTTCGAGCATGGTAGAGTTATAACTATTAGTTTATAATGTTACTGTCCAGGTTTGGTTACTAAAGTTCAGCCTTACCAAAACTGTACTACCCCTTTAAATCACTACTGTGTTTATTTTCATGGATTTTTTTTCGGCAGACCTATGTTTCAAGTCATCAACTATGGAATAAGTGTCAAAGTACGTTGTATTCTTTAGGTCCTTTAAATTGGATGTTAAGATTTCCCATCTGAACCTTAAAAACATTAGAAATAAAACCAGAGGGAAGATGCATTTTGATGAAAGATTTTTTTCTTCTTTTTTGTTTACAGTTCCAGTGGAGTAGATAAATCCTACGATTAATCGTGAATCTTTATGTTACAAGGCCCTGGTGTGACATCACAGATTTATCAAAAAGTCAACCAAGAGGGCAGCATATTACAAGATTTTGATAAAAACTTTGAAAAACATATCATAATTCTCAAACTGTTTATTATCAGGTGCTCTATAAACCAGTTAACCAATTATTGTATTGTTATTCTTCCGTCTCTCTTTTCACTTTGATAGTGGCCATTGGCATAGCAACCATCAATGCAGTGGTGGAGGAGGGAGACGACAGTGAGCTGTTGGTGGAGGCGTTGAGGAGTTCAGATGTTGGGCTGCGTCACCTCAAGGCAGACTGCGGGGACGAGTATTTCAGTGATCTCAAGGAGTTGAAACAGTCAAAGTCACAAGGTACCTCAGTCCTCATTTCTCATTGTCAAATTGTTTTTAGTTTGTACCTGCTGGAAAGTTTCCAAGCATCATGTTTTGGTCAATGGTGTCCTGCAGACCACCAGATCGTCCTCTTTGTAAAGCAAAACCAATAAAACTGTGTGCCTCTAAGCATCTCGAGGAGCTATGTAATGACAGGACTTGATTTGGGGGTTGTGGGGTCAAAGGTCACATAAACAAATATATGGGGGAAAAATAGATTGTTAAATTGTAAGAAATATGAAAAATTATGACTAAACAGATGCAAAATGTAAAGTTTTGAAGATTTAAAAGTATTTGTCAAATAACCATTATAATGAATAACATTTCTTCTTTAAGACCAAGTTATTCAGTTGAATCATTTCATACAAAACTTTTAACATTTAGGAGGTGAAGGGGGTGACTGGACGTGTCACAGAACGCCAGAGGGGGACAACTTCTACTTCAACATTGCCACCGTGGAGTCGAGCTGGGTAGAACCAGAGGACTACAACCCATCTAACACACAACTCAGCAAAGAGGAGATTCAGGTATGAAAAGAGAAATATGATTGTCCTAACAAAAAATTCCCCCATCGTCCCCCTACTGTAAGATAGATCAATAGAAATGATCATAATAATCATAAGCAATAAATGCCCAAGAAGACAATTTCTACTTGCAAGATTGCAACCGTGTAGTCTAGCTGGGTAGAACCAGAGGACTACAACACACAGCTCAGCAAAGAGGAGATTCAGGTATGTAAAGAGACAAATCCCCGACCTCACTTTACCTGCAAGAGAGAAAAAACAACTGAGTAATAGATGAATGAAATAAATATAGCAATGATAACCAATAAATGCCCTGGGAGACAAGTTTTTTTCACCAAGAGGATCTTGCCCCCTCTAAACACACAACTCGGCAAGGAAGAATTGTTTGAGTTTGTAGCAGATTCCCACATTTTCTTGAATGTTGTTACTTATCAGGAACTTTTACGAATTCCAAAACTGATTATGTTTCTGAATTTCATTTTTCTTAAATAGTAAGGACTCTATATTCCACTAGACCATAGCTTTTAACCAATTCAGGTATAGTCCCAACGATACTCTGGCTTAGGTCTATGGAGAATGCTTTGAACCAATTCAAACTTTCTTCAATGATCAAACCTTATTTAGAATCATTCTGTTTTGCTACCAACAGGACATTGTTACGCGAATCACAGAAGCCAAGAACCGCTCCCTGCTCTTCGAGGCAAACGAGGGTAACATCATCCAGCTGCAGGCGCACGCCCGCGGCATGATCGCCCGGCGACACTACCGCGAGCGCCTCAGCTACCTACGCAACCAGATTGCCGCCATTGTCATGATCCAGAGCTTTGCAAAGGGTTGGCGACAGAAGAGGGCGTACCGGGATCGCTTGTCTTACCTCAAAGATCAAGAAGAGTCTGTAGTAAAGGTACGTGACAATAACATTTGGTTTACCGCTAATGCAAACAGCTCTGGTACTTGTGTTATCGGATTCCAGCCACCTTAGTCACCCAGAGCTTCATGAAGGGACGGCTGCTGAAATGGACATGATTATATTCTTTAGGGAAGTAACGTAGTATTGTCAAATTTTTGAGTTGCATACTTTAGTCGCACATTATTGTAGAAAGAATGTTAAATGGTATTTAAAAAGCAGAAACCTGTAATCTGGATCTATTATCAACAAATAAGCTACATGTATTATGATAATGACTTATGCATCTTCATTCTTTTCTACAGCTTCAGTCATATGCCAGAATGTCAGCTGCCCGGAATGATTATCAAAAGAGGCTGAACTACTTCAAAAGCAATGTAAGTGAAAGTTGATTGTACCTATCTTGTTGCCACCTGTCTACTGCAGCCAACCTGCCCCTCTGTAGAGATAAAACAATGTTATGGAACGTGTCTATAAAGTATAGAGGTCACCAGTCTATGGTGGCCAATTTTCTTGTTTCCCGTAAGTGGTCAGTATACACAGATCGGTTGTATATTTATTTATTTATTATACACTCATGGGATGGATTGCCTTTGTCAGCTGCAAGCTGTTCTCCTCATTATATAGTGCCTTAGGAAATGCATTCTAATTTAATAAGAGTTGATGAAATTTTGATTTAGTCATTACACATTTGTGAATTGTAAGAAGTAGGTTGATTGTGCTTGCTAGTTATTGGTATGAAATGAAAAGATTTTAAAAATTGTTCACAGTTCTTAATTAGTATTTGTTGTCATGATTTGGAAATGTTTTAATTTATTTCAGGCCACAGCAATTATCAAGCTCCAAGCATTCTGGAGGTCGAATCGTGCAAGGCATGACTACAGTATTCTGAGTAAGTAATGTTTAACATACAAACATACAAGAAACTGGCCAGGAAAAATGGCATGAGAAATTGAGAAAATGTGAAAGAATGCCAAATGAAGGTTAACTGATGAATGCCCGTTTTTTATGTGACAGGTTAACTCTTTTAAATAATCAAACATTACAGTACCAATTTGTTTTTCTTTTTTGTTGATCAATTCTAGAACGAACATAAAACTGTTTTCTTTCCCTTTATTGTTTGCAGGTCATATATTTGACTTTGTACTCTTGTATTTTCTTTTGAGAAAAAGACAAATTACACAAACTTTGTTTTCTCTCCATTACAGCTCACTCTGACTGTCCACCCGTGTCAGTGGTCAGGAAGTTTGTCCATCTTCTAGAGCAGAACGAAGTGGATCTGTCAGAAGAGCTTGGTAAGTGTTGCTGGTCTTTGTCTGGGTAAGAACCTGGGGATAAGATAGATGATTGTATTTAAAGGCTTGCTTTTACTCTTTCCTTGTCAGTATTAAAGTTAAAGTGTTTCCCATATCAATGTTGGCACATAAGGCGGCGCCTATCTCCATTTCATTAGCCCTAGGCCACACGTCTACTAAATGTAGCGAAAGTTACAGAAGGGGGCCAGTCCTCTGGTAACTCGTGTGATTAACTTTCCCTTCTCCATTCTATAAATGCCGAGTGTCTGACTAGAAGGCAGAAGGTACCATTTTTAAAGTCTTTGGTATGACCCGGTCTGGGTTCGAACCCGGGACCTCCCGTGCATGAGGCGGACACTCTAACCGCTAAGCCACCATGCTCGGTACTTGTCAGTATACAACCCCCCTATTAAATTACCTAAACATGATCTTTCCTAATGTGAAATTATGTGAAAAGGAAAACGGCCTTTACTTAGATGGCGATGTAAAAGAAATTAGGTACAATCCAGGTTCAAATTCATGTTGTTGTCCAAATATGAAAATGTGTATCATAACATGCAATTTTTACACAAGAAATACAAAGAACATACTGTGTATTTTACACATGAACAAAGCATAAATCAATTAGTAAATCTTAGTATTCAAACAAATAAATCTGAATTGCCAGACCACTTCATGTTTTTTGTTTGGTTGTTGTCGTTTTGAATACAGAGCTGCAGGAGTTGAGGGGCAAGGTTGTGAAGCAGATCCGATCCAACCAGCAGGCAGAGAACGACCTGAACATGATGGACATCAAGATCGGGCTTCTAGTCAGGAACAGGATCACCCTCCAGGTAGGTCACATATAACTTCAGCTAAGCCCCACATATTTAAAATTGTGTAGTCTGTATGACTCTGGGACCGTAGAGTTTGGAAACCAGATATCCTCCTGGAAGATCATCTAAGAGCTGTTTTGTACCCGTTCCTGTGTCCCTGCCAAATTTTTTGCAGAGCACTAGACACTTTGGATGGGTAGAGTCATTGAAACTTAGGCCTAGTTATTTTGCACTCTATCTCTTCTTTCTTTTCTACAAAAACTAACCGTATCTATTCAAAATATTTTAGAGAATGTCCCTGATTATTTTTTTATGTTATTTCCTATGGACTGAAGATGAAAGGAATAATGCAAGATGTCTAAATATGCTAAGTAAGGAAAAGCAAGACATACTTGAAGCATACCAGCACCTTAACCCTAGATGAACCCAAACTATCTAACCAAACATGTCTTCAAACAAATCATTCTCTTATTTGTCATTTGTTTCAGGATGTCGTTAGCCATTGGTGTAAGATGAAAGGAACATCGCAAGGCAGTCAACCACAGGGTCTGAAGATGCTTAGTAATGACAAGCGAGACATGCTGGAAGCGTACCAGTATCTGTTCTACCTTCTCCAGACCAACCAAACATATATTCAAAAAAATTATTCTCTAATTTGTCATTTGTTCCAGGATGTTGAAAGACATGGGCGCAAGATGAAAGGATCGACGCAAGGCGGTCAACCACAGGGTCTCAAGACGCTGATTAAGGACAAGCGGGACATGCTGGAACCGTACCAGCATCTGTTCTGCCATCTCCAGACCAACCCAACCTACCAAACCAAACGTGTCTACAAAAAAATAATTCTCTAATTTGTCATTTGTTTCAGGATGTCGAAAGACATGGGCGCAAGATGAAAGGATCAACGCAAGGCGGTCAACCACAGGGTCTCAAGACGCTGAGTAAGGACAAGCGAGACATGCTGGAAGCCTACCAGCATTTGTTCTACCTTCTCCAGACCAACCAAATGTATATTCAAAATAATAATTCTCTAATTTGTCATTTGTTCCAGGATGTCGAAAGACACGGGCGCAAGATGAAAGGATCGACGCAAGGCGGTCAACCACAGGGTCTCAAGACGCTGAGTAAGGACAAGCGAGACATGCTGGAAGCGTACCAGCATCTGTTCAACCTTCTCTGAAGACCAACCAAACATATCTTCCAACAAATAATTCTCTAATTTGTCATTTGTTCCAGGATGTTGAAAGACATGGGCGCAAGATGAAAAGAACAACACAAGGCGGTCAACCACAGGGTCTCAAGACACTGAGTAAGGACAAGCGAGACATGCTGGAAGCGTACCAGCATCTGTTCTACCATCTCCAGACCAACCCAACCTACCTAAACCAAACGTGTCTACAAAAAAATAATTCTTTAATTTGTCATTTGTTCCAGGATGTCGAAAGACACGGGCGCAAGATGAAAGGATCAACGCAAGGCGGTCAACCACAGGGTCTCAAGACGCTGAGTAAGGACAAGCGGGACATGCTGGAAGCGTACCAGCATCTGTTCTTCCTACTACAGACCAACCCGAAATACCTTGCCAAGCTCATCTTTGCCATGCCGCAGAGCAGGACCACAAAGTTTATGGAGTCCGTTATCCTGACGCTGTACAACTACGCGGCCAACCAGAGGGAAGAGTTCCTGCTGCTCAAGCTGTTCAAGACCGCCTTGGAGGAGGAGATTGGGTAAGAAGGGAAAGTTCCTGTTTTATCCGTCTGTTTGTGTGTTTATTTGTGTGTCCGTCTGTTTGTGTGTATTTTCTGTGTGTCCGTCTGTTTTTGTGTGTTTGTGAGTCTCTCTTCCCCCCCCCCCTAAGTCTCTCTCTATCTCTCTAACTTTGTTGCTGTGCCGTGTCTCTCTGTTTTTTTCTGTGTATCCATCTGTTTGCCTGTGTTGGGTAAGAAGGGATATCTTTGTCTGACTTTGTTTATGTCTTTATGTGTGTTTCTGAGTCTCTCTTACTTACTCACTTTGTCCTATCTCTCCTCCTAGCTGTCTGTCAGGGAAGAAGGGGATCTCTTTGACTATTTTCTCTGTCCGTCTTTGTGTCTGTCTGCATGTCTGTAATTGAGTCTTGTTTTTCTCACACAGCCATTTTCCGCATCTAGATCTTGCAGCAGTCAGTTGTTATCAGGGATGAATTGCTTCCTCGTAACAGCCTTGATGCCTGTTGTCTTCCGGATAATCAAAAGTGCCCTATTTGTTAAATAATGTATGGGTTTGGTCCTTGTCAGTCCGATGTACTGTATGTGACTGTTTGGTTAGAGCCAGGGTTGAAGTGCTCTGTTTGTATATACATTATATCTACAGTCCCTTTCATGTTATCCGTAGATCACTTCTGGAAAAAATGTTTGTAGTCCATTTGGTGTTTTATTTGGCATTGACCAGATTGCATACCTTTTTTTTTATTGCGGAAAAAATGTATTTATAAGAAAGAGCTTTGAATAAAACATTCTAGTAAAAGTATTCTAATCAGTATTTATTACCCAAAGATGAAATAAATTATAAAAATATGCTTCATTCAACTTTTATTTCTCTTTTTTTTTACCATGCTCTTGTAATTTTACTTTTGTATCACATTTCAAAAGCACTAACAAAATATTCCTAGATTATTGGTTTATATCAAACAAATATCTGATTTGTCATTATATTTCAACGTTTACTGCATCTTATTCTTTCAGTTTTGGTTTCACATTCTTCAAGCATTTGTTTCTTCTTTTTTTTCAGTTTCTAATTTACCCTTTGTTTTTTCTAAATGATTAATCCCTATATATTTGATTTGAAACGTGTGTTCTTTTATTTTCCCCTCATTTGCCCTTAACGGTTATAATACAAGCTCATTACTGTCCGGAATAAAGTAAGTGAAAGATCAATGTATTAACTGGTTGTTCATCCGGCGTTCATCGTTAGGAGAATAAGGCACCTCATGTTTTTTCATTCCACTCAGTCAAGAATTTGTGGGTATTACAAAGAGCAACTTAAATTGTTGTTGTTATACTAAATGTTCACTTTGATTTTACACACGTACATGTATATTGACAGGTACAGTGTACATCTAGTTTGACTTCAAGGCATGTTTAAAGAAATGTCAATGTAAACAAACACAAGTTAAGTTTAATATCTATTGATATTGTCATAAGAAAACAAATTGATAGTACAAATTAATGTATTATAGACCACATTTGGACGCATTTCTTGAAAATTAACCCCATTGTATTAAATATTCATCCCTTCTTAGCAAAGAATCACACACAATTATAAAGTTACAACAATTATAGCAAAATATTTTGTATATAAATGTATGTAGACTTAAAAAGAAAACAAAATTTGATGAAAATCATTTTATACTTTTCATATTCCATTGAGGGTATTGAAGTTATACATAGCTGCCTTATTCTCCACTTGTTTCGGGTCCATTGGTGAAAGTGTTCAACATTGCTCCTGCATGTTTATATATTTGTCTATTTATATTCCTTCTTTTATTTATACTCATAAAGGCGCTTGTGTTACATGTACAATGTATGTAAATGTGTTGGTTCTGTTTTGTTGATTGTAAAAAAAAAAAAATTTAAAGATGATCATACTTGCAATCCTGTTCTCATGTTTTGTCAAATGTTTGGTCAATTGTGTAATACTGTTTCAATGTTTATATCAATGGCTGTAAAGTTCAGTGGTAAGGCGCAACTTTAGAATATTTGTTCTGCCCTAATTTCTTTTTTCTTCTATACATATGACATTTTTATGCCCAAAGGAAAATTAAGCATCAAATTAAGTCATTGGTCTTTTCTTTTCATAGTGTATAAAGCTTCCTGTCTTCATATTTCGATTATTATTTTTTTATTGAAATAGTGCGGGTTATCTATTTATTATCTATTCATTTTAGGTAGTACCTTGACAGTGTTTTCTACCGAACAAGTCATAATTATCTTTATTAACACAATTTTAAAGAAGCTACAATGCAGGCCAGGTCCATGGAAAATATATAAATTCACAATTCCATATTTGCCATATGCTGGGAATAAAAAGGAATGCTAAATGATGAACAAATTTAATCATGTTCTCGTAACAAATAATGGAAGATCAAACATCATTTGCTTCTATTGAAGGAGATTATTGGTAATTTGGGCTTGCTACTATATATTTGAGTCCTGGGCTGTTGCTAAATGTTCTTGATTTAAATGGCTATATTTTTCTCTCTTTTTTGTTTTTGTTTACTTTTTAATGGTGTGGTATCAGGCGAAAGTAAGTGTAGCATGAACTGTTACAGCACGAACAAGCATCTGAATTTGACTTGGAGATCGTGTGAACAATAAGGGACTTTTTGATCACACATTGATGATGTCCAGTGCCCCATTGCAGAAAGAGATCATGCAATCGATTGTAAAGTTGTAATTGATTGTAAGTCAGATCATGCACATGACTAAATGCGCAAATCTGTTTGGTTGAAAAACACAACTTTTCTGACTAACAATTAATTGTAACTTACAATCAACTTACAATTATATTTAATTGTAACTTACAATTGACTGAATCTCTTTCTGCAACGGGGCCCTGGATAGCTCAATATGCAACAGTGATCATTGTTGCATCTCTGCTACATACATGTATTAATCGATATGTGATTGGAAAGTCTCTGAATATATAGATTTTTAGCATGCCACGGAACTCCGGAAGGGAATATTTTAAAGAACACATGTACATTCAGCCTCGAGGGGCAGAAACATACTATAAATGTTAGTATTGACTGTGCATGTAATGGCAGAGTGGTAGGGCGCATTTGTTATGTGTTGTAGGGATAAAATCTCTGTCGTTGCAACTGTACCTACTGCTACATTGTATTTAGCCAGATGGCATACATCTAGTATAAGAAATGATAGTCCATATCTATCGCATTTATTATTATTTGTTGTCTGTGTTGTGATGTCGTATGAAGTAGTAGTACTAGTTTGTTGTTTGTCTTGAAAATGTAGATTTGCATGTATTCTATAAATATATATTCCAAATTATGCATCTTATGTACATGTTTAGATGTACAGTATGTTTTCTATTTAGGCTAGCATCTAATAGAGTAATTTTCTATACAGCATTGTGGAAATGCATGCAACAAAAAGAGTGTATTTATAGCTACCGGAATGTTTCTATGAATGTTTAATTGTCAAATATTGTTCTGCCTTGCACATAATGTACATTTATTGTGTTAAAAAAGTTGTGAAAATGTTTTGTTTTGGTTTTCTGATAAGTCTTGTTTCACATGTTTCATATTTTGCATTAATTAAAAATAGTTAGCAAATGTCAAATTCATAAAATTTAGCAAGCATTGAACACAAATTATAGATCTGTGTATGAAGAATAAGATATTCATAAAATGTGTACATGTTTGTATCATATCATAAATTGTGGTTTGTTATGTGCATTTTGTGTGTTTTACAATCACTATTATATAAAAGTTATACTGTTATCAATTCCATCTAGCCCAGTAATGAAGGAGTTTGGGTTTTGTTTAATTATTGGACATGTCTTCTTCTTGTTTGCACCTAGCTATGAGTTAGAAGAGTAGATGCACCAGACATTTCACAATGAAAATGTTCATGTCATGACATTTATTTGCTGTGTTCAGTTAAGATTTGAAACAGGCATAAGTTGTCATTCTTTAAGCTTGTGTGCATGCCTTGAGTCCATAAATAAGCTAAGCTATGGATATATCGACTCTTTTCTTGCGTCCGTCTAGCTATGAGTTAGTACAAGAGATGCACCAGACATTTCAGAGTACCAAACGTGTAACGGTCATTGACAGCAAGCCAGCCGATGCGTGAGTTACAATAGCAACCGGCACGTGGAAACCGATCGAAGCATGGAAATGATATCATGGCTAGGGAGATATTTTAGAAGAGATTGAGATGATGCATTATGGAACACTTGCATGACCTTTCAACTCTCTTGTTACCAGGCTATGACCATGTTTATGTTTGTATTGATTAATGTATTATTTAGGGTTCTTGTCTATTTGCTAAATTTGTATGAAGAATTATGTTTTATTTATACTTTGATTTATTTTTTAATGAATGGAATACAATCAGAGATTTTGTTTACATAGAGTAAGTCAAGTTTGTCACGATCCCTTTTATTTACTCTGCTGGTGTGGGAAATGAGCCCCTTCACACCCCCCCCCCCCCCAAAAAAAATATATAATAATAATAATAATAATAATAATAATAATAATAATAATAACAATAATGATAATTAATAAATAAATAATGATAATTATGAAATTCCTTTGAAATGCTTGCTACTCCTTCCTCATGAGAAAAGTTATAGACACATAAATGTGTATATTGCCAATATGAGTTGGCATATTTCTTAAATAATGTACACTGCAATTAAAAGAAAGGTTTGTTGCAGGGTCCAATTTGGTCTATCATATAAAACAAGTGAGCGTCTGGAGAATTGTCTGCCAGGAATCCCTCACAGTATGTATGAAAAATGTATGAAGTTTTAAGTTTAAATTTAAGAACTTTTAAAAAAAAATTAAAAATCTTCAAAATATTGCATGCATCCAGTGAACGTTTGGTTGACTTCATTTGCATTAAATTGCTGGACTACTTGTGAACGGTTTTGACCTTTATAATAGGATGAAAATTGCTACAAAATGCGGGTGATATTTTTATAAGAAGTACATTGTCTTCTTTCGAAATTGCAGGGGATGGCCACTGATCTCATACTCCACGCCCATGAAACAAATTCCCAAATTAAATTATTTACCCTGGTTTGCCATCATGTTTCTAAAGAAGTCAATGGTTGGAGTTAAATATTCAAGATGTGAAAAATTATCAATGATGATAGTAGCTTACTGCATGTAATGTATCCAAATGATAATGTACAGTATATTTTGCCTGCCCCCCCCCCTCCCCCCCCCCCCCTCCTCGAAAAAATTATTGCATAATACAAACAAGATCTGTTCATATAAGCATGCATTGCTAGACTGATATAATCTCAGTTTCTATCTCATTATATGCATGATTACCTGGATGAGTAATGTATGGAGAAATACATTTATTGCAGTAATATGTATCTTTTATGTATCGTTTGTATCTTTATGTATCTTTTTTACTAGTTCTGTACATGTTTGTACACCTGTGTAAATTTGCACAGAGGTTGCTGCATGAAAGTTCTTTTGTTTCCTATCTTCCAATGTTGATTTTTTTTTTTCTTTACATTTGTGTAAAGTTAGCATACATTTTTGAAATATGATATGATATTGTAACTGTGTGTGAACCTTTATGTAGCACTGTCTTGAATGCTCTCAAGTGAGTGAAATGAATGACAGGAGTGTGTTATGTACAGTGTACAGGTATCTGCATTCTGAGTAATGGTATGTGATGCAAGTAATGTACAGCTTCTGGGAGAAGAGTGCATAGGCAAATCTAACGGTTGCTACAATATGGATAAAGCAAAATTAATTAGCACTCATTATTATTAATAATAACTAGTATTAAAAATGAATGCTATTTTAATTCCTGATTTGCTTATCTCCATTTCACTCCACAGTTCTAAGGTTGACCGCATGATGGAGATTGTGACTGGCAACCCTATGGTCATCAGAATGGTGGTTACATTCAACAGGTATGCAAATATATATTGTTTATTTCATTGTTAATCTCACTCTGTATATGCTATGCTGAACTTTCCATTCTTGCACATGATATGATTTAAAACATTGTTTCCTGGTTAACTTTATCTACCAGTACATTACAATGTCATCTGGTGGGCAAAGAATCAAGATTTTAGTTTAAAGTCATGCTATCACTAGCATCTTCTAAACTGCAAAGTTTGATTCAAATTTTGAGAACAATAGTCAAACTTTGCCCTGCCTTATGATACTCTTACTGCTTATCTTTATGGATATTTTTAGTGTAGTGCATATTGTAAATATTACATAACACAACAATGACTGTACCATATATATCATTATTTTCTTGCAGAGGTCAGAAGGGTCAAAGTTCACTGAGAGAGATCCTGCAGCCACTGGTCAAGGGGGTCATGGACGACAAGAACTTGAACATCAACACCAACCCGGTAGAGGTCTACAAACAATGGATCAACCAGATGGAAACACAGACAGGAGAGGCAAGGTAAGAAAAAGAGAAATACTCTAAAAGAAAGTATGGTAAAAGATAAAAGGATTAGAGAGGTCAGGGGTCACTGAGATCCTTTAGCCGCTTGGAGTCATGGATGACAAGAACTTGAACATCAACACCGACCAATGGATCAACCAGATAGAAACACAGCCGGGAGAGGCAAGGTGAGAGTAAAAGAGGACTAAAGTATTAAAGAGATGTATAGAAGGGTCAAAGGTCACTGAGATCCTTTAGCCGCTGGGAGTCATGGATGACAAGAACTGGAACATCAACACCAACCCGGTAGAGGTCTATAAACAATGGATCAACCAGATGGAAACACAGACTGGAGAGGCAAGGTAAGTGTAGTGAAGTATTAAAGAGAGTTATAGAAGAGTCAACAGTCACTGAGATCCTTTAGCCGCTGGGAGTCATGGACGACAAGAACCTGAACATCAACACCAACCCGGTAGAGGTCTATAAACAATGGATCAACCAGATGGAAACACAGACTGGAGAGGCAAGGTAGGCATAAAGAAATACTCTGATTGTAGACAAATAAAATCTACTAAAGAATAAAAGAAATTGGAGGGGTCAGAATTCCCTGAGGGAGATTCTGCAGCCACTGGTAAAGAGAGTCATGGACGACAAAAGCCTGAACATCAACACCAACCCTGTAGAAGTCTACAAACAATGGATCAACCAGATGGAAACACGGACCGGAGAGGCAAGGTATAAGCAGAGAAAGACTCTCATAGCTAAATAAATACAGTCTGATAAGAAAAAAAGGAGAATAAATAGAGCGTCGGCGCTCACTGAGTTTTGTTTGTTGCTACACATTCTTAATTGGAAAATTATAATTATAATCATTAAAAGTGAAAACAAAACGATTATCTGTATGTATGATTCCTCTGCAGCTAATTGCCCTATGTTCTTCCATCAGACCAGCCCCTCAAACACAGAGAAGTCAGTAAAAAATGTTCTCATATCTATAACTGACCCTGAAATTTTTCCTTGACATCTTGTAACTTTTCCTCATGTTTCCATAGCAAACTGCCCTATGATGTGCCTTCAGACCAAGCACTCAAACACAAGGAGGTCCTGGAAAGACTGGACGCTTCCGTCAAACAGCTGGGAGAAGTCAGCAAGAAGTTCCTCAATGCCATCATCGCTTCTGTCGATATGATCCCGTAAGTAGCGCATCCAAAACATATTTGTATAAATGGTTACCTACCCAGACAAGCAAATCAACCAGTTTTATACACAGTATTGGCAACCGTTTGAAATGCTCATTTGTGAAAAATGAAAGTTAACGCATTAAAAGCTTGATTAAATAAAATGTGCATATCCAATGTCTAGCGGTAATAATGATATCATTTGAAATATTGATACCAGTGGTTATGTAATGTGTAATAAATGCCCATTATCATTATCTGTAATATTATCATTATCATTATTATTATTGTCTTATTTTTCTGCAGGTATGGAATCCGCTACATTGCCAAAGTCCTGAGGGAATCACTCCATGCCAAATTCCCTGATGCCTCTGAGGAGGAGGTGCTAAAGGTATGTTAAACTAAAAATGTGTACACGTAAGTCTCCATTCGACCAGCACTTTTTGACTTAATTTAAAGGGATTTAGTAACATTGTTCAAATCCTCAAAACTTACTTGGAACTCTAGTGGTTCTGTCATACCTTATGATATTCATATTAACAATAAAAGCATGGGACCGGTTCTGGTTTTTCAAATTTCCATTTGTTCAAAAGATATCTACGATTGAAGTGTTCAGATATGAAATTGTCTACGGGATAATTTCATGACGTGTACAAAGTAAGTACAATGAGTTAGTGAATATCACTTTGCATTTTTGCTCATATCTCAGCCAAAAAACATCCAATTAACGTGAAATTTTAACACATTACTTTGTGGACATATCAGATCACTCCAATACACATTTTATTAATCACTCATCACTTTTTGCACTTGCCAACAAATTTAGTAGATCCCTTTAAGTTACTTTTGACTTTGTCTAAGCATTCTTATTCATTTCAATAAAAAAAAAACTTTCAACATATGATGGTATGACCATAATTTCTGTCAAGTTTCATAGAAAGCTATGAGAAGTATGAGAATTCAATTTATCTTTACCTAAAACCACCCCTTCATTGACCTCATAGGTTGCCCTGCCCACTACAGCCGCTTAAAAAAAATCACAACACATCTATCATTTAGTCTAGTATATTGACTTGCAGTGCACACAATAAGGATGTAAAGAGTGCACTGCAAACTTGCTCACACACTGAATATTCTGTCAATATATTCTGTTAATATGATATGAATATCAAGAAATACATGTAAATTGTTGCAATGTAATTAAGCAAACAAAAGATTAAACATTCCCCTTTCTTTTGTTATCTGCAGATTGTAGGCAACCTGATCTACTACCGATACATGAACCCCGCCATCGTTGCTCCCGATGCCTTCGACATCATCGACATCGGTGCGGACAAGATGATGACGGTTGAACAGAGGAGAAACCTGGGGTCCATCACCAAAGTACTGCAGAGCATCGCATCAGGAAAACAGGTATGGTCTTTATGACTTTTTTTCCTCCAATGTTTTAACTGTTTATTGATTGATTGATTGATTTATTGATTTATTTCCGGTTTGATAAAAAAACATGATACAAAGGTCCGGAGACTGTTGCAAAAATGATTGATAATTGGTTAATCAATATGTATTTTCCTTTGTAAGTAAATTGATATTTGTATGTGTACCTAATCTCTTGTATTTCAGATATATTGCACACACAGCTTAACAATGTTTAGCACATTACTAATAATATCCCTCATCGATTTAATAAGAATAGCATGATGATGGCACACGTATGCTATTTTTAGATCTTTCACGCAGACAGTACATACACTACTGATGGAGTCACTTCTTGATTCACTAATTCATATGCCACTAATATCGCTACTCTATTCAAATGTGAATGGATGGTACAAACCTGTACTCTAGTATTTTGAGGATTAGAAAAGTTGTGATATTTGTACATAGTACATTGTATGATGTTATCTGACTTGGTACGAGTCATTGATTGGCTAACCTCAGTCATGTGATGTAACCATATTTTTGCAACATGTACCACTGCAAAAGAGGTAGCTCACCTCTCACGAGTTGTGATTGATCAATATGAGAGAATTTTCATCAACATCTGTAGACTATAGGCAGTGTCACACAGACAGGTGACAAACAGACAGGTGACAAACATGATACACAGGGCTCCACACTCACCTTTTTAGTCAGTGGCCCGGTCGGGCCAGTGAAATAGTTTTTTCCCCTATTCTGGTGGCCCGAAAGAAAATTTACTGGCCCCAAAATTGTATTTCATGAGTAAGCTTTTCAAAATATCACTCTTTCCTAATCAAACCTGTGATTACAGATGAAGCATGACTTAAAAGAAAACATTTTTTTTTCATTTTGTCAATGTCGGGTTGAAAACCTGCTTGCCCGATCGGGCCACCAAAATATGACTTTTATACATTTTGCTGGCCCCAAATGCAATTTCACTGGCCCCGGGCCAGCGGGCCAGTGGGAGTGAGCCTTGTGATACACATTATCTAGATAATTGGCCCCCTGTGTGACACCGCCTTATGACTGAATTGTCTTGCCCTGCTATTGATTGCAAGTGTGGACACATGCTGGAATAAGGTCACAGAGTGAAATTTACAAGGGTGTTTACTGCATTCTTGAGATGGGGTGAAACTACACACTTGTTAGACATTCTTTAGATACCATGTATTTGATTGTGTACAGCATAGTTACAAGCCTGTTTACTGCATTCTTGAGATGGGGTGAAACTACACACTTGTTAGACATTCTTTAGATACCATGTATTTGATTGTGTACAGCATAGTTACAAGCCTGTTTACTGCATTCTTGAGATGGGGTGAAACTACACACTTGTTAGACATTCTTTAGATACCATGTATTTGATTGTGTACAGCATAGTTACAAGCCTGTTTACTGCATTCTTGAGATGGGGTGAAACTACACACTTGTCAGACATTCTTTAGATACCATGTAATTGGTTGTATACAGCATAGTTTTCTATTATGACTGACAAATGATTTCGATATCATTTTGGAAATCTACAATTTTGTATTGAGCTTATCAGCTGCTTAAATAGTAAAAAATTCAATTTTAAATATACCTAGACAAAGTTGAAAAAAATGAAATGAAATGTTTTAATGGTTGAATAAAAATGAAATGAAAGTCAAATAACATAACAGATGTTAACTATGTTGTTGGGAACATCATAGGATATTCCCTCCGTATTTGAAATGTTATTTTGTGAAGACAATCCCTCAATAGCTTTTCAAATCCCCCCCCCCCCCCAAGAGGAACATTCCGTGATATTCCCTCCACCACCAGTTAACATCTCTTACGTTATTTGTATTCTGATGTTATTCACGGAAGAAGATTCCTGTACTAGGCACCGCTAAAAAAAAACACTCCATACTTCACTTCATTCATATGATGCAAGAGAATCTAATACTCTATGGACATTGTGTGCAGGCGCGCCGATTCCACCAAAAACACAATGCATTGGGGGGGCAGAGCATTGTTCACAAACAATGCTCGCCCCCCCCAATGCATTGTGTTTTCGGATGGAATCGGCGCCACTGATTGTGTGAAACATATACATGTACGGACTGGTAACCACCCGTTGGAAGGGTTGAAATATTGTGATCTGTGTACCTAATATCATATTGCTAACATAATCCATACAGAAAGTTCCCGTTTTCGGCACATTACTCATGGAATCTCTCGACGGAGTAAGTTGTGCCTGTCGCACGTGTGCATGCTGTGACAGCAAGAGGGTAATGCAGCGGACGGATCTCATGGTTGCCAATTTGTTGCCAATTTGAACAATGCTATATGCCACCCCACTGCATTTTGCATCCCCTACACCAACTATTATTCAGATTTTGTATTATTTATATTTTGTTTGCCTGCTCAAAATGAAATGCATTTTTTGATGATTTTCTTTTAAACTTGTTTTATAGGACTGTCCTGAAATTGATCGGGCTGGTGTATATGGAGAATTAAGTGTATAACCAATTAGATAGTCTTGAATAGGTCAACCTATTCAGGACAAAGCCGAGAGATTGTACTAAAGGCTGTGGAGAATGCAAGATGTACAAAAATCAAACAGTCTTGAAATGATTAATTTTGTTTTAGATGCATTAATATATTGTATTTTACAGAGCTCTATATAAACTTGAAACTCTAACTTAGCTGAATTTTAATAGAAAAGGATGAGAAGTTGGTTGGTTGATTTTCTAGAAGTCCCTATTTGAATAGACAAACATTTGTACAGGAAAAATCTTTTGAGCATTTTTGTTTGCATAAAACTTTTTAAATGATTTGGGTTTGCTTGATGAAATCTTTGTTTGAACTACTGTATGGTCAGGGCATCTAAGTTTGCGCGGCATTCAAGTTGACGCAGTTAATTTCGCGCAGCTAACTTGCCAGCTAGTTATTATGCATACAGCTCCACACCATTACGTATGCATACAATACGTTATAAATGCGCGAACTTCAATGCCTCTTTATTTGCGTGCTTGAAAATGCCTCGAAAATGACAGTGAAGACAGCTACAATGGCCTTTTAAATGCGTGTACAAATGAATGGGAAAACTGATGCGCAAACTTCGATGCCCTTTTTTTTTGTCAATAAAAATGGAAGGGTTTAAAAAACATGCCGAAATAAATAATACAAATTGAGTGATCTTAAAATCAAAACATGTTTATTATACTACAGAATATTCTGAATAAACTGGTATTAGAATCATTATACAAATCAGTATATTTCTTGTCAAAATGATGTATTGAAAGTTATGTGCGCCAACTTCGATGCCCCCATCATACATGTTAAATCAGTATTCTCATCTGGGAATGTGTACACATGAACATACATGTAGTGATGGGTTGTATAATTTCATCCTATTTAATTGTTGTAGATATTATCTGGATTTATTCATTACATGGTCTTATTATTTATTTACTTTCAAGACTAGAGAACCCTAATAATGAGGGCTGCGAATTTATTAGTCAAATCATTAATATTTAATTGAAACAAAGTGCATGTGAATGGCATGTGTTACTGTAGGTGAATGAGCATAATAATGCATTATGGGACAGTGATATAGGGAGAGGAATGAAAATTACTATGAACTGTCTCAATGATATTTGTTCTTCTTTAATACAACATTTTGAAAGAAAATATTTGAAAATTTACTTTGATTAAAGCTGTTTTATTGCCATCTATTTAAACTGCACAGAGAAGTATAGAGCAGTCAAATTAGTTGCCTTGAATGGCTACACGTAGTGACCTCTCTCTTTGTTTTGTTTTAATAACACAACATAGTTATGGTTATAAACAATTTGTCCTCTCATTCAGACATTGGAGCTGGACGATTGTTTTCTTAGCAACCACTAGGGCACAAATTCTTGGCTTGCCTGACATTGTTTATAACCATGCCTCCACAAGGCCATTTGACCTTTTTGTTTTGGTTCCCTATTTTTATTTTCTTGATACATAGTGCAACTTAAATGCTTATTATTGTATTGTTTTTTATTGAAAATGGAAATTAATTTAAAAAATGAATTGAATTGAACCACTATACCCATGGCAATGAATAGATGTGACGTCACAAAGTATCAAAAGCTGTGAAGAGACAATAGAATACTAGGCCCCGTATCATGAAAGAGTCTTAGCTAAGACTGTTGTCTATTCTTATCTGGCGCGGAGCTCTGGTGCGTTCTGCACAGAGCATTGATAGCCGTTGGAAATTCAAAAGCTTTGTTTAGAAGTTACTAGCTCCGTGCCAGATCAGATAAGACAACTGTCTTTATAGCTAAGACCCTTTCATGAAACGGGGCCCTGGAGTGTAATGTCACAGCCATTCATCGTCGAAAATGTGTAACCTAGTGGTTGCTAAGAAAGTGCTTGTCCAGTACCAACCCATTTACAGAAGCCTAAATCGAAAGACAAGTTGTTTAAAACAATGCATTTGTGATGTAAATTAACTGAAGAATGTGACATCGTTACTGTAGTACTCTGTAACAGCTACTCTGCCGCTAGAGCTTGAGCTTGAGACTATGAGTTAAGAACAGCAGGATTTAACCTGTTCCCTGCTAGATTCGCAATCCTATAGTTTTTTACAGGCCCTACTAGGTCCCCAATGGCAATGAGTTAAAGGGTACCGCCACCCAAAAATAATATTCTTATTAAAGAAAGGTATTACATCTTTAGTATTCCATTCTATCAACAAGTTCACAAAAATATGTTTCCAGACAAAAAATATATAATTTGAAAACGCATCACCATTCTAAAGCATGCGTCATGCGAAGACTAATGTGTGCAGAGCGAACGAATCGCCCGGGAATCTATTGTCTACAAACGTATGCGTGAATAGCATTGGCGCACTCACAAATGGTTGGCCCGTATGGAACCAGGAAATAGTAGTGGTTCCGTAAGTGGTGGAAATTAATTGCTTTGTTTATGAATTACACAACCCTTTGCAAAATGATGGGTATCTATTTGATATCACAAAACGGTACCAAAACATATAATAATGTGTTGTTCTTTGCCTGGTGGTCCCCTTTAACCCATTCATTTCGAGATTTTGAAATCCCCTCAGACTTTGTACTTTGCCCACCCGGTTCCCGTAAGCAACGGGCTAAGAGACTGTTATACATTCTCATTACTGTTTTTGAATAAGCATTATTAAACATATTTTACAAAGCTGTAAAATGTCAGTGGCTTTTAAAAAGGCAAAACACTTGAAATGCGCTTATCTGAGAATGATGTTGGATGCGCATGAAAGGACTTGGCGCCGTTCTCTTTCTCAACCGACGGTATGCAAAGTTTTAAGGAGTTCCAGACTGTCGGGTTTTGCTAGATCATGAAAGGCTTTTTAATACTTACTTGCTTGTAGTTAGCGCTAGTAGAGCACTTTTTTGTACGTAAACACGGCATACATGAAAAGTAAAGAGAACATTGCATTTATCTGGAGGACTGTACTTAAAATAGAAGAAAAGAGGGAAGGCTGTAAGTCCTTGATTCCAAATATTGACGCACATTGTTCTGTTTCATTCTCCCTCAGTTCATTGAAGAGAACCTTCACCTGACGAGACTGAATGAGCTGGTCATCAAGTCATTTGAGAAATTCAAGTAAGTAATAACTCTGCAAGATAGGTTGTCAGCCTCATTGAAATTGCCATAATCATTTTTCAAAGATTGTAATATTGTTATTTATTTGTGAACCAAACTGCTCCTATATGGGTGCAGAGTTGATTAAATGAAAAATATTACTTCATATTGTTTTGTCTTCTGAGTCATATATCTTTTAACTTATTTTTATTGACATACACTGTAATTGCATTTAAATAAAAATTGAATTTCTAATGCAATACTTCTTCAATTCCACAGGGACTTCTGCCGGAAGGTTTGCGACGTGCCCGACCCTGAAGTGAAGTTCAACATCGACGAGTACTCAGACTTTGTCAACCCCTCCAAGCCCATTGTCTTCATGTCTGTGAAAGAAATCATCGATACTCATGCTGTAAGTTGGATTGGATTTCATTTGTAACCATTAAATACTGGCATTTTCTACCAACACGTGTCCACGACTACCAAAGCGTGCCTAAACTTGGCATGCATGACTAAAAGAAACAACGTTCTATACAAATTGTTAAGAGCATCAGTTCTTTTAGTCATGCATGCCAAGTCGTGGGCGCGTGTTGGTAGAAAATGCCTTTTAAAATACTTGTACAAGGGGTGTGAAGAAAATATATGAATACAGTTTTTCAACATTAGTAAAAGGGAGGATCCTTGTTAAGTTTTAGTGGTTTAATGAAGACTAGTTGTCCAGTCGGGCTGGTGGCCAGTAAAAAAATGTTCCCTCAATTTGTTGTGGCACTAAACAAAATTTTACTGGCCCTGAAAGTAAATTTAATTTTTAAACAGTGCTTTACTTAAAATTTCACTCCCTCTATTGATATAAATTGTAATTATGGATATGGCTTGAAAAGGAAAAATACAAGATTTTCTCATTCTGTGATTTCCAGTTTGAAAATCTATCGCCCAATCAGGCCTGATTTTACTGACCCCTATAAAGGTGTGCCAGTGTTGAGTGTCGAGTCCTTTACAAACACAAAGTAAATGTGTTAAACCCCATCCATTATCTCTTTCATGTGACAGCAACTCATAGAGAACCTTGAGACGATAGCCCCAGAGCAGACTGACCCCATCCATGAGCTCCTGGAAGACTTGGGAGAGGTGCCTACGGTGGAAGATATCCTTGGTAAGTGCCCCTCTCTCTCCCTAGTCTCCATGTCCCTTATAACTTCTAATAAACTAGCATGAACGGTGAAAAGGTTCGCCAAGAGGTAGTGCTAAACAAGAGCTTTGCGGCTCAATGGTTAAAGTACTGGATAGCAATGGGGACGTCTTGGGACTAGATTCATGGGTAAAGTCCATTATTCTTTGCTCATTTCATTTATAATTAGATTGTGTCAGTTTCCGCAATGTTTGAAAATACAGAACTAGAATGAATTCCTTCCATAGAACGTAAAAACTAAATGCAGTGAATAAAAAGCTTTCTTAAGTATCTAATAGGTGCACTTGATACATGCTTTCACATTTATCTGGATTACTCTTATTTTGCAATACATCCTCTGCATCCAATGGTTTCTTTGGTTCTTTGATAGGTGAAATACCAAGTGACCTTCAAGAACAGCAAGTCGAAACCCTGATCCAGAACATGGCAAAGACTGAAATCTCACTCACCCTCACCAACAAGTTTGAGCTTCATGAAGACGATGACAGCGACAAGAAACGGGTCTTCGTCAAGTAAGATTTTCTTGTTTCAAGGGCATTCATTTTCAAAGTCTTTGATAGAAAGTTGATTTTAGAAAACCGATTCAAGGTTTTTGTGGGGAATATGTGGTAATTCAAATTGTCTTGAAAGGGTTAAAACGGCTTTCAACAAAAAACTAAGCTCAATGAAGATTACTGAAATTATAAAAACAAGTTTGAGCTTCATGAAGATGATGACGGAAAAGAAAAGAGTCTTCATCAAGTAAGATTTTCTTCTCAATTCGAGAGCATTTATTATTCAAAATCTGTTATCTATTAAAAGGAGGTGTAGCTTTCAAGTAGTATGACAATGGTGGAAACAAAATTCAAGCATTGCAAAGATGATGACAGCGACAAGAAATGGGAGAAGAAACTTTACAACCAAACGGAATTATCCTTTTGTATTTGATTGAAAGTTGCCTGTCCTATTTTGCAACTTTGTGCTGTACTATTTGCAATGTATACCAATTTAGGTTTCATTACATCAATCCTAATTTGTGTCTGTTTGATTAATCAGGACCAAGAGGTTACTGGTGGACGTGATTCGTTGCCAGGCAGGGGAGACGGTTCAGCAGATTCTACAAACGGAAGCCACAGAGGAGCAGGTCTGTATCCCATTGATCTAAATCAACATTTTGGATAGATTATTGGTTTTTGAATGTGAAGTTTTTGATCCACAACCCAGCCACACCTAGAACAATGGAATAGCAGTTGACTGTGCAACGAGTTCACATGTGCCTTACTAACTTGTGCTCATAGCCTCATAGACAATAACGTTAAAACAACATCGAAGATAAGCTAAAATGAATGTTCTGCTGTGTTTACTCTTCTTTAAAGTTGATAGGAAATTATCTTTTTTTCATTTAGTTTTGTTTGTTCGTAGTAGTACAACTCACACAGAACTGTACAAAGTTTTACTATAGGACTCTTTTATCTAAATTCTTTGCAACCAATGAAATTAATTTGTATCCAAAATATAATTTGAAGTTGTGAATTACAGATTAAGATTACGAAATATACCGCAAACATCTCCAGCTTTAACCCGAAACTAAGCTGACATTTGAGTGTGCATGTCAAATCCTCTTTAATGGGTTATCTGTATGAGTAATTCTTGGTTTTTATTGAATGTGCTTTTTAACTCCTAGAGTGCCAAGCTCGCATTTTTGCGAGTTACAATACACACAAGTGGCATAGAGCATTAAAACCCCTGGCACGTTAAGAGTTAATGTGTGTGTTTATATTAACAAGAAGAGGAGCACAACCAGCTGATAGATGCAAGGATGAAGCGAGATGAGAGAGCTAGCGAACAGACCAATGACGAGCAAATAAGCAATACCTCACAAAAAAGATCGCTTAGTGGTTATAAGCTTCAGATTTATGATGCCCTATATTCCATTTCTAACTGTAATAACTTTTCTTGACTTGTCTTGTTTGTATGTATATAAATACAGGAAGAGGAGCACAACCAGCTGATAGATGCGAGGATGAAGCGAGATGAGAAGGCTAGCGACCAGACCAAGATGACGAGGAACACTTCGCAGCTAGAGGAGAGCAAGTAAGCAATTATGTTTCATTCAATAGATCATCACTTCAGCATGGAGTAGAATTACTCTACCAGAATTCTTGCTGCCCCCATTTTGTGGAAAAAAAATTTTATTTGAAATTCTCAGGCCATCCTTTTTTCCAAAGTCGCCACCACTTTTTGCTCCATGTCTGTGTTAATTCTATTCCATTGTGCACACATTAAATTATCCCCACCTGCTAAACTAAAACACCAATGCTAAAAATTATCCTTCTCTGCCTTGTGGCACTGTCTTGTTAGTAAAAAACAAGATCTGTCGAATTCAGATTCTGGTGGCCCCAAAAAAGAGGAACTGACACAGTGACAATTTTTTAACAGTTTGAAAATGCGTTCTACGTAATGATGATAATAATGTTACCTTCATAGTGGTCACTCTAAGATAACTTTATGCATGCTTTTTATTTATCTTTACATTAAAAAGTCAGATGACAGAGAGGTAAATTCATCTTTTGATTTGTAGTCAACAGTATTGGTCATGGGCGTCGATCTGTCATTGATACCCATTCATCGGGGGGGGGGGGATGATCTATTCATTCATCCCCCCCTGATGAATAGGTATTACATAAGTATCGACGCCCATGGTTTTGGTCCTAGAGGATAGTTTCCTATCTTCATACTAGGGATTAGATCTTTTTGTCAAAGATAGATTTGTTTTTAATGTTATCTTTATATTAAAAGTGTGGCCCCATATTCATGAAAGCCTGCTAGCTTAATAGTTCCTTGCTAAGTCTCTTTTTGATGACGTGGCTAAGAATAACACGCAAGATCTTTTATAGTTGCTAACGAAGGTTAACCTTATGGGTACCTAAGGCTTACCCAGTTGACCCTAGTTTGGGACTAGGAGACCAGTTTGTTGCTCAATAAACTGCATATCAAGAATACACTTATGGGTTTTTATGAATATGGGGCCAGATGACTGACATGTAATTGCATCTGTTGATATATGGTTGCCATACCAATGGCCTTAGAAGCTCATTCAACTACATGTAGTTTAGATGATAGTTTCATAATTATCTTGACTTTATACTAGGGATTGTTTTATTGAAGATAGCATACAATGTACATGTATGTGCAGTCTCTTTATATTAAAAATTCAGATTACTCCAAAGTAAAAGTTGAAATTGGTGCATAAGAAGCCTTCTATATTATTATTTTTTTTAATCATTGAACAAAAATTCACTTTCCCTTTAAAGCTCAATTGACTGGTGTAGAGGGTAGTTTAATGCCATCATTCAAGGGAATATTTTCTGTGTAAATGTATTTGTAGTGTTCAAATTATCGAAACAATAATCGCTTTCTGCCGATCGTAGACCACAACTCACAAGGTCTAATGCTGTAATAAAAAGGTAAAGTTGATCTTGAGTCATTTTTTGCACAAGATTTTTGCAATAGTTTGATTAACGTATACATTTTTTTTTCTTTTCATGTTGCTAGTTTTTATTGGTTTGTAATTCATGTGTTTTGTTATTTTTGGCTAGTAATAACTTTAATTGAAAGTTTTAGTTTTCAATGCAAACATAAGCGCTTTTTGGGCTTAATCTTTGATGATGAAAATTAACAATAATTCTTACGACATAAACATTCACTTATTTTTTGTTTTCCTTCTGGAAGTACATGAAAGTCTAGCTCGCGTCATTGGTATGGTTTATTATTCTGAAGCTTCTGTTTTGTTTTACATTGATTTGCCATTTTTCAAAAAGTTTTCATATATTCCATTCATAAACATTGGCAGATGATGATTATTTCATTTAAAATTGTATCCTTCAAGTATTTTCTTCCTGGATTTTGGAATTCTCTTATATCAAATATCAGATTATTTCAGGCAAAATGTTAACCCCGTCCAAAAAATACCTTGACTGTAATCCACGGAGACTCCATGTTATATCAAAATCAAATAGTTTTGAAAGGACTAAAGACTAAAATGAAGCTTGAACTGTAAATAAGTTATGTTCTTATACAAATGTATAAATTCAAACATAATGAAAACGGTTTCATGTGAACGTCCCCCATTCAAGGGTCTTTGTGGCTCGATGGTTGAGCACCGGTCTATCAATCTGCAGGTCTCGGGTTCGATTCCCGGCGAAGCCTATTTTGCTTTGCTCATTTTAAATCATTCTTATAAAATACATACAACTGTACGACTGTACAATATAAAGTTTGCAGTATTGACAGAATAAGCTTATTCATAAACATTATTTGAGTGCTTTTTTTTATTTAGAATTATCTCATTCTGAAGATGAAAACTAATGTTACTTTTTAACTTGAATCTGTACCAAAAGATGTGTATTTGGTCCATATCAATTTGAAAGCACGATTGATCTTATTTCTTTGTATTGCAGCAGATAGATACTAATTCAGTAGTTGCTTCAATAGTCATTTAGTTTATAATTCACCTGCAAAATGCAAATTTACATGCATAAACAAAGCAAAAACTGAACCGAATGCATGTATATCATTGTAAATCTTATTTTTATTTCACTGTACTGATCTATTATGCTCAAATATTACATTTGTTGCCATTATTAAACAGTCACCTTTTATGTTTGGTTTGGTACTGCTTTATCGACAACAGTGAATCAGACTCAATTGAAAGGCTTCAGTGAAAGAATGTGTTACGTTTTGTTTTTAATGGACATTTCTTTGTTTTGAAATGGTACTTTATTCAGTTAGGATGTCAAGTCAGATTTTGTTTTTTTACATATTTAATAACACAGTGAATCATACCCTAGTGACTACATTTGTTTAAAGACCACCTATATAGAGACCACCTGTCTATTATCCCATTCCCTACGAGTTTATGAAATCCGCATAGACTTTAAACACAACCCACTCGGTTCCCGTGGTCAAGGGGTTAAGACCAAATTTAGTGAATCACAAGGAAGCAATGAACATATAAATATACTCTCTATAAAGAACACCTGCTCAAAGTGACCACATTTTCTGTCTTCCACGGGTAAACAGGTTTGACTGTATTAACTTTTTACCCACACAACTGCATTTTGCATTTTATTGTATTAATATCTTCATCTATCCTTTACAGGCTCCCTCTAGAGGCCAAGAAACGCAAGGTAGAGCGCAACCTGAAGGTACTGGTGGAGGCTGAGCTTGTGTCGGTCAAAGACAACTACCAGTCAATGGTCAACGCTATTGCACAGGTAAAGAACACTTTCATTACTCTATGAAGGCAGATTTGCTTGGACTTTTAAGAGGGTTTAACTTGGTATAAAGAGGGTTTAAAAAGACTTTTTATATAGGCCAAGAAGTGCAAGATAGAGTGCAATATGAAGGTACTAGTGGAGGCTGAGCTTGTGGCAGACAAAGACAACTACCAGTCCATGGTCAATGCTATTGCACAGGTAAAGCACCCTTCCACTACTCTCTAAAGGCAGGTTTTCTTGTGAATTTATTAAAGGGATTTCATCAACATAGTGTTTAGAGGGTTTAGACAAACTTAACTCTTTGGAAGTCTAAGCAGGGTATTAATAGAACACAACCTGAAAGTACCGGTGGAGGCTGAGCTTGGTATAGGCCATGGTCAATGTTATTGCACAGGTGAAGAACCCACTATTAATATCTCTTTATGATGAAGAAGGATCATTTTGTGTTTACATTACCCAGTAGGTTGTAGAAAAATGGCTTTTGAATTGCTAAAGTGTAATGTGGTACTTTAAGCATTTAAAAGAAAAATAACTACATGTTAATGTTTGTACAAGACTACATTCTCATGTTGTGTTATTTGATTTTCAACTAAATCATTTTAATATCAATGCCCAATTTTTTGAATGATATTAGAAGCAAAATTATCAGAAAGGAAATTAAACCAAGCCAGTATTTCTGTGTAAGAACTTAAAAATTGTGTATATTGAATTACCCCGGCCTAATACCACATTCGAGCAAATTTGATCCAGACGTGATTCACATTTTTTATTTTCATTGTGGGTTTTGATTGTCATAGAATGACTCAGAACTGATTGGAATTCAAGATAGATTGTGATGACATAAATTCAATGCATAGCACTTCCCTTTTTATTCAATATTAAAGTGAGGCCTGTAAAGTGTCAGATATTTCCCAAAATGACATTTGGGACTTCAATCCTGTACCAAAATCATTGTAAGATATGTCTGAATGATGTGTGAAAGTTTCATTGAAAAAGAACACTGCTTTCCTGGTTAAAAAAGCGAAAATATGCGTCAGCTTTTACAACGGACGTTTATGAGGTTTATGACCATTTGTTAACCCTTTTGAGATGAATGATAGATATCGTCATACTAAAGGGGCATTTTAAAAAATATAACCCTATTTTATTCTTCTCTTACCATAAGCTAAACAACACGGTAGAAGAGAAACGAGGAAGCTCCAAGTAATTTTCGTGGAGTTAGACACTTTACTGGCCTCACTTTAAACAGGATATCCGGAACCAGAGGAGGTATTTTCATAGGAGAAAGCAAGATATTGTATTGTGAAGCTGAAAGCGACTTATATGCAGGCCTAGTAGTATAATTTATATGCCATAATTTATTTATAGCTCTGAAATTATTTTGTAAACAAACAGGATATTAGAAACCAGAGGCGAAAAGACATCTTGTGGATATGGGTGACATATGCAGGCCTGGTAGTAACATAATCATACTTATATTGCTCTACCTGAAATAATTATTTTAAAAATACAGGACATCCTAAACCAAAGCAGGACATTGTGAAAATGAAGGCGACCTATACACAACCTGGTAGTTACTTAATCATACCAAATTTATTTCATATTTATTTATAAAAAAATACAGGATATCAGAAACCAGCTAGAGGCAACATAATTTATGCATGCTTTATTAAGTAGTAACTAAATTTATAGGCCATAATTTACTTTTATTTCAGAAAATATTTGAAAAAACATGATATGGGATTCAGAGGAGATATCATCAGAGGAGAAAGTATGACATTGTGATGAAGAAGACAACTTTCATAGGCTTGGTAATTCTTAATCAAGTTAATAGTATATTTATGTTTTTCTAAAATCATTTTATTAAAAAAAATACAGGACATCCGAAACCAGAGGAGGTATCGCCAGAGGAGAAAGCAGGACATGTGCAGCTGAACGACCTGGTAGTTACTTAGGGAAAGGATCAAAATTATGCTATGCAGGATATTGCAAGATCCTGCATTCGGAATGCTCTATTCAATTTTAACAAAGGAGGCGTTATTCGCCATTCCTGTCCAGAGGGGGCAGAAGATTCCCTATTGTCCGCAGGACAATAACAAACTGGGAGATTACCTGGCAAGGCCAATTTCAATAGCTATTCAGAACCACGAAAAACTTGTCCAGAACTCTTGGCACAAAGGTCTTTTATTCGATATTGATTGGCGCAGGATATTGAGTTCCTCATTTCAATGGGGATGGAGAATGCAGGATCCTTCGATATCCTGCATAGCATAATTTTGATCCTTGCCCTTAATCATACTAACAAATATTTCTCTTTTCTCTGACATAATTTTCTATAAAATACAGGATATCAGGAACCAGCTGAATGCAATATATGCAGGCCTAGTAGTATCTTAACTTATAGGATGTGATTTACATGTACTTGTATTTCTTAAATGATTTTTTTTTTTTTTTTTTTTAAATACAGGATATCAGGAACCAGAGGAGGTATCGCCAGAGGAGAAAGCAGGACATCGTCAAGCTGAAGACGACCTACGGAGGCCTGGAGTCTAAGGCCACATTCTACAACGAGCAGAACGACTACTACCAGCAGTACATCCAGACCTGTCTCAAGAACCTACAGGGAAAGTGAGTGCTAGTTTATTAAAGGGATCTATTCTAGTAACATTGTCCAAATCCACAAAAATTACTTGGAACGCTAGTGGTTCTCTCATACCTTGTTGTATTTGTATTACCGATAGAAGCATTTGGTTTTTCCCCTTTCGTTAGGGCAAGCGTTAAAATTATGCTATGCAGGATATCTCGAGATCCTGCATTCGGAACGCTCTATTCAATTTTAACAAAGGAGGCGTTATTCGCCATTCCTGTCCAGAGGGGGCAGAAGACTTCCTACTGTCCGCAGAACGATAACAAACGGGGAGATTAAAAGCTAATGGTACTCCGTTCTTTGCCGTTCCGCTTTCTATCCTTTCCTTCTGTGCGAGATCTCCAGACCGGAAAGATCGCGGGGATTAAAAAGATAACGGTTACGCTTATAAAAAGATGTATATATGTGACCTTACACCACAAAACGACCAATAAGTCGGGGAAAATTATTATGCTGATTTTCACATGACATTACAGTAGAATTCATTACCTTTAAAATGGTATATTACTTGTCATATTCAGACAAGGCAAACCCTCTGAATATTAGCGCCAAAGATTTGGAAAATGGCTGAAGCAGTTTTAAAACAAAGGAGAAACGGGCCACTTCAAATATTGGCGTCCATTCAAGCGCTGTATATCTGATAATTTGTTTTCGATGAGAAAACGAATTTTAACATGATTTCTGACAATCAAAATATCACAGAAGGCAGATTAAGATACCTTCATTCAAGAAATACAAAAATCCTGAATTTCATATTTTAAACCAAATTTGACTATTTCAGCTAATTACAGAGAAACTATTTTAGCGACATAATGGTCGTTTTGTGGTGTGAGGTCACATATATTAAAAACGATTGAAGTGTTCAAATGTTGAACTATCAATTGGATAGTCATACATGTAACTGTGTACAAAGTCAGCATAATAAGTTAGCAAATATCACTTTGCATTTTCGCTCATTATGCGGTCATACAACATCCATTTAACGTGAAATTTTCACACATTACTTAGCAGTCATATCAGATCACAAAAATACAAATTTTTATCAAACATTCATCTCTTTTTGCACATGCCAACAAGGTTAATACAAAGATCCCTTTAGAATGCCGTATTGAATTACATGAATCCATTTGAACTACTTTTAGACATTGAAGTCTATGTGAATAACATACTCTTTTTATTCATCAACAGTGAACAATAAATAATGCTAATGAGTATTGTAACAAGCTTTGACCATGGTAGCCAAAGAGTGTATTATCTGTTTTTAAAACCAGGATACTAGTAGTGCATGCAACAAATATAATGAATTATAAATAACAATCAGTGTATCATTATAGTAGATCGCAGTACTAAATGATTCAAGGGAATTTGGAGGCCACTAAATTATCTTCTTCTGTTGTTAAAGGTACTGTCCAGTGTCGTGTATTCTCATACCATAACTTGCTATAAAAGGATAGTAATATTGATGTAAAATACTTGTCCAATGGGACCACCCGGAAAAGATCATTGGATAATATAGACAAATGGTTTAAAACAAGTTTGCTTGTTTACAGTCTTTTTTATTTTGTTAATTTTGTCTTTACCAGGAAATCCAAGGCCAAGGCGAAGGAAAGCAAGTCGGCCGTCAAGTACAACGCATTAAAGCTTCACGAGAAGGGAGTCATTCTGGAAATTGAAGGCTTAGAACAATCACAGTAAGTTTTTTCTTACTTTTTATTTTTTACTTTCATCCCTTTCCTTTTCCTATCTTATTTTGTATTCGTTTATCTTATGTATCGCCATTCATTTATGTATCAATACTCTTTGTTATGTCAAAAGTGAGTTTGACTTTTGGGAGTGAACACCGAGAGCAAATCGCAGTTTCTTTCTTCTGCCCCTCCTTCCTTCCTTCCTTCCTTTTTTTGTTATGTCAAATGAGGTAATGATCCTTTAGAAAGAAGCCGTTCAATTATAGCCACTTGATATTCATGTTCACATATATTCATTCATTGTTTCATTCGTTCGTTCGTTCGTTCATTCGTTCGTTCGTTCGTGCGTTCGTTCGTTCGTTCGTTCGTTCGTTCGTTCGTTCGTTCGTTCGTTCGTTCGTTCGTTCGTTCGTTCGTTCGTTCGTTCGTTCGTTCGTTCGTTCGTTCGTTCATTCATTCATTCATTCATTCATTCATTCATTCATTCATTCAATCATTCATTACTTTTACTATCAATACACTCCTCTTATCCAGGAGGTTAGGTACATGTTTTTGTTTTGTTTTTATTTGTTTTATTTCTGCGTTTTCAAATACAAATTATACAAATATGAATAAGCAAAAATTACAAAAGTAAAGCATGTACGAAACTGCATCAATTCAATCAACAAGCAGCGATAGTTACAAATGATAAAATTGTGCATTATTACAATCATTGATTTGATACAATAAACAAGAAATAGAAATATACTTATATTTATGTTTAAAAAAAAATGAGGTAAGAAGATGGGGAAAACGCAGGAGACCACCATCATGAGCGAATAGCTTGATATCGATGGTGGCCTCGCGAACGAATTGTCAACATAACCTCTCTTTAATCACTATTAAATGTATGAGAAACTGGAGTCATGTAGGTGCGGTGCATGTGCAGGTGCGGGTGCAGTCTGCAACTAATAATTTTGGTTTGTGTTTTTTTTATTTTTTATTTTACATAAAGTACTGTGAGTAACTTTTTTCAATTTAAATATCAGCGTAAGATTTTATCATATTATACTTCAGTGTCAACTTAAAAGAATGCAGAGAGGAACATATTTTAACATTTGGGGGTAAATTGTTCCAAATATCGGGACCATGATGCCTGATCGATTTATAAAATAATAATAGTCTGGGGTTTAATAAATGAACATTTCCAGCAATACGAGTTGGGTAATGGTGGAGTGCATTATTTAAAATAAACAAATCATTGAAAGAGGAGGGAAGTTGTTTATTAATATATTTAAACATAAAGATTGCCACTTGGAAGGTATTTAAGTCATTAACTTTCAATATTTTAAACCTACAAAATACAGGATTCGTGTGAGCTAAGAAGTCAGATCCTGAACATAGTCGGATAGCTCTTTTTTGTAATAATAAGATAGGATGCAATTTGGTTACACCACAATTGGCCCAAACAATGTTACAGTAAGTAATGTATGGGAGTATCAAAGTATTATATAATAAAAATAGAGTAGATTGGGGTAAAATGTACTTTAATTTATTAATTATACCTAAACCTTTGGACATACATGTTGCTACATGATGTAAATGAGCGTTCCATGTTAAATGTTCATCGATTATCACCCCTAAAAAAGTTGATGTTGCTTTTTGTTCAATGGGTTTACTATCAATATTAATATTAATTGGGGGGTTAACCATGTGCGAGTTAGCGTGTTTAAAATACATAAAATGTGTCTTTTTAATATTAAGAGAGAGCTTATTACATTTGAACCATTCAGTGACTTTCACTAACTCTTCATTTAGTTTAGTAACTAATAAATTCAAATTCTTATTCGAGTAAAATATATTAGTATCATCTGCGAATAAAACAAATGACAAGTAAGGGGATGTGTTGGTGATATCATTAATATATAACAAAAATAAAAGTGGTCCTAAAATAGAGCCTTGAGGGACTCCGCATTTGACTGATAAAATATCAGAATCTTGACCATTGAATGAAACATATTGTTTTCTATCAGCCAAATAATTTCTAAACCATAATAATGCATTTCCCCTAATACCATAATGACAAAGTTTAGAGAGTAATAATTTATGATCAAGCGTATCGAATGCTTTACTAAGATCTAAAAAAACACCAATTACATGTTCTTTATTGGCCATAGCATTAGTAATTTTATCATAAATTTTAACTAAAGCTAAGTCAGTGGAGTGGTTTTTTCTAAAACCATATTGATTAGGGTTTAAGATATTATGCATATTCAAAAAATTATATAATCTATTATAAACTATTTTTTCTAAGACTTTAGATATACTAGATAGAATAGATATAGGTCGATAATTACTAATTTCATGGGGATCATCTTTTTTAAAAATGGGGGTAACCTTTGATATTTTAAAGAGGTTTGGGTAAATACCTTGTAATAAAGATTGATTAAAAATATGACTTAAAGGATCAGCAATAAAGTAAATAATCTTTTTTAAGAGAGACGTATTAATGTTATCGTATCCTTGAGATTTAGAAGCTTTAAGTGATTTAGTTATATTAATAATTTCATTAGCATTGGTAGGTTTTAAAAATAGAGATTGTGGATTACGCTCAGGAAGAAAATTATTAAAGGGAATAGTCGTATTATCAATTTTACTAGCAAGCTGGGGCCCGACATTAGTAAAGAATGAGTTAAAGGCTTTAGGAATATCATCGGAATCTGCAATTTTATCACCTTTTAAAATTAGGTCCTCTTTCGGAAGGGGATCTGTTTTTATTCCCATAACTTCCTTTAGCACCTTCCAAGTGGCATTTGTGTTGGAGCTAAGTGACTCCAGTCTTCTAGAAAAGTATAATTTACGAGATATGCGAATTATTTTTGTTAATTTATTGCGATATGTTTTATATTTTATTGAATTTGCATCAATAGGATTTCGTACAAATATTTTATACAAACGATTACGAGTCTTAATTGATTTAAGAATGCCTTTAGTAATCCAAGGATTTTGGGGTTTATTATTCTTATATTTTATTCTTACTAAAGGGATATTTTTATCATATAAATATTGCAATTTATCATGCAAATTTTCATAAGCTTTATTAACATTATCACTTTCATAAACATTAGCCCAGTCTTCTATTTCTAGATCCTGTATAAATAATTGAATATTATGTTCCGTTTCTTTCCGTTGCATATGAATATCATGTGTTTTATAACAAATATTTTTAAATTCACATGTACAAAATATGGGTATATGATCTGATACCTCAGAGCATAATAAACCGGCTGAAACCTTTTTATTATGTATATTACAAAATATATTATCAATCTGAGTTGATGAATGAGTATTAATTCGAGTAGGTTTATTAATCAATGAATCAAAACCATATGAATATATTAATTGTTTGAACCTATCGGAATTATTATTACGAGCTGAGGGAAGGAAATTAATATTAAAGTCACCAAGAAAATATACATATTTATTTTCATTTATTAAATTATTTAAACAAGCTTCAAAGGTATTATAAAACATATCAAAATTTGTGTTTGGAGGTCTATAAATTAAACCTATTATCACATTTTTAAATTCAGGATTTTCAACTTCAATAAACAATGCCTCGGCTTGTTCCAATTTAATATCATCACGAATTCTAAATGTTAGCTTTTCATGAACATAAAAAGCAACTCCACCGCCTCTCCTCTCTGTGCGATCTGCTCGGATTAGTCTATAATTGGGTATATTAAACAATTGAGGTAAGCTGGAATGTAACCAGGTTTCGCTTATTCCAATAACAGAAAATTCAAAATTATTTAAAGACTGTAATAAATTTTCAAAATAATCAAAGTTTCTATTTAGACTTCTGGCATTAATATGCAATAACGAAAAATTGTCAACTTTATTATAGAAGGTAGAATTAAATTCATCTGGTGTATTATATTTACAGTCCTCAGTGCGACTATTTATACTCACATCATGAGTGATTGGGTGCGGAAGATTTAATAAAGATGTCTCCATTTAATAAGACAATATATTAACACTAATGCGTTTACTACGTACGTGGTCGGTGCGTGTGATAACGTGCGGGTGATAATGTGCAGAAGCAAAACAAAAATACAAGCATAACAAATAATAGTACCCATCATGACCAGTTTGGGTGCACCTGAACAGATCTCGGCCACCACCGAGAACATAGTACCTATGAACGACAGTGAAGTTTGAAAATAAACAAGATAGAGCGCTTGGGAAGAATAGAGGAAGAAAAAAAGAAGAAAACAAACGAAGAAAGGGAAAGGAATGTTTTTTAGGTCGCAACAAGAAAGGTGTTTAGGAAGGTAGATAAAGTGTTTATACATAAACTGGGAGCAACACAATTAACTGGTTGCATTGAATTCAGCGACTGAAAATGCTTTCTATGACGGGTTAAATAGAGTACAAAAAAATAAAAGCAAAAATAAAGTCGAGCCTTCTCTAAATGCATAACATGTATACGTGGATGCAAAAAGGCAAGTACAATTGATTTACACTGGAATAACATAGAATTGGAAGTACTTAAGAAACTTACAAAAGGTATTTTATGAATACAACACACACACAAAAAAAAAAAAATATAGATAGAGGGATTTGCCTAACACATTTGGTCCAACTCAGTGAACCAAGTTAATTAGGACTATAGAAAGCACTGGGGTGTACAGCTTGAAAGTTATTTTGGGAGTCCTAACATGCCTATTATTATAAAACTAGATCAATTGTTCCTAATATCAAACAGAGTACAATTTCGAGTATCCAAATGGAGGGTTTTTAAGTGCTAGGTTCTACTAAAGGGCTAAATTCAAATTGTAGCATTTAAAAGAACACATAGTTGTCATTTAAAACCAAATTACATGGAGCCAAAACAAAACCGATTAAGCCCATTGACAGTGATTGAACGAGTGTGGGGCATTTTGGAAATGTAAGTTTCTTTAAAAAAGAGACTATACAATGACGACTACAGCAAAACGGAATGCAACTAAAGAAAGTACAGCGTTGTCTAAATAGGGCTAATAGTGTGATTTTTATGACCTCTGTAAGTGTAATCTCATGTGCAAAGTATCAATTAAGGTACCATCCAGGTTATCCTAAAGAGAGACTAAAAAAGCTATTACAAAAGGCATCGCATACGATAATAAAATGTATAAAGCTATACAGTATAATAGATTGTCTGTAATCCACTGGATGTGGATGGAAAGCATTAAAAAGAGCAAGTTTCCTGAGAGGGAAGAAAAAAGAGAATATGTTTGAAAGCGAATTATATACTACAACATCCAGGGTTACCCATGCAAGGTGTCTAATTGTTAGGCTCTTAATAAAGAGTTTACAATTAAATCGTGGAATGTTTACTTGAGTAATTATAACATCATACAAAAGTGTTTGGAAGGGAAAATAAAGTATATTGTTCATGCGACTTAAAGAAACCCAGAAGGGGATTGTATATAAAGTACACAAAAGGAAGTTAAAGTATTTGTGCAGTAGTTGCTTCAAATTGGTGCTATAAAGTGACTTTCACAGTTTCTTGTCTGTGTACTCAACAGTAAATTTAACAGTAACAAAAAATTTAAATCTTTTCATCAAAATGAATAATACAAAATGTAGGAATTCCGGAATGGAAATTAATAATCAAACAAAATTAAATCTTCAAATTATGAAAGAATAAGTATAGAAGTATAGTCATATATAGTAAACTATATTATACACTATAAATATTCTGCTGTTCTAAATTCAGCACTTCTATTTTAATTAGCATTTTTATTTAATTTAAAAATTTAAAGTTTTGCCACTGACTGAGGTAGTGATCTTTGGCATTTATAATTGGTTTTTTAGGTTCTTAAATAATTTCACTAATAAAGAAGGGGTTGTAATAAAATTGAGGTGCTGAATTTATGCCAGCTAGGGATGCTGGAATTTACAAATTATCGTGTATATGACATTTAACAAATAAAAAATTTTAAAAAAATAAAAACATTGCAAGTGGTACTAAGGTCAGCATTAGAATAGATTAATCATATGAAGAAAGTCAGCATAGAAAGTTAAAAAACAAAATTTTTCACAGGTTAATCATATAAATAATAGAGGTGACAATAGCTGTTTGTGTGGTTTAAAGTCTTTTTTAGTGCAGACCATGTCTTCTGATCTCTTTTCAGTTTAAGATCGAATACAACATTTTGAGTATTCAACAACAAAATACATATATAGCAAGACAAAATATACATTAGAATTTTTGACGTAAAAATGTTTATGATTTACATAAATGAATCGTATCAATAGCAAAATGTAGTTTTTCGAATATACTACATATATTTAGCTTGTTTAGTAAATATCATATTGTCTGTTTTCCTTTTTGCTTCATTGTATTTTTTTTTTGTTCAAAAGTTCAAAATTGTATCACTATGACTAAATTAAGTGCCTTTAGCGTTTTCGATCATTTTTCTTTACAATACTATAAAGACAAATATTGGGGAGTATTGTTACCTTAACTATATGGTGCAGAATATTGATCATTCGTCATACAATTTCCAGGTCATTGTTCCCTTTTCCTTCCACTGGAGAATTATTTTGACTCCTTGGAGCTTGATCCTTGTTGAGAGGTTTTTTTCTTTCCTTAGCTTGTACGCGATATTGGCGAGATGGCCGCGGCGTGCCTTAAGGGCTTTGGGAAGATCCGTTCTCACAGTGATTCTTGGCGTGGCTGTCGTAGCTTGGCCTGCTGGAGATCTTGGCCGTTTGAACTGTTGCTGCTCAAATGAAGAAAGAAGGAGATCGCGATCAGCCATTCGGACAAACTTCGCGATGATGGGAGATGGACGATCGTCTGGAGAGGCTGCAGAGTTTTCCGATGGTGATCTGCGGGGAAGGCGGTGTGCGTTGACCAGCTGAATTTCCCGGGCTTTACTCTCGCCAAGGCCGAGGTGGATGAAGACCTTCTGCAGGGTTATGTAGATATCCTCCTCACGGGGCTCGTCGACTCCATAAAAGAGCAGGTTCTGCTTCCTGTTGTAGATCTCCATGAGCGTTATTTTTTCTTTTACGTCGATTATTTCATCCTGGAGTGAGGCACGGACTCTGGAGATTTCTTTTTCGTTGACCTTTATTTTAGACGAATTGAACTCAACAGAGGTCTCCAAGTCTGTGATGCGATTGTTCATCGATTGAATCTCACTGGTCATGCTGTCCAATTTAGTGAGGACTTTGCTCGAAAAGTTAGCAATGTCCCGTTGAAGATCCGCATTAGATGGGTTAGCGGGTTTGGGCGAGGTTGATGATCCTTTCTCCGCCTGGGCTGGCGGGCCAGCGGTTGGCTGTTTAGTGGTAGCTTGTCGTGTGTGTGGCCGTGAGGCATTCATTGTAACGCGCTCTGATGAGTAACTATAGTTTTGAATGGTCAAATGAAAGGTGGCCGGAGCTCTGTCTAAGTGCGTCCGTTCACGACGAAGTCATGTTGGCATGTCCATGTAGAAGGCTTGAAGTACATGTAGCTGCTGTTGCACTGCCCTTCTTTAATTGCATCAAATATAAATATTGGAAAAGAGCAAAGAAAATAGGATTCCAACGGGATTCAAACCCGAGAGTTTTCTATAGCTCAGTCGGTAAGAGCACCAGTCTAGCAATCCGGAGGTCTCGGGTTCGAATCCCTTTGGAATCCTATTTTCTTCGCTCTTTTTCAATCACCAGTTTCTTTATATGTTTGAATTAAATATAAATATTGTTAAAAATGAATGTAAAATTTGTTTCTCCCCTTGCAGATTCAAGAACGTGATGTTTGAGATAGCGGGGACCAATGTACCAGGCACCTTTGAGGTGTCGGCCAAGTTCCTGGGGGTCAAGATGGACAGCATACAACTTGTTTTCCAGGTATTTCAATTGATCTCCTCCATTTTGTATTATTTTGTTATTATTCTAAATTGCGCATACATTTTGCAATGTAAACAAGTTAGGGGAAACGAGAGTCATTTAACCCTATCTTAACTGGGCTATTTCAGACCAGGTTTTTACTGGGGGGGGGGGGTCAATTTGACCCCCCCCTAAGATCTCGGAGACCGCTCGTCCGATTCACGCGAAATTTTGCATGGAGGTACATTGAAGTGTTAGCGACGCGTTCATGTTTTCGTTTAATCGATCCAATGTTAAATATGCAAATTATACGCATATTAATTAGCGAAGAACGCTAATTTATGCAAAAATCCTCTTTTTGTCTGTAAATCACTAAATATTGCTCAGAATATGCTAATTTTGTACATGAATATTCTTTATGACTTAATTAACAGGTTATCAACAACAACAAATTATTTTATGTATTTCTTTGTTTTGGGAATTTCTTATGTATTTCTTTGTTTTTTCGACTTATGTTTTTTATTGTTTTTTTCAATGGAAATAATTATTGACCATTATCCAACCATTTTTAGCCCCAAATTAAATGATTGCAGTGATTAGAATGAAAAATAATGAAGATTTTGTCTTTTCTCTGAAAAAAATCAATTTCCATAGGATTTGTACACAAATCACAAAATTTAGTGATTTTTGGGCCGACGCTCACTTACAAAAGGTCACGTGACTTTAGAACGGTATACCCGGTCGTCGCAAATTTGGTCTCAAAAGTTGCGCAAGACTTCAATGAAAAAACTCATGAAGTCGCGCGGCAATATCTGCACGCGTTGCAGAATTATCGCGCGAAAAGTCGAGGGGGGGGTCAAATTGACCCCCCCCCAGTTAAGATAGGGTTAAATGTTCATCACGTTTGATATTTGATTTGGTTCATATAAATGGAAATTTCATAGTCAAAATTTGAGAAGTATACCGGCAAATATTTGCTGTCTTTTACGTACATGTATCAGATTGTGTATTATGTTGTGTAGATTTTCTATTTAAGGTTAATGTATACAAAATAAAGTTTTCCCCTGAGATTAGTGAAATTCAAAATGTTGGATACATGTATGTAGAAAATTAAGATTTAAATAACAAATATTTCATTTCAAATTTAGTTCACCAAAAAATCTAACATTTTCTACCTTAGCCTCATATGGTCTCCTTCAATTGCAGTAATATTGTAATGTAAATTGTAAAAGGATGTTATTCTCTGTAAAAATTGAGAAATTGTCCAAGCCTCTTCTTTAAGAGATATGATTTGTATAATCTTGATGCCAAGATTGCTTGTTAATCACCCACATTCTCATTTATTGTTCGTTTAATAGAATTCTCTCTTTTTTTCTCTTTTTTTCACCTAGTTTTTATCCATAAGATTTGTTGTTGCACAATGTAGTTGTAGTTTTGCATCAGTTTTATTCATTGTATTTGTTGTTTTGAATGCAGAATGTGGAATAAATGAAATGAAATGAAATGAAAAATCTAAATATTTTCTGCCTCCCCTCACAGGATCTCCTTCAGTTGCAGTACGAGGGTGCCGCAGTGATGAACATGTTCGGTCGAGCCAAGATCAACGTCAACCTCCTCATCTTCCTCCTCAACAAGAAGTTCTACGGCAAGTAGAGAGCGCCAAAATACTGCTCAAATTTGGATAAAATGCCCAAAATAAACTCTGTTTGTTTTCTGGTGACCTGGTCAATGTCATCATCTTCCTCCTCAACAAGAAGTTCTATGGCAAGTAGAGAAAGCCAAAACACTGCGCATACATTACTTGGAGAAAATGCCCAAAATAAACTCTCTTTTTTCTGGTTACCCGGTCAATTCCCTCATCTTCCACGTCAGCAAGAAGTTCTACGGCAAGTAGAGAGGACCAAAAACACTGCTCGTATTTGGAGAAAATGCTCAAAATGAACTCTTTTTTCTGGTTACCCAGTCAATTCCCTAATCTTCCACGTCAGCAAGAAGTTCTACGGCAAGTAGAGAGGACCAAAAACATTGCTCATATTGGGAGAAAATTATCAAGTAAACTTTTTTCTTGGTATCCGGTCAATTCCCTCATCTTCTACGTCAACAAGAAGTTCTACGGCAAGTAGAGAGGACCAAAAACACTGCTCGTATTTGGAGAAAATGCCCAAAATAAACTCTGTTTGTTTTCTGGTGACCCGGTCAATGTCATCATCTTCCTCCTTAACAAGAAGTTCTATGGCAAGGAGAGAAAGCCAAAACGCTGCGCATATTTGGAGAAAAAGCTCAAAATTAACTCTTTTTTCTGGTTTCCCAGTCAATCTTCTCATTTTCTTCCTCAACAAGAAGTTCTATGGCAAGTAGAGAGGACCAAAATACTGCTCATATTTGGAGAAAATGCCCAAAATGAACTTTTTTCCTGGTTTCCAAGTCGATCTTCTCATTTTCTTCCTCAACAAGAAGTTCTATGGCAAGTAGAGAGCGCCAAAACAATGCGCATATTTGGAGAAAATGCCCAAAATGAACTTTTTTTCTGGTTTCTCAGTCGATCTTCTCATTTTCTTCCTCAACAAGAAGTTTTATGTCAAGAAGAGAGGTTAAAAAAAAAGTTTTAAAAAATGCCCCAGATGTTTGTTTTCTGGTGACCCGGTCAATGTCATCATCTTCCTCCTTTACAAGAAATTGTATGGAAATAAGAGAGGGCCAAAACACTGCTCATTTCCTGAGGAATTTTTCTGGTGACCCAGTCGGGGCGATGGTCTATACAATGTTGTTTTTATGAGTAGATGGCCTTCAAAGAAATTGATGTGATAATGTCTGTTTTATGCAGTTACCTGGTCGGGCAAGTAAAATTTGACATTATTAGTGAAGTAAAGGTGGCCCCTGGCCAGTGTCGCAAGTGCTAATGCCAACCCCCACTTTGATCAGAGACGTAAAAAGGTGCCTAAAGTGTTTTGTGTGTACATTTTGTAAAAAAATATATATATAACTAGCAATTTATGATAGGTATTAAAAAAAAGTAAATAGATAAAAATGAAAGATTAATCCTAATTTTGAAATTGAGTTAGGCATTGAGAATGAAATGAATTGTCAAATACTTCAGAATGATAAACGAAATGAAAGATTATATTTGAAATTGAGTTTGCCGGTAAAGATGGATTGAAATGTGAAAGAATTGGTGATGGATTTGAAGTTATATTTGATACAAGAATGTATATCTCTTGAGATTTGAGGAAATATCTCTGACGGGCAGATCATATTTTTGTTGAACATGTGGTCACTTTGATATGAATGAAATTTACACGTTGTGTATAAAAGTGAAAAGGCGATTTGTTGTTCGATTTGGGAAATCACATTGCATTATAATGATTTTTTTTAATTTAAGATTAAAAGGGACTTTCTGTGATTCTGAAATAATATGTTGAAAATGTTTAATCACCGAACTAAAATGTGCATGTTCTATGGTAGGAATATGATGAAATGGTTTGAACATGGAATATTTTGGTCTGGGACTGGTATTTGTTGTTGGTTTTTTATACTGATATATTATGATTATGTGAGTAGGTAATGTAATCTTTGCATAATTCTGCTATTAAATTTATATTTTGAGGCTGTTGAACATGTTTTATATTCATTAATTATGAATTGAGTCTACAAACTTTTTGCAATTGTACATATTTGTGAACTCTTCGGTAAAGAGAAAAGATAGAAGATCAGAAAACCTAAATACGATATGAAGATAATATGTGCATGTTTAAATAATGTCATCGCTTGAATAGTGTACATATTACTACCTTGAAAGAGTACAGGGAACTAGACTATAAAAAAAATCTTGAAATTTAATTTCATGTCTGTTTGTTTTGAGACAAAAACAATAATTTGTCATTTTTATTTAGGATATAAATAAAATGGTTTACTCAAATGAGCAGATCTTAAAATAGATGCCATGTTCTTTTATATTTGATTATATTTTGTATGTGAAGATAAAGTGTGGTTTTCAAAGCCATTTATTCCTATCATCCTTACCATTCCATTTTTATTTGTTGCTATTAAAGGACTAATGCATAATACACTTTTATTGGCATATTGTGTGTATTGTGACAACGGTCAAACATGTCATTCAAGTAGTTGAGCCGCATCATGCAGTTTTAATTTGTGGTCACCTTGTGACGTGAAGACAAAGTGATATTTATAAAGACAGTTATTCCTATCACCCTAACCATTCCGTTTTCAGTTGTTGCTAAATTAAGGTATTGTACAAAATAAACTTGTCTTGGTGTATTGTATTTGTAACAACTGTACAGTCAATGTTGGCACTCAAATAGTTGATACAGTCTATGTACGGTATTTTAATTAATATGTGTCAATGATAAAGCCACATTTAATATGCAGTTCTAATTTTTGGTCACTTTGTGGTGTGAAGACAAAATGTTATTTTCAAAGCGATTTTCTTCCAACCACCCCTAACCATTCCTTTCTCAGCTTGCAAGTTGGGCTTTCAGATAAATTTTTAAAGACCAATGCTCTTCCATCTTCACTCCCATTCCAAATCAGTTTTATATCCATAAACCCGCTGCGTATGAAATAATGTAACTTCGATAGACTTTGTACATTGCAAAACCATCTTCACGTACGCAAATGAGTTAAATACGTCAAACTCAGTAAACTAGGGTTTCTATGCAAATTTGTGACATTTGGTTTTGCCTTCTAAACTGAAGTACATGTAATAAGTCATTGCTTTGTTTGGTAATTATAGATATTAAAGCAAATATGAAATGTAAAATAGTTGGTTAAGCCTTTGAAATGTTTGTAATAAATTAGTGTATGTTTTAAATGTTGTTATTGTTTATGATCATATTTCCTACAGGAAAATTCTTTTTCATTGATCAACCTTTTGTGTGTTTTCCATTGTGTGAAATAAGTTCACAAATCTACATGTAGTCAGGCCTTTAGGAAAGCAATATTTATATAAATACATTTTTTCTGACCTTTTTCTAATTTTGCATTTCAATGAAAGTGTATACAATTCCAATACGATGGTGCTGGGTGAAGTGTGCAGGTGTCATAAATATGAAAACAAAAATATGTACATTTCAGCCCATTAAGAAACATAATCATGTGCATGTATATATTTATGTATGCTCAAGTTACGAAACTCCGCTAGCATTGTATAGTAGGACTTTATAAACTCGCTGATAGTGGCTTAGCCTGGGTCAACCCATTTTGGGGTTGGGGGGAATATTCTCATGAAGGTGGTAGTTTGCCATGAATTAAAATTATTTTATGCATTTCTTTATTTATTTTTCTCCATAAGAAGGCAAGGGGGTGGTAATTGTTTTCCTATGTCACTGTTTGCTGGCATTGTGTATAGAAATTTGATAAATAAGATAATAAATTACTGATTGTGAAAGACTCAAATTGATCTTCTTTTTGTCATTAAATTTGTTTTTAATTCAATTTGGATTCAATCAAATCTCACGTTTCATTTTAGATTATATATTTTATTTCTGAAAGCTAAAAGCAATTGTTTGTATTATATTACATGTATATTTTTAAAACATCTTTATTCATATTCTATCTGCCTTACGAGTCTTCACCAAAGCATAACATATAATTATTGCCAATTTGAAAATTGCGTTTATTTTTAAATACATATCAGTTCTTTTATATTTGCCTGCGTTCCAATATTGTGCCTCCTATTTAGGAGTGTGTTTTGTATCGTAAATGATGGTGGATTATTAAGGATCTCATTTTATTTTTTTCCCCTTCATATTTGATGAAATTACTTTTATTCCTGGGTTTTAGATTTTCACTTGGTGAAATTCTGCAAAGAGAGAGATTAATATTTCTGTAAATTGTATGAGAGAAATGTTGTGCGAAGTGCAAACGAAATGGCAAGATATGTGCATAGGGATGCATGCTTTTGTGGCCAATTATTTTATTTCCTTACTTTTTGTAAATGTACATACACTGTAATATGATTATATAATTATTTTCAAGAATGATATTATTATTATAAGCTTGGTTCACTACTTGTAATGCCAGTAATTGTATGTAATTTATCTTTTCATTATACAATACATACTCTTTTTATTTTCTTGAGTTGCATGCCATTTAGCATATGTCTCAACATTAATAAGATATGTAATTTGAAAATCTCTCACAATTTAGGTGATGACATGTAAATAGAAGTATGGACTGGTCTATTGTTCATACTCAAAACGCATAGGAATTAAATTCATTTTATCATGGTATTTATGATCTGTAGGCCTACCTGTTTACTTGGGCTCGAAATGGAATAATCTTGATTTTTTTTTCTCGTGATATTTCTGTCATATTGTTGACCCTCATTCATTGTATCATGTGTCATATTTTGGCTGCCTGTATTATTATAAAATAAAAAATAATGAGTCAAAGAGAGGGATCTTTGAAGAAAACAAAGATATGTAGATTTGTTTTATTTCAAATTGAAGACATTTGTAAACATCCATTTCTTGAGTTCTTGCTTGTATGTTTGTTCGTTTGTATGCTTGTATATGCATATGTGCATGTGTGTGTTTGCATAGTTATGTGTATGCTTGTGTGTGGGTGTAAGTGTGTGCATGTTCACGTGTTTTGACTGTACGTGTGTAATTGTTCTTTATATGTGTATACCTGTTTGTATGCGTGGTTGTGTATTAAGTGTGGAGTGTTTCCCGTTTTATCCTGTTTTGTTGCCATTGAACTTGCTAGATCCTAGCGACGCCAGATGGTGAATTTTTCATCCTTGGTACAACTTCACAAAAGACGTTTTTTATTGTTCATTGTGGCTAGAATACAGACTTTGACCATGTGTTTTTTAGTTGTCTCAAATGAGATTTCCTTTTGCAGCAAGCAATGGTATTTTTGAAATTTTGAGTCGATTGCCAATTCTTTTCAGGATTACTTGGTCCAACTTTTATGTGCTCTAGATGACTTACTGTGTTTCTAGAATTTTGTACTTTATATTTTTTACAGCAGATTTATTTCCGCATTATTTTATTGACAGAAAGCAAAATGAAAATATAGTTACAAAGATTTTTTGTTTTCACACAATCAAATCAGAAAACAATGACATTAGAAATGCAAAACAACCGCAAACTATAAATGTGACAATAACAAATGTATATTGTTACAAAGTAAATAAATGCAGCAGACCAAACCATCCTATTTCCTTGTCACCGCAACAAATGGCCGATTCAATCTTGTCACAGGAAGTTTACAATGTTTTCATACCCTTGATGAATTGTACTGGATTACTAGTTTTTACAGGTGCGTACCACTATGTACTCGCTCAAAACTCATGCAGTCATGAATCACCATTGAACCCGTTCATTAGTTCAGAGCAATTAAACTTGAGTTCAAAGAAAATGGTCAAGCGGTCGATACTCGCGACCCGCGATCAGAGAGCTGCGGATTCGAATCCCATTGTCACGTGATCTATATCGAATATAGAGAATATTCTGCGTGCGAGATGGATACTTTTCTTCTGACATTATGTTAATACATGTTAATACATTTCCATACGAAAAAGGGATACATGATGCGATAGAACAAATAATGTAATGAAGAAAACAAATCATAATTATTTCAAACTATAAAAAAGGGAATTAAAGGTTGTATAACAAAACGTTAAAGATTGTGTAGATCGTCAAATTTAATTATAAAGAAATATGTTTTTTCACGTTATTATTTTGTCATGTTCAGAAAGGATGGTGAAAGTGATTATAAATCATTCAAAGAGTAATGCGAAATACAGACAGTGACACTGCGTAACGGGAAATTATACCATATACATGTTAGGATTATCCGAAAGAGAAACCAGTCGGACAGAGTACATGCCATTATTCGCGAGTAACATGAAGCCAAAAATAAACATAGCGGGGAAAATTCATTTTCAATATTGGTTAAACGGAAATAACAAGTGAGAAAAGTTAGACAATCTCTGAAAATGGGACAAACTTACACCAACAAAATAATGCAGTAACCTTAATCGTGAATTGAACCCCAAATAAAATAAAGCAAGTCAGACTAAATCGATAAACCTTGGCTAGAGTAGAATTAACATGTGAAAAGTGTTAGACAAATTATTTCAAAAACAGGAATTTAGAAGGAAAACAATAACAATCGTATAATAGTAACCTTATTATTTTGTGAGTAAATTAAACCTCAACAAAATTAAAAGAGCAGGACTATATTAAAGCTTTTTGTATACATTGTATAAATTCGTTGGGCTATAGCCTCAGTGAGACAACCTCAGCCAAGAACATATTTCCGATCTTAGTAAAGTTATCAAGAAAATAAAAAAAATATTAACATAAATTAAGCGCGCAGAAATGCCACGAATACATATAAATAATCAATATTTATTGTATGAAGGTAATTCAATACAATTATAAAGCGAATGTAATAAACAAACTTTAATTATATTAAATGTGCCACAAAAAAGGAAAACTGTTAGACAATCACCGCATAATGAAATTACAATATGGTGAAATCAAGTTATTCGTCAACTAGTATTAAACTTCTTGGTGAAAGTGACCATTCAGGAGTATAACGCGAGTCGCAGACACTTCCACTAGGTCGTAGGAAATGATGCTACGTCCGGATATCCAAAAGGGATCCCATTTTAGAAACCAGTAGGAGGAGAGTAACCTTAATCGCGAGTAACCTAAACCCCAAAAATAAACATAGCGGGACTGAGCCCGGAATATAAGCTTCTTTTATTCAATCTTGGCTATACCGGAAACGATTTTGTGAGCAACGAGACAAGTCTCATTCAATAACAGGGAAATAATATTGATGTCCGTCTTTCCGCGCTGGGTTTTATTCATGGTCACTATTATAAAGTGCGTAGAAGTGTCAGAAATACATAGATATAATTGTTATAATAAGAAAAGGCAAATGTCCTCCAAGAATTAAACGAACTAACGTGACTGTGATCCTTTACGAACTGCAAGAACAAGAATAATATATATACGAGACAAGTCTCAGTCAATAACAGGAAAATAATTGATGTCCGTCTTTCCGTGCTGGGTTTTTTTCATGGTCACTATTATAAAAGTGCGTAGAAGTGTCAGAAATACATTGATATAATTGCTTTAATATGAAAAAGCAAATGTCCTCCAAAAATTAAACGAACTAACGTGACTGTGAACCTTTACGAACTGCAAGAACAAGAATAATACGAGACAAGTCTTAGTCAATAACAGGAAAATAATTGAAGTCCGTGTCTTTCCGTTCTGGGCTGTTTTCATGGTCATTATATTAAAACAAAAAAAAGTGCGTAGAAGTGTCAGAAATACATCGATATAATTGCTATAATATGAAAAAGCAAATGTCCTCCAAGAATTAAACGAACTAATGTGACTGTGATCCTTCATACAAACTGCAAGAATAAGAATAATACGAGACAAGTCTCAGTCAATAACAGGAAAATAATTGATGTCCGTCTTTCCGTGCTGGGCTGTTTTCATGGTCATTATATTATTTATTTTAAAAAGTGCGTAGAAGTGTCAGAAATACATAGATATAATTGTTATTATAAGAAAAAGCAAATGTCCTCCAAGAATTAAACGAACTAACGTGACTGTGATCCTTTACGCACTGCAGGAATAAGAATAATACGAGACATTTTCATTCAATAACAGGGAAATATTTGATGCCCATCTTTCCGTGGGCGCGGTTTCCACGGTCAATAAAGTACGTGGAAGTTTCAGAAATACATAGATAATATAATCATTATTATAAGAAAAGCACATGTTATTACAGATATTATGTCCATTATTACTGACGTTACAGGAAATTATACCACGTCTGGATATCCAAAGAGAACAGTCGGAATAGGAGTCGCGATCGACTTACCTTAACCCCACCAAATAAACAAATCGGAGCATCGGTTATTCAATCTTTGGCTGTAGCGGAAATCGTACCTGAGAAACCTTTGACAATTCCATTCGAGAAAAAAAAAACAGGAAAATAGCAGATAAAAAACATATATGAAATCATCAACAAGCGGAAATGGGAAGAAAAAAAAGTTAGACAGTCTCATTGATAAACATGAATGAACATGGAAATTAAAGAAAAAACATAAATTATATAAACTGAGCGTCAAAAGAAACTTATCACTTCTTCAGAGCGACACACATTAAAATCCAAAGCATAAAAATGAATCATAATTGGGCATAGATTAGCTATAATACTCCTTAGCACAGTAGCAAGCACATCTAAAAAAATTATGTTTGCTTTAGTCAACAAAGAATAAAATAAGGTGAAATCGCAAGAGGTCATTTTTCCAAAATCACAGAAACTTCTCGCTTTCCGGGCACAGAGCACGGTAAGGACAATAGCCAGTCTGGTGGTTTCATAACCCGCTTTGAAGTTGATGAATAGCTATTGAAAGTTCTGAATAGACCGCCTTTCGTGGAGGTTCGCAGCAAGCAGTTTCTGTGATTTTTGAAAAGTGACCTGTAGCGATTCCATCGCATTTTCTCTTTTTTGGCAAAAGCAACCTTTTAATTTTTCAGATATGCTTCATAAGGAGAATGATAGCTTATCTGTGTCTAAATATGATTCAATTTGATGCTATGGATTTTAGTGAGCGTCGTTCTGAAGAAGTGATAAGTTTCTTTTGGCGCTCAGTATACAATATCACAGTCACAAACGGGGGAAATGGGGAAGGGGGGGGGGGGATTCCATACAGTTTCATTGATAATCCTTTCTTGCGAGTAACCATGAACTAATTCCGAATAATCGATTATTCAATCGTTGGCTGTAGCGGAAACCGTATCTGAGAAACCTTAGACAACCTCATTAAAAAACAGGCAAACTTCAATATAATAAAGGAAAGAAAGTTAATCTCGGCTACAAAAAGAAACAAAAGGAAGACAAACAATAGATAACATCACCCACGGGAAATGAGGACAAACAACATTGGTCTCATTAACAACCAGGGAAACAGGAGAAGAAACAAAATGTTAACAATGTCATTAAACAACAGGAAGAATGAAATGTAAAGAAACCTTATAGACAATCTCACTGACAGACAAGCATAACAAGTGGTGTCCATCCATCTTCCCGCGTTGAGCCCGTTGCCAAGGAAACCGCTGTCTGGCCACCAAGGTGATCCCGCCCACCGCAATTCCGTTGTAAGTCACAAGTGGATTAAATCAGGATTTTAAGGCTATTTTGTTTATTTTGTACGGAGAAATAAGCTCGCAGTCATAATAGGCTACTAGTTGTGCGTTATACCACTTCAAGGCTTAGTCTGGCTATAATATTTGCCTTTTGTTATTGCCTAACTTTATTTTTGTCTTTTGTCTTGGAAAAAACATATTTTAAGCTCTCCTAATAACACTAAAGGGGATACAATTAAACTGTTTTTAGCTTCTGCTCGTTGCCTTGCTTTTTGTATTTAATTTTTGTTTATTGGAGAAAAAAATAAGCCATCCTGATAAGGTTAATAAGATGACTATTTTGGGCGTAATGGTGTTGCCTTTCTTTATTTTGTGTGTTGTTTCAAAGAAAATGTAATAGCACATGCGGCTCTATAACTAGTAACGGTGGCATTGTAGGGTTTCATAAAAGACCGCTTAATTGTTAGCTTCTGTATTTAATTGCCTTGTTTTATTTCTTTTAATTGGAAATAAGACCTCCTATATTTTGGAGTGGTATAATCAAACTGTATGTAGGCTATATCTCCAATGTCCATGGCGTCTAAATCCCGATCACGGGAAAACTGTTCAATGAGTCAATCACGCATGTTTGTACGCACCGTGAGCGACGTTTATTTTAGGCAATAATTCGCTCATTGAAAATATTGTAAACTATACAGGATCCTATGCGCGCACGCACGGGGCGGCGTCGCGGAGTGATGCTTGGCCACTAATTCCTTCATAATTATTATACAGAAAATGCCCGCTTATAACATACGTCGGTTGAAAAAGAGAATGGCACTTAGTCACGTAGTTTCAGGTTGGAGAGCCTTGTATAAAAACCAATTTAGCTTTCTGTAGTTTCTTGATAAATTGATATTCCCATAATTATAAATAATAATTACCTGAAGCTTTGGCATCACATTAAAGATATTATGCAGAACTCAATTCAGCCCCCAAAAGAGACAATAACGCCCTTCTTATTCTCACCTGTTATAATTTGTACTTCTGAGATAATACAACCCAATTTAGCTCTCTTTTATTCTTTGACAAATGTTCCCAAAATGATGAATAATTATCATCTGAATATTTGGCATCACATAAAGAAGGCTTTAACTTACAGGCCCGGTCTGCATAACTCAATTTAGCCTCAAAATCGACTTAACGTCCTTCTTACTCTCACCTGACAGTTATATGGTTTCATAATTAGGTTGTACGGATGTCATTTTAAGTTAACGCTATATTTCTGACAATTAACATCACCATACGTTCTTCAGTCAATTCACATCCTGTCCATCAGCATCATTTCAGACTAACTGTTAGTCTATCAGGTTATGTAAAGCAGCAATTTCTTTTGCCATAATCTTGGAAACAGTTTTAAATTTGTTCTAAATACATTACTGATGCGAAAAAGTAATGTTTCCAGTTTTTATTTTTGGTCCCAGGGTGCATTTTGGCGATTTTAAAGATAATTAGCTAATTTGCATATTTGTGAAATAAGGTCAGGGGTCATTTTCTATCTAGGAATAGTACAATATTGATAAAACTATTATTCTAGGGTATTTTGAGGCAAGGATTCCATTTCCGGTACTCGTTTGTAAGTGCTGTATGGGAAACACTCTGAAATCCAAGATGGCTTCCCCTAATTTGCATATTTATGAATATTATTGACTTTCAGTGGCTACAGCCCCTAATAAGCAATAATTCCGGATTATTATTTGTCAGTTATGTTCTAAGTATGTATGTAAGATATCAAAGATGAGTTGCCATCATGGCAACCTCTAGCAATGCATATTATTTGCATAATTATGTATTTTACCTAATTTGCATATTCCCCCAAATCGAGTATATTAGGAACCCGGCAAGTAAAGAAGACAAGTAATACCACTTTTCCAAGGTTTTAGGGGGCAATGAATCCATTCATGATACTTATTTACCTGTATCCCCTCGGGAACCCACATAAATCCAAGATGGCCGCAATTGTCATTTTAAAGTAAATAATGCTATTTGCTACTTAAATGGCATTTAATTTATAAAAGTACGATTTGCTTACTTTAAGCAAACAACTACATTGTGATTCAAGTATTCTAGTTGCTCATTCCAATAATTAAAAGTCGAAACATTATAATATCAATTTAATATAACCGAAATAATATAGTCGTGTATCATAACATGTGTAATTTAGGGAGCAGTCATCTTGGATTTGAGATGGATGCCATGGTGATACAGGTAAATAAGTATCAAAAATGGATCTGCTGCCCCCCAAAACCTTGGAAAAGTGGTATTATTTGTCTTTTTTACTTGCCGGGTTCCCAATAAACTCGATTTGGTGGAATATTGAAATTAGGTAAAATACATAATTATGCAAATAATATGCATTGCTAGAGGTTGCCACGATGGCAAATCATCTTTGATATATTAAATACATACTTAGAACATAACTGACAAATAATAACCCAGAATTATTGCTTATTAGGGGCTGTAGCCACTGAAAATCAATAATATTTATAAATATGCAAATTAGGGGAAGCCATCTTGGATTTCAGAGTGTTTCCCATACAGCACTTACAAACGAGCACCGGAAATGGAATCCTTGCCTCAAAATACCCTAGAATAATAGTTTTTATCAATATTGTACTATTCCTAGATAGAAAATGACCCCTGACCTTATTTCACAAATATGCAAATTAGCTAATTATCTTTAAAATCGCCAAAATGCACCCTGGGACCAAAAATAAAAAATGGAAACATCACTTTTTCTCATCAGTAATGTATTAAGACCAAATTAAAAAATGTTTCCAAGATTATAGCAAAAAAATTGACAACATTTATTTATACTACATTAGGGGATATACTATGTTACAATAAAATATATATTTCTGTATTTAATCGGAGGAAACGCATCCTGTCCCGATTTGAATTGAATTGAATTTATTCCACATTTGCATAGCACATGAACATAATTATGTACATATACAGTTAATTAAAACAATATAGCATACCAAATAAGAGCAATATAACAGAAGAGAAAACAAGGACAACACAAAATGGCACTAACATTATGTAAATATGGGGATTATAAAAAGTCACAAATGATTCATAAGCATAACCCCTAAATATTTAACACTAAAATATGAAACAAGTGAAAAGAGACGAAAATAATATTATTATTAACATATTTCACAAAGGTAGGAACTATATTCAGTGATTTTGAATTCTCGATATTTTCAGGTAAACTGTTCCAAAGCAATGGAGCATTATATGATTTTGTTGTTGTGCTTACACACATCTAAGAAGATGGACAAAACAAACAAGAAAACACACACGCATATTCATGAGTTTACATTAAACTCACTTAAATTATAATTAAAAAAAGAAACAATATATGAAACAATAATAAAGAAAGATAAAGCATGCTCACGGCTCTGATGCTCACCCCCCCCCCCCCCACCCCACCCCCACACACACACCACCACCACCACCACCACCACTACCACCACACTTCAAATGTGGGATAATTATGGCTATAATATTTTTGATAATTCTGATTAAGTTGTTCGAGTTGGCGCGTAGTACTAAATCACCGTTCTAAATCACCCGTTATCAATAAACCCCAACTCTTTTTTTAAAGTCATTTTTGTTAGGAAATTGGAGGGGTAATATTACAAAAGTCCAGCATTTATATTGCGCCATTGTATCCTGAGACGCATACTATACAAAGTATAGTATTACCATGGCTTTAGCCGTCTCGATCAAGCCAACCAGAGTCAATGTAAGACGAAGGCAATTAAAATAAGAGGGTTGATAATTTACAACATACAAATAATTAATTGAAAGATGTTACGTGTTTTTGTCGTTTGTTTGTGTGAGTGTGTGTTTGTATTATTTGTTTGTATGTATTAAATGTATGTATTTATTTGTCTTTACGGAGTAGTGGTATAGCAGGGGGTGGCATATAGTCAGAAAAAAACCAACACTGCATGCTATGGGATTTACTTTTATATATCGGACTTTATACTTTACCCCATTTCTATATGGAGTGATTCAACCGACCGTCAAGCGGATCTATAGGGGTGACCCCTCTCCCCCCCCCCCCCCCCCCCCCCATCCCCGATTTCCTTTTGATAGCTACGCTACTGGTCGTATAACATGTATAATAGCCTATAGGTTAATCGAAAGCAATTTGATCAAGAGAGGAGGTGATAAATGGCGTGGACTTTAACCCAAGTATGTGCATACAGTGGAAAACAAACATTGTCTCAACATCAATAGGCTAGGCTGACGCGGGAATTCGGTCATAATAGAGACCAAAGTTCTCGATTTGTGAGCACTAGCAGACGATAATATGTTCAACTGCATTCACTGTGGTCGGCGGACTCGACGGCCCGCGCGCAAGCTGCAATCACAAAACGCGTGCAGTTGATTATTATGCCGATTCATAACTGGTTATGATTTTCTACGCATAAAACGTTGCGGCAAATCGAGCATAGTTCCAAACTCGAAATCTCAGTCGCGGGATACACAAGTCATTACGGTCTTGTGTTCGTCTCAGCTCATCCATGCGTCATAGTGAGATACTTGTTTTAGTTACACACATGTACTAGGTGGATTAAGAGGATATTCTCCACTGCATGGATACGACTAGGTATATGCCCAGACACTTGTGAACATAAATGTAATTTCTTTATGAACGCGGGAACATTGTAGTTTGGATATTTCAACATCTATCGTATATTATAGGGAAACCCCATGTTCAGTCACTTGGAAACAACAATTTGTTCGTGAACGTTTGAACACAGATTGGGTTGGATATATCAACATATTGAAAGGAATTCTTGCAAACTTAGATTAGAGTTCCGAGCATAGATACCTGCTCCACAGATTTTACATTTTCAGTAAACATCAACCAGTTGTTTATGAGTGATAAAGGTATATTAGAGATTTCATTTGGATACCTAAAAATTATATACTAGGTCTTTTCACGTGCATTGGAGCAGTTCATCGTCGTTATTCTTAAGATTGAGCAAATTAATCGAGCTCTGATTGATTTGAGTTTATAATTCGAGCTTCGCTATCTTTATACCACCATTGACTTCGTTTGCAGAATGGCGCAATTTGGTAAAGGGATGTTGTCCCGCCATTCCGTCTTGTGTTTGTTTGTGTCGGCGTTTCTTCTTCTGGGATGCTCGGCAACAATCGGTAAGTATTATTATCAAAGCTTCAGAGTTAAAACTGTAACCATCTCACTTCAAAGCATACCAAGGCCCCAAAAGTTTGCAAGACCTTATAGCCTATAGGGTTAATTGATACACCATGGAACGTCAGGGTCCATATTGATCATGTTTATGAAACTGTGATAGCGAAGATTCAAGAAGCTATAGATCTATGTTGGATAAAATGACGAATACGTGAACAGTGAACACTTAAGTTTGAGCTGAGTTATCATTAGATTGTGATACTTACCATTACTAACTATTCAATTATTTTCCTTATTGGTGATAAAGGGGAACACCCACTTGTTGCATTATAATTGTAGTATAACTTCTGTAAAAATATACTATATTTGCAATTGAATTATTATATTGCAATTGAGCAGGCATATCGTAGGGCATATTATAATTATTATGTTTGCTTGTTTTACGATAAACAGTAATCATATTGATGAAATATTCGTTTTGAAATGTCTCACTTATACTGTTAAGTTTTCTTTCTAACAAAAAGTATGTTATACACGTGGTAGTATACATGTATATCGTGGTATATTTTATGTATTTTTCTCCATAGAGGTACTACGTGTGATATGAATTACAGACATTTCAAACCGAAATATTATAACAAACAGGATTTGCAAAGTCCAGCATAATAGGTTTCCATCATGACTACAGCATTAATTTCATAAGGGATCTCCCTTAACATGCTTAACAAGAATTAATGACTTAAGTATGATAGTTACCATTGTATCAAGGGTTTTAAACAAAGGCCATTGATATAGTCATTTATCAATGAGCCAATATTTACTCGGCGGGGTGTAAGCATAACCCTGCTGACAAGCTCTCACGTTGTTGTTTCTTTTTGTTAATCATTTAATTGGACGGATGTATTTTAGAGCTATATGGATTATAGCGGATATTTAAATAGCGCTCTATAGAGTGGTGAAGTGTGATGTCATCAAAAATAATGTCCAAATACCAAAAATCAATATAATATGTTATGTATTGGCTGAGATATGCCCATCCGAAAGAATTTTACTTCAATGGGCAATCAGTGTTATAGTGCTCTGGTTCATAAAGTTATGAACCAGACCACTATAACACTGATTGCCTATGGACACACAATTAATTCGGATGGGCATATCTCAGGAAATACAGAACATATTCTATCGATTTTTGGTATTTAGACATTATTTTTTATGCTCTTTCGGAAAATGAAGTTCAAATTTGAAAATTCCAAAAAACGATTTTTATGACGTCATGGCTTCTGTACTCTATATCGTGGCACAAACTTTGAACAGACTTCTACAGCTGGCTATTATAGTTTTAATATTCTAAAGAGTACACGTGCCCACATAATCAGGGCGACGTATTGTCACGGGGTCATGCACTCTTTCGTGGCGACCACATGTGGCACTGCATGGGGTACTTTTCACATACTTACATATTTGTTTATTTGAAATTTTGAAATAAATTAATCCTTTCCGTGAGTATTATAATTCGCCGATCAGCGCGTAACATGGCTAGCTATATTTGACAATCGGCACAGTAGAACGCATTGACTGTGTATTAAACATGACTACGTACAGCTCTCACCCATGTTATGAGAGAGCAATTTCAATTTCAATTTTAATATATTTATTTCAACCAATATAAAAATGAACATAATAGAAAATACAATTTTGTGTATGTTTACATGGTCGTGGTGCCCCAAGTAGGCATTGCTTGTAGGCGGTTCACCAAAAGCAAAATAAACACAATTACACTACAAAATAAGCAAGCACATATAATAGTATCAAATTGAGCATATAAATTAAGCTGATATTATAATCAAGGTGGTTATACATTAAAGTAAGCTCTGGATACTGAAGAGGAACAATGAGACCTTTTTAAGTAAAATCATCTTGAGGCAAAATAAAATTATGAATATGAATCGGTCAATTTATGTATCACATAATTATAAACAAGTACTACTAGTAATTGTTAGGTATTCCTATAGAGTAGTGTATTGATGCACCAGTGCACAGTAATGTGTACACCGTATTATAAACTGTATACGGTTTACCTTGTGTTTTGAAAAATTTAGTTTATTCCTTGATACCGATATGCAATTGTCTATTTCAATTAAGGTACTTTGTAGATTTAAACAAATGTCATAGAATATCATTATAGGACATTTTCCCTATCATTATTAAATCAGCATACATGCCTTTATTCCGGCGTGAGACATGTTGGCATATGATTATTATGCGATACAACGTAGTAAACACATCAATTTAATTTAAAAAGACATGCTAAGACTATAATTATTTCATCTGCAGTTTTTAATCCGACAGCTGAATCTATCGACAGCCGAGAAAATAAGTATGCGCTCAAGATTTTCCAGGACATACGGTAGTTGAACACATTGCGACCGGGAACACGGTATACTATGAATTAGCTCTGTATGAATTACGTTATTTAGGATACAAGGGTTTAATCGATGCAGCCCTGATAATCAATCCGCAACATTGATTACGTAGAGACGATACACAGGTCGTTACGTAATGAGTATAACCATGAGACTTATGATCAGATAATTATGTATTTATATAAAATCTTAAGTAGCATAAAAGGAGACTAATCTCGACAACAAATCTCCTGATAATCATCACTAATGATGGATGGAAAACAACTTTCTCAGGAGGGTAATTATACTCATTTAAACTATACACCTGGCTGATTTTTTTTTTTAAAGGTAACATTTACAAACAGACACAAACATATTATGCGATATTAATCTGGACTCCAATACTCATGATGAATGATGATTATAATTATTGATAGACGTAAACAACAGTATAGGGCCCGAATGAAAAACAGATAATATATACTAATAGTTACAAGAACCATGAAAGAAGACTCTAGTTTTCTCAATGCTTATTATAATTTTGATAATGTTTTTTTGTAATAAAAACATATTTTTTAAGACCATTATTCATTTATAAAAGTATATTGTTGGAAAGACCATTGATATTCACTAAAAAAAGATGAGATTTAAAAGAAACCTGCGTGGGAGACCTATTCAGAGTCTAATTATCCTGTTAATTTTCATTACCAATCGACAAAACAACTTACTTGGAAGAATTTAAAAATTGAAAATTGAAATTGCATGCTTATTTACTTACCAAAAAAATAAATTTATAATAGTAATAATAATAATTATAGTAGTGCTACTAATTCGTTACCCCCGTCTCCTAATAATTATAATCAAAGTTTGGCAAAAACAAATTTATTGTCATTATAAAACAATTGACGTTATTTTCACTGAATATAACCATAACAAGCAACACACAAGACTAATTGGGAATAGAAATAGAAAAGTATCCAAGGATACAATACGTGGCAATTATATCATTGAAATTAATTTGTAAAAAACAAATATATATATAAATATATAATATAAATAATAATTACAGGAAGCATGTGAGACTTATTAAGAGGTTAAGTTTTCCCAATAATGATCATTAGTAATGACGAAAACAACTTATTGCGAATCTATAAAAACCTTTGATGAAGCCATATTCATTTGCTATGATAAGTAATTATAACAATCATACCAGTGGCTAGAAAATATTTGATACAGAACATAGTCGATGTTATTGTAGTAGTAGAGTATAATCACACTAAGAGATCTGATGGGTACTGCCAAAGCATGTCATGATTTTGGTCGAAAGTGGGAAAACCCGAGTAGATATCATTACTATTTTAGGCGAGTGGCTTATGAGATCCACTTCCTTCTGTTTTTGTAGAGAGGAACCGATTTGTGGGAACATTGACGTTTTATTTTTCCCTCGTAGAGTGAACGTACAAACAAAGGCAGGGGCCACGGAACCGGGGGCTGGAGGGGGGGGGGGGGGGCTGCAGCCCCCCCCCCCCCACTTTTTTTTGGCTTAAAACAATTATTATGTGACCCGATTGTGGTCAGCCCCCCCCCCCCCCCCCCCTCCACTTTCAAAACCTTTCCGCGGCCCCTGAAAGGTATATAGTTTCCCTAATAGCTAGGTCTAGAAAAGATTTTGGTACAGAATGTTTTCGGCAAAATTATGAGGACGATGTTAGATCAGTTCAATGCTAACATCATTTCGTTTATAAAATGCTGTGGACCCACTCAAACATTACCCAATTCATGGGTGTAACTTTAGTTGTTACGTTTGTATAGGTAAATCAACTTGACATCGAGTCGAGTGTCATTAATTTTATTCCAAATGTATATGCATCATCGATTTAAACAGGTGCTTTTCAAAGTCACTAGGATCACCCTAACGCAAGAGGATACACGAAAGTCAAGATCGTCGGATCAAATTCCAAACCTCGAATTACCCAAAGGTTGCCGAGTAATTTGATATTTAAAAAAAAAAATCACATCTTTTCTACGTGATCATGTATGCAATTTCATAAACTGTAGCTGTACGTATATTAAGGTAATTACTAATCCTCGAAATGCCGATGAAAATCACTGCAATCTCGTACACTATAATTTTCAGGTTGTGCGAATCAGTGGGAATAGCGTTATTTATGGAATGTGATAAGGTTCAATATATAAAACCTTCTAAGTTATCGCAATTTAGAGTTTATATCCAACATGAATTATTATTTTTGTATAGAACTGTCATGAACATGAAAATATATCATGCATCAAAATGGTTTATATTTTGTTCACACTGAACTCATTAATCATGTTAATACGTTTTTAGAAACTCATGTTTCTCAAAAGAATGAATACATTCAGAGTTTCAGGCGTTCAGGCAATGTCACCTTAAATACCTCAATCATCAAACCGCAATGAAATACAAACCGATGCCAGTTGGCGTAGCCATGGTATAGTCCACGGAGGTGGCAATGAGCGTGGAATCAAATAGGGGTGGATTATTGTGTGCCTAATAAATTTTGGAGCTACATGTATATATTTCTTCATTTAATGGTGGACCACATGAAAGGAGGCAGGGAGGGGGCAAGGTCTTTAGTCCCTCTTACCCCCCCCCCCCCCCCCCCCCTCCAAATCCTCGCATTAAATTGGCTGCGCCATTGAGCGCAATAAACTGGTTGCGGGGCACATTGCTAACCCTCGGGATTTGAGCGGTGTTCGATGGATGTCAAGTTTGTTTTGGCATGACCCTTGACCCCAGTTGCCATAACGTATATATCTTATAGCAACATTGCCATTGCATTGGGAAGAAGCGGGGAAATTTCTGACTCCATGTTCAACATACAATGTCTTGAGGCTATGTGGCAATATATAGTTCTCATTTTAGTGCAGTAAAGAACATTATAACAACGGGAAACGAACGCTGAATTTAGCGGCCATATTCTGTCTTCATCGTTTGAACGTAAAAAATGTGTTTACATACTGTTTTGAAGGAAAGAAAACATGAGTCATGAATACAAAAAGGAAACAAACAGTTTGATGGCACTATGCAAATGTGTCGATATTATTATAGTATTCATCTACTCCCATTTCAAAACAGATTTATGATGGGCCTAAAAAGGTTCTCGATATCATAGTATTCATTAAACTCCCATTTCAAAACAGATTTATGATGGGCCTAAAAAGTAAAAAGGTATATAATTATGCAGACCTCAATCTATAGCCAAAATGGACTCAACACCCTTCTCATTCGACCTCACGTACCCAACAAAATGTTTGTGATGATTTCGTTTTGCCCCTCAACATTGTATTGATAGATATAACACATGGTGAAACAGTTATAGTACACGGAACACAATGTGCTGAACAAGATAACAGACATTGTTCAGTGTTAACACCTGTTTAATTTGGGGCATATTATGTTTGATTTGAGTAACATGTGGCATGGCAATGAATGCAACATTGAGCCTACATGAGACAGTCATTCATGTAAATTGTATTATGATATACGGTACATAGAAAAGAACAGCACACGTGACACACGGGTGTTTTTATTTGATCTTATTGAATTTGATTTATTTTAATTCAATTCAAGTTTCCAGATCCTAATTTATATTATTTAATTGTGACAAATGACCATGATGAAATTAATGCAATCTTGCATGATCATTAAATATACATAATAATAATACATAATAGTTCCGAAAAAAAGGGCAAGCAAACCGCCGGTAATATATTTTTTATGAGAGTATAGTTAAAGAGAAATTTAACCATTTAGTTAGGTGGTTTTGTATATTGAGTATACTTACACAGCCTCCAGACATATGCCTGGTACAACCAGTGAGAGGTATAGTCACAAAAGTAGTAGAGTTTTAACTCAATAAAAGCCGTGGGCAAGTTCAATAACTCCTAAAATGTAAGTTCACGGCTTTGTGTGAATGATTGACAGGCACGTTCGCACGTGTAAACGGGAAGTGGGGAAACTCTGGAGTTCCCATTACTTCTAGTAACGTTGTCAAAATCTTCAAAACTATACTAAGAATTCAAGCGGTTCTCTCATGCCTAATTGTTGTATTCTTATTACGAATAGAAGGTTTTGTTTATTCGTATTGTTAAAATACGTATATATTTACGACTGAAGTGGTCGGATTTTTAATTATCCACTGGAAAGTTATAACTGTGAACAAAGTCAGTGCAATGAGTTGGAATATCACTTTGCATTTTTGCTCATTACCATAATATGCATTTTACGTGAATTTATCACACATTACTCAGTCGTCAGTGGATATTAGATCACACCAATACACAATTTATCATCCATTCATCACTCTTTGCACATGTCAACAAAGTTACTAGATCCCTTTAAAGCCTACAAGTCTTAATTGTGGAAAGTATCATGAGTGTTTGGGTGGGGTCGCAGGTAATCAAATTATCAGCCTATTATTCATTAACACTGTCTAAATACAACGAAAATCACTAGGAGCTTTCAAATTACTCTTGTACTGTACATTGCTGTTTGGCTTAAGGTAACATGCAAAAAATTGAAATGTGTTTTGATTTTGCAAATGTCTTCTTATCATTGAAATATTAATGATTGAATAAAAGGCATTCTGGAACGCGTTTCATTTGTAATAAAACTCAATAGGCGATGAAATAGGTGATGAAATCTGATATCAAGTTTCACTTTTCCACTAGCTAACAATTTGTATTTCTAATTAATTTGTTTGACATCGTACAGTGATCTTACAATGATATTGGTATGTATATGCATAAGTCTTCAAAATGTATACAAGGCCCTTTTCATTGCGTTAATCGTTAAAAACATAATTATATGACACATGACAAAACCGAATACTATTATTTTGTCAGTGTTCATTATTTGTATGAAGGAAACTAGAAATTATCCGTTACCACAGTGAAATGTATTACTATATGTATGACTTTTAAAATAGCAATTCGCAGTAAAATTGCTCATGGTCGGATAATATTTGTTAGGATTTGTATGATTTGCGACATATAATTTCTCCTTTTTGCGTTTCTCCTGGGATTTAAGTCAATTCCGTCGACCGGAAGCCTGAATATTAACATCATGTTTTCCGCACTTTTTGGACATCGCGTCTCGTTTTAGGGGCAAATAAAATTAATATGATTTATTTTGGAGGAAGTTAATCGGTCATGCCCTTAAACAGTGGCATTACCGGGATCGACCCAGACCGTAGAAATGGGGGGGGGGGGGGGGGGGGGGGGGGGGGGTCAGTAGCGGGTACAGTTCCATTGAGAGGGAGGCAGTGTGTGCCAATTTTTGAAATTACGTAATGTTTATCTTTGTATAATGTATTCAGCGTAAATTCAAATAAGGAGAAAACAAACCATGCAGAAAGAAATGAAATGAATGAAGATTAACAAAAAAATGGACTTCCGTGATGAGAAACGAGCCCGATGCAATCTTCCCTTGCCAACCCCCCCCCCCCCCCCCCCCCCCCCCTCACCCACCCCCTCGCTACACCGTCCGTGACCACTATTATAATCACTGTCAATGTCAAAGTCATTTCCACCACGTGTTTGACAGTGCTGTACTAAAGCTTGTTTGGTTTTTATAGATAGCGGAAATTCGACATTTCCTCTTATTTTGCGAGCTATAATTCTAATTACTGGGTCAAATATAAACATGATAAAACACGTGAAACAAACGTTGCTCCCTGGTCGCCCGTTCAATACCAAAATATAAGAAGAATATGACTTGTGTAATATATTTGCTCACAAGACGTGCCTGTGACGCTGATGGGGTTTTATGGAGACTTAATAGACCTAATGATTGAAGAGTCTTTATATATTATCATAACTACAGTATACCGCGGTGAACTTTGGGCAGCCATAATGGTTATTATTGTGGAAAATAATTACGAAAAGGAAGGTAATCAGTCTAAAAGCTAGAAAAAAATATCAACAGCTTGTCAGCTTGTATACATAATAGATTCGTAGCATCCTATTGTTTGAACTCTCCCACGACTGTCATTGTGTTTAAAGATAATATTCGAGTTTTGGTATACTATAACCATGCTATAACGGTAAGAAGAATATTGTCGGTCAATGTCTTGTATTTGTTTAAATCATATTATGTGTAGGTTGCGATTCACCTCAAATAGTGTGTGCGCTTTAATGTTTGGTGTCAACAATAATTATTATATGTATGATTTTTTACTTTTCAAAGACGTAAAATTACCCAAATGAAAAAAGGGGACAATTTGTTGTGAGTTAAAATGTCGCAAAACAGGTAATTTTAAAGCAATACAAAATAAAGAGGGTATGGTACATGGATTGAAAAGGTGAAACAAAGACAACTATTATTATTAGTAGTAGTATCAGTACTATTCGGCATTCCAGACAAGATACATGTACAAAGTTAAAAAATCTAAATTGAACATTGAATTCGAAGTATAAAAACTTCTTCATCTTTTAACATTGAGTACTAAATGTTCCCTTAGGGGTAGGGGGTCAGTGTGTACGCACGTCACGCACCCCTTGTATTATGCAAACAATTATACATTATGTAAATAGGTTACACCAATGCAAGATAAACAACTTCTTCATTTTTGACAATTTAATATCGTATATGATGTTCCTTTTGTGGTAGGGGGGTCAGTGTGTATACGCACGTCACACACCCCTTGTATATTATGCAAACAATTATACATTATGTAAATATGTTACACCTATGCAAGATGAAGAGGTGTCGTTAGCACATTCTCCGGGGTAAAATATGACATGACATCAACGGAGGAGCTAGCTCTAGGGGGTCCCGGGGGCACGTGCCCCCCCCCCCCCCCCCCCATTATTTGACAAAAGATAGAGTACAATAATCATTACAAAGAAGTACAAATACATCAATGACGGAGCTGTGTCACACACGTGCCCCCAATAATGTTAGAAACTAGAGTAAAATTACAAAGAAAATTCAGTTTACCGCGTGGTCCCCAAATCAGTCGGACCAAGTCACGCTTTATCGCCACGACACTTTGACTGGATAATAATATATTAATCAAACATTAGTTTATGAATGGCTCGTTGTACCGAGGGGAATAAATCCGGGGAAATGTCATGTATTATAGCCTGTGGTATATAGTCTGAACGTTACACATAGGAGTCGTTTATCATCGGCACAAACACGATGAGAGAGAATCGCAAATGATTGTCATAAATCTCCTGATTCGCAAGGGAAGTCCCCTTGTCCGTCCTTCTTTTCATTTTTGTATGGATTCATAAATGATAAAAATCAGACGCGCGGTTCCATCTTGCGAGCGCCTTGCGCATGGTGTGAAATACGCAATGCATTGCACACAAACTAGCCTAATTTGCGAATGACTTTATGACTGCATGTCCCCACCCCATCCCAGTGAAATCAGCTCTTACATATTTTGTTTACTCACTGTAATTTAATTTACCGATTTTTAAAATTAAAAATCCACAAATATAACATGCATTATCGTTTGTTTCATTACAGAGGTGAAATATCCTGGTTCGTGCGACTTCGAGACGGCGGACCTGTGCGACTACGTGCAGGGGGAGAGGGACGACTTCGACTGGAGGAGGAGGGCGGGCCCCACCCCATCCCAGGAGACCGGACCGTCGGCTGACCACACCCTGGGCGACAACGGCACGGGTAAGATATCTTATACATTCTCTGATAAATTCAAACAATAGAAACAATGCAACTTCTATGTTATAATTCAATAAAAACAATTTATGATTCAAATAGCGATATATTATGTTTGTACACGAAATCAATATTGTATCACTAATCGCTACAAAGCACTGACCATCCTCCCACCTCTCTGCATGCATATTATTCTTTGCCCTCGTTTACCCTCCGGCACAGGCAATTCACAAAATAATGCATGCCTCGAGAGAGCGGAGCCTAATGATGACATATTTCTCTCAAAATGACAGTTATACCGCTCAGCAAAACTTGACTATAAAAATTGACAATCAACTTCTAAAAACAGGAATGTCTGATCGAGATCTGTAAAAAAAAATACTTTATGTATCCCGCCAAACGCAGCATTGCGGAAATCCTGTTTACAAAACAGACCGGTGAATCATGTTTACAATTATTCTTCAACCAGGGATTCGCTCTGTTATTTTAGTCTGGGATCACTGCGGTTTCCTCCCGAAATCTTCTTTCGGGTGTTTTACTTTAATATTTTGGACGTTATTGTGAACACCTGAAAATACGCACCCAGAAAACCGCATCATTATGCGGTAGGCCAAACAGCTAATATTGATTCTCAACCACTTGCGGCGACGAATATGTGGTTAGATATTTTTGGATTCAACCTGGTACATAATACCACGTTCATCTGTTTATGGACCCCACTGCATGGTGGGTGGGGGTTGGTGCAAAACAAGGCCGGAGTGATCTTCTAAAAACATGCTAAAGTTTAGTTCGCACACGGTAGCCTATATTGTTTCATGTTGGTAGAAATATTGCTAATGATAATGATAAATTGATTCGCTGTTTAAAAATGTAAACAAATGTATTATATTGATTGCGCAGGGGGCACTCCTGAAGCGCACCACATCACCACCACCCCTCCCCCTCTACACTACTACGTCTTGTTCTTCACTCTAACAATATTATTAACTATTATTTCCTCATAAATATTGCAATCACCATCATCAAAACGAATACACACCAATATATGTTTATTGATGTTCTAAAAGCAGTACCTTCATTACAGCTTGTTGCATCCCCAGGGACAGGGGTGTGCACTCCTGGGGCGCCACGCACATCATCAACCCCTCCCTACATGCCTAAGGGCCCCCTATGTTCCCCCTAGGGTCCCTTGCTGCACTCCTCGACACCTAATTCATCACCTTCTTCTGCCACATGTTGATTAATGTCCATTACTTTGAACTTCTTTATTATACAGGTTATTACAAAAGTCATGTATATCGAGGGGACAGGGGTGCATTCGTGGAGCGCCGCGCACCTTATCAGCCCCTCACTCGCAACCCCCCCCCCCCCCCCTCGACACCCTCTTATACCATATTTTCCATTGATTAACATCCAATAATGTAAACTACTTTATTACATTGGTAATTTTCTTAGTAGATAAGCAGTTTACAGCAGTAATTTACTTCATCTTCTTCATCATAGGTTATTACATGTACATCGAAGGGACAGGGGTGCATTCGTGGAGCGCCGCGCACCTTATCAGCCCCTCCCTGGCACCCCTCGACAACTACTGTGTCTCCTTCTTCTACCACATGTACGGGGAGCACTCGGGCCAGCTCAACCTCCTCCTCCTAGACGAGTCGATGCCGGAGAAACCCGGCGAGGTCGTGTGGACGAGGTTGTGGGAGCAGGGCAACGAGTGGCAAAACGCCAGCGTCAACGTCGCCTGCGAATACGGTTGCAAGGTACGTAGTGATAAAAAATACATAGTGCCCCAGAAGGCGACTTGGCCTGCAAAATGGCAAAAAAAGAGGTAAAGGAGCCCCCAAAATGTGCATGGAGTTTAACGCAAAGTAAATTTCAGACTGCAATAGTCGGAAAACAGCTCCCGAAAATGAGAAATTAATGTTTTTCTTTCTTGTGTAACATAATAGTTCATCCAAAGTCCTAGTGCTCATGAGATCATTGTTTGACTTTGTTAATAATCTTGTTCGAATCGTTTACAATTATGAACATGATTTACAGGAGACTTATTATACGATACATGTACATCTATAACGTTATATAATATCTATATTTCATACAGAGATCAATGTAAAAAACACAAACCGTAGATGTATTTTTTCTTTATTTAATTTTTGTCGTATATATTTTGTTAATTTTATTATTGATGTCTATCAATTCTATCACGTGATGTCTATCAAATATTCTATCACGTTTCCATGTCATTTTCTTTTTATTTTCAGCTGTCGTTTGAAGCTAAACCTGGTAATGGTTTCTGGTCCGATACGGCAATTGATGACGTCACCGTCGTTAATGGAAGCTGCTATCCGCAAGGTAATTTACCAAGCTGAGATGGGCTTCATGAAATATTAATGTTTATGAAGTCTTACAATTATTATTCTCAATGCCATCTCATCGATCAATCCCGATTTACATTTCCAAAGTAGTGCCTTGTCGGCAATCGACGCTGATTTCCACAAGGTTGTCACGTTCTCATCATGTCACGTTCTTATCACGAATACTCGTTGAAAATTGGCTAAAATAATGTTCTTTTAAGCTCTGCGAGATTATTTTTGTGATTTTAATGGTGCATCATTATTTTTTATTAAATACGAGATAATTTGAAGATTATCCACGCTGAAATATTAGCAAAACAAGGTTATGTTAAATGACTTTCTCACGTTCTTACCGCGTTATAAAGACCTCATGAAGACTCGTTGCGGAGTTGGCTAAAGTATTAAGCAAAATGTTTTTTAAGCTCTGCGAGATTCTTTTTTGTGATGTTAATGGCGCATCATTTATTAATTACCAGGTGATCCGATTGCTTTCCCTATCATAAAGATTATCCACGCTCAAATTAGGTAATCATTTTCTAAGTTTGTCGAGACATGGCAATTTGCCACATGGATATATTTTTGTTCTTCTTAAAGCTTGTTAAGATTCGTCCTTTTGAACTGTGACGTTAATATCGCGCCAAACGAAAAGGATCACACATCGAAGTTACATTTTGAGGTTTGATCATACGATGAGAGTTTGACACGCAAATTCTTTTTCTTCACTATATGAACATATTCATATCGCACCCCTTAACAAAAGGGACTTATCCGACTTAGTAACATTGTCCAAATCCTCAAAATCCAATTGGAATTCTAGCAGTTCCCTCATACTTTGTTGTATCAATTTCCCTTTCGTTCAAAAGATATTTACGATTGACGTGTTCAGATGTTAAATTATCCACTGGACTGCGAAAACCGTGTACAAAGTGAGTGCAATGAGTTAGTGAATATCACTTTGCATTTTTGCTCATTACTCGGCCATATAACGTCCATTTAACTTACCAATTTTCGCACAACAGCCAGTGGACATATATCAGATAACAGCAATACACAATGTATCAAGTATCAACCAGTCATCACTTTTTGCAAATGTCAACGCATACTAGATCCCTTTAAAAACGATGGAGGTATATATCTTGTAACCATACTTCATACTTCAAACAAATGATGTATTTTATAGCCTACATAAATCTTAAGGCTTGTTTGATTTTCACTACTAATAATCTTACATTACCGATTAGCAATAATGGGAATCGTGCATCGTGACATGGTTTTGTTCTGCTTATACTGCTTCCCCGTGACGGATATTAAAGGGATTTAGTAAATTTGTTGACATGTGCAAAAAGTAATGCATGGATGATACAATGTGTATTGTTGTGATATGATATGTCCACTGAGTTATGTGTTAACAGTTTACGTTAAATGTATAAGTATGGCCGAGTTATGAGCGAAAATGCAAAGTGATATTCACTATTAAACTCACGGCACTGACGGTTATGACTATCCAGTGGATAGTTACAAATCCGAACACTTCAATCGTAAATATTCGAAAAACAAATCCTGGCCCTGGTGTCCCATGTTTCTATCGTTAAAGGGATAGTTGAGTTCTGGTAAGGAGAGTACAGTTTTGGTGAAACTGAATTTTAGTAACCAAAACCTGCATCATTACATTACAAACTAATAGTTATAACTAGAAAGGAACACAAAATTACAAATGAAGTAGTAAAGATCATGTTATCATTCAAAAAGAGCCGTTAAAACGTAAGAGGGCGCTCTCTAAACACTTATCGGTTTCAACCATTTTTAATAAAATATTGTGCATGTGATGTTTTGTTGAAATAGTGATTAGATAGAGAAATAACCAACAACTATTTAAATACCTATTTTGTAACTTTTTGAAAAGAGGAAGCATTTTTTTGAATTTTTAACGGCTGGTCGAAATTCTCTAATAAACCTGGGGCCCCAGCTTTATTACAAATTGTTATATTTATGGATATTTCAGCCGTCTCTGAACCGATTTTGATCAAACAAAGATGATTTTATTATTTAAATATTATGCTCTTTCAAATTTTACACTCAGTTTTTCATTACCTCACACACAAAAATAGTAGTCTAGCGCCCTCTCTACCAAAACTCAACTATCCCTTTAATACGAATACAACAAGGTGTGAGAGAACCAAGAGTTCCAAGTAAGTTTTGAGGATTTGGACAATGTTATTAATATAGGTTTTCCCGCTCAATTTTACACTTTTTTCAATCGAATTCATTAAGGGTCATTCAAATTCACGCATTACCGCGTAATCGTTGGTATCGGTCTTCCAAATTCCGAATAAGTGCAAGCGAATTCATGGATACGCATAAGCTTTCGTGAATAGACACAGAAGTTCATTTATGGGCATTCGAATTCGCGAATGTGCAGCCAACTGTCAACTGCCCTTTCGCGAATTCGAATGACCATTGATGAAAAGGTATAATCTTTGTGCAAATTCACTTGCTCCTACGTGATTTTGAACGACTATTTACGAATTCGAATGCTGCTTTGACACGGCGATCGCAAATCGCGCGAATTCGTTTGCTCCTTTTATCAATTCGAATGACACAATCGCAAAATTGAGCGGGAAAACCTATATTAGACCCCTTTAAAGGTATACTAATCAAAGACTGATAGTGTACGCACAATACTGGAATGAAATATCATTCTTATATATAGACAAGAACGATATATCGTGACCAAGTTTAAATTCAAAATTATCGATACAAATACTTAAAAAGTATGACATTAAGTGTATTCTGAAAGTTGTATTATATTATGCACCGACTTAATGTTATGGTAGATGATGCAAACTTGTATATTTTTAAATTCATAATTATACATCCTATTTCACATACCAAATGATTCTAAAGTAAGAAGAAGTAACGAAGGATTAGAGTTTAAAATATATTCCTCTAGACTTCTACAAAGTATATAGTGTGTGACAATATAGTTCCATTGCAGACCACCTCAGAAAGTCTCGAAAGATAATATACAAGATGGTATATTTCGATTTGTTTTTCGTCAGATGACGATGATTTTAAAGTTAGAAATAAGAGGCAATAAGACATAATAGACATATAGACAATAGCGTCACATTCCGTAAAGGGCACATGTTACAACATTATGCATTTCTGGTCAGTTTTCTTTTATGTTTGAATTTAAAATATATAATTTTGGTACGACCGCAGACACCGTCGTCTGGGAATCTTCGGAGATGATGCAAGATGGTATATTTTGACATTTCATAATTTCATATAGGAATATTGACGTCACAGCACACATTCTTAGCCGTGTTGCATGCAGAGCGGGCCAATACCAGCCCAGCATGCTAGCTGGGCCTGGGGCGAGTAATTAGACCTGTTCCTAGTGGTGTAGACAGAGCCAAAACCAAGATATGGGGGGTGGGGGGGGGCAAAGGAGGCGGCAAAGATTCCAATCAGAATTGGGCCTCAAAATTGTAAATTATATTGTTCAGTATTAAATGTTTTGATGAGTTTCCTTGCAAGCACAATACGAAGTTTTTTTTCACAATTGTAAAGTATACGTATACGGTCGCCATCGTATAATTAAAAAAATACATGACGCTTATGACATATCAAATTATATATTTTGTTAATTTTTTGGCAGCTTCAATCGCGACTTCCTCAAATGGACACATAATTATGAGTTAAATAATTATTTTTGCATCAAAACTTTGCATTAACCAAAGGACCAAGGGGCAATATTCCCCCCTCTGCCCCCGTCATGGGGCCTTAGCTACCCCTTTAGTTTGTACCCATGCTGAGAGCCCGACCTATTCTATTCGGACCCCTTGTTGGGTCGAATCAAGACCATGAAGAGGCCGACGCTGGGTATACTACTAGACTGCGTTATCTGCGATGAATATAAGAGGAATGTCGCAATTTCCCATATCCATAATTCGTTTTGTCTATATAGTAGTAGTGTGGATGAATTATCAATTTCAATTGATTATGATCCTGATCTCCTGAATTAGCGGTGAAGTGTTGAGCAATTAATGCATACCCGAAGTAGAATCTGAAATCGACATTATTACGATACAAACAAAATGAAGAAACGTCAAGAAAATACATCAGATCATGCCATGCGAAATCGCCAAAGCCGTCCAACCAAATATAAACGGGTCAAACCGAGCCAAAATGTCACTTAGGCTTTGTATTCAATCGGTCCAACCTTTGAGGACCTGTATCATCTTCTATACAGGTATAGTATGTCATTGATATATTGATATACCTTCAACGAATCCATTTGCTTCCCGCATCAAAAGCATGTCGGGCCCCCTGTCTCATGCTGAGCGATGCCACTCGTACCGCCAGAAATTAATTTAGTTTGGCGATCTTAAAATAATCATACAAGCCCTACACATAAAGCCAATGGCGGGCGTAATCTGTCTGATCGTTCAAGAGGGATCACCCTCCGCTACACGCATTTCTTGTATAATTTATTGTCTTCCATTTTGTTTGTTATTATTTTTGTTCAAATTATTAGGGGCACGTGCCCCCAATATAGTAGAGGAGTGCTAAGTTTAGCTGAGAAATTACAAATTACAAGAATGACAAGAATTCAAATATCGAATAAAAATATGTTTTATTGATGAGATAAGAATTTCGTTATTTTTATCATTACGATCATGTTGTCTTGTCCTAAATAAAGAAGAGTGTTCTCCCACAAGACCTCATGCCCCGTTTAATGCGAATATTATTGGATGCCACTCGTCTAGTAGACAGTATAGTTAATTTAGTTTGGCAGACCATGGGCGGAATTACAACGTATAGAATGACAAGCAGTATATTATGGAAAAGTTGATTCCAAAAGGCATTAAATCCATGGTATTATTTGTTGAGACAAAAATGCATTGCGTTTTTCTTGTCCGTCTTTATAATACAGTCACGTGTAGTATGGGATTGGATTCTTCAATTTGTATTTTTCAACACGTAATGTGTCAGAAAAATGTAATGTTTGATCTTTGGCTAGCTACGTCTCTATTATCATTGCAATTATTTATTTCGTTTATTTAATGTTTAATGGAAAGTTTATTTAGCGCCTTTTTGTGCAATAAAGCTCTTCATTACGATCATGAACCATGAACCATTATTATGAGCAAAACAAGAGGATGACGAAAATCATCATGAGGGAGGCAACAGTGAATATAATGTCGATATTAAAGGAACTACAGCGTCTAGATGGCCTAATTTTCACAATTCGGCTCTCTATATGTAATTTTCCCGAAGAAAAATAATTTGGCAGTCATTTCTCATGAAATCAATCAATTTTGGAGTAATTAGTAAATATCTAATTGTCCTGGGAACGCCCCTTTTAAATCGCCAAAATGTGACGTCATCTAAAGAACGGACTAATGAACTAAATTTTGTAGATGACGCGTCATGACGTAAGCCAATGAATTGTCAATCACATGTCGATCACGCTGCCGATTCCGGACCCTAAATGTGGGTGGGGCGTAAACTGGCTGCTAAGTGAGATTTGGCATCAGAAAACTAGTCTTAAATCACTACTGTGTTTATTTTCATGGATTTGTTTTCGGCAGACCTATGTTTCAAGTCATCAACTATAGAATAAGTGTCAAAGTACGTTGTATTCTTTAGGTCCTTTAAGTCATTTTAATTTACCCCGTGACTTAAACATGGAGATTATGCGGATGCATGTAATAATGTTGTCCCTCTTGAAGAGGACAACAGCAAAACAAATTTCCTATTTTTTCCACAGGCCTAATCGTGTAATGTCACTTTTTTTGAGAATCTACTCCCGGTCCACTACTGACTTAAACTTAACTTATCTTAAATAATAAACTTTAAAATGTTCTCTTTTTTTTTTGTTCAATGCAGGTTACCAAACGACTGCGCCACCATCCACAACAGACGTCAACGTTGACGCATCGACCGAATCCGACGCGAACGCACCGCCCAAAGGACCCGGCTACAAAACGGACGCCTCTCAGCAAACGCCCAAGCCGGGGTCGCCGGCGTCAACGACGATGAGCTACCAGATCATCGAGTACAAGTACGACGAGCGATTCATCACCATCATCCTCGCCGTCGGCCTCACGTTCTGGACCTTCGTCTTCGGCGCCATCTTCGTCCTCTTCTGCCTGTGCGACAGGCGGCCGAACGGCGGGCGCGGATCGCAGGGACCCATCTACAGCGTGCAGATGGAGCTGTCGCACCCTGATAAAAAGCACGCGTTCAACACGGACACGTACGTCGAGATCGACGAGCAAGAGCCTGAGGAAATCGAACAGGCGGATGATTACCATCACGGCGCGGGCAATGGGAGGAGAACGCCCGCGCCTGATGACAGGACAGATTTTGAAAATGGCGGCGGATCGGACACGTGCTCCATGGATTCGGAAAAGTACAGCGTGCCAGTGATCGCAGCCCCGAAGCCGCCCCGGGGGCCGAGCCCGCCGTGTGGGTACATGAGTCTGCAGCTCGACAGTTTGAACAATAACGACGAATACCAACCTTTAAATGCAATAGATATTCCCGAAATTCGGGCGTAGCTATCTAATTAAAGACATTTGAAAAGAGACTTATTATACGATGATGTAAACGTGCAGTCTGCAGTTATCAGGCTTGAGAAAGATTTATTTATTATATATACAACAAAGTTTTACGTTCTTTAAAGTACTTATTTGTGTATGGTGTGAGAAGAGATATAAAGTGAGAATCGTGGGAATTAACCACTTTAATTTTCTGATTATTTTGTTCAAATTATTGTTCAAATTATGTTTCATTTCAAGTATTTGTGTATGGTGTGAGAAGAGATATAAATTGAGAATTGTGAGAATGAAACACTTTAATGGATACAAAAATGTCCGATTGGTTTTTTCTGATTATTTTGTTCAAATTATGTTTCATTTCAAGAAACCGTACTTGGTGGTAAATAAAGCTCTCGTCAAAAGATTCAGCTGGAAAGTAAACGACGTTGTTTAAAATTATCGATCGATTACTTAAAATTGAGCGTGGATAATGTAACACAATTACCAGCAAAAGTTTAAGTAAAGTGAATGGAATCTGTGGAATGCATTTTGATTGATTTACAATCAAAATTGTAAAAGTTAAGTCCTTTCCGTGCCAATTTGGCACATAAGGCGTCGCATATCTCCGATTCATTAGCGCTAGGCCACACTATAGCGAAATCTACAGAAAGGGCCAGTCCTCTGGTAACCTTTGACTGTCCCTTCTTCATCTTCATTCTATAAATGCCAAGCGCCTGGCTGGAAGGCAGAAGTTACCATTACCATTTTTAAAAGGCTTTGGTTTGACCCATATGACCCGGTCTGGGTTCGAACCCAGGACCTCCAGTGCATGAGGCGGACACTCTAACCGCTATGCCACCATGCTCGGTAATCAAAATCGACAGTTTTATTTTACACCCATTTTAATTTGCTATGACACGGACTTTCACTAACTTTATAATACTTCACATGGCCGAATATTGTGTAGGCCTACTTATTATTCAAAATTACACTTGTTTATTAGCAAAGCACTGTATGCGGTTGTATATTATTATTGTGATGTGTATTCAAACCAATTGCCTAATCAACTTACCAAAGATTGTAACCAAAAAAAACAAAAAAATGAAGAAAAAAATTTAAATGAGCATTCTGGATTCGACTGGACAAAAGTACGGTAATACAAAAGGGTATCTACAAGACATTTTGGGGGCATTACTAGTGCAAATGCAATGAATTTAACTCTTTATCAATTGTGTGTACATGTATTTATTTGAATGTTGTTTTATACAGTGATTATTGTCCTTGTAAATGAGATATGCAACAACTAAGATGTATACCAAGAACGAACATACTTTCTGACTATCATTTTTGTTTAGATTCTCGCAAGTGAAGATATTTTCTACCAGCCCCAAAAAAGAATGTCGTCAAGTTTGTCATTATATATTTGTAATGAATTATTACCTTGACAATAAAGAACACATAATATTGTCATTTCGTAATGATTTGGTTTATGAACAACTATCCGCAATTATGTGAATTTGAACACATTCAAAAATTACTTTGGTCTCTTTTACACTACATGACTGTATATAAAATAACAGTTGGCTTTCGTATTATTGATGTTGGCACCATTCATTGCTATGTCAGGTAAGTCGCAGACAAGCTTTCATTACCGGTTGTCCAATGTCGGGATTAAAGTGATCCATTATTAAACTTTGTCCCGTTCAACTAAAATCACTTGGATCTTTCACACTGCTCTTCTACCATGTTGTTTGGCTCATAGTATAACAGAAGAATGAAATTAGTTTTGCTTTCGTGAATATCCCCCTAATAATGGAGATATTTAAGATGAATTGAAAAGCGTTCCTGAACGATTTTCGATTGTAGTCAAGTGTATGCGATTACGGATATAAATTTTCATTATGTTCACTAGGTGAACATTGTTCCCGTTTTATGGATATATAATTTATCATTCAGAAGAATCTTACAATTATATTCGTATTATTATGATTGAAGTCTCAAATATAACTTTAGGAAAATCTTGATTAAGTTTATGGATCACGTAAGAACCTTTCTTTTAGAAAAAAAACGGTAATGCAAATAATAACACCAACACTCTTGCCGTGTTCAATATCAGCTTGCTATGTTTGCAACTTTATTCATGGATATTTTCATTAGACATAAATCCACTTCTGTGTGTTTCCTTATATATATGTATCATTTTGTTCTATTTTGCTCACATTTATAAAAATGAATAAAAAATAACACTGTTTTTCAAATAAATTTGTATGAGTTTTTGTGTATTATACCGTCAAGATTGGTTGAGCGTGTTACAAGTGTACAATACTCACAAACAACCACAATTATACTTTTGTTACAGAATAACTAACATATATAATATTTGGTAAAGTGCAAGTGCTAAATATTATCGTAATGAAAGACAATTAAGGCTGTTCATTTATATTATGGAAATTGTATGATATGACGTCAGAAATGACAGTGCAACGTTAATACCTTTTGTATATATTTATACTATCATAGTCCAATTTATGATATACTAATTATATGAAGAAGTAATCTAATACACACGCATCATTTCCATGCAGAAAATAACTTTATCAATATTATTTTCTTATAGCTACAATCACACACATTTCACACATAATTATCTGCAATCAATATATTATAATGTAATGTACAAATATGATTATAAATTCGGTCATATTTCTGAACCAATATAAACATGATTTGTTAACATTAAAATGCTACAAATTTTAAATAAAAGGGTACATCTATAATAAATACAGCAATGCGTTTCACGAGCTGTATCTGACCATAGACCTATACTACATGTGGTAGGTCTATATGATCTGACAAATAAAGCCCGGCGTAGACAGAGCCGACTCGACCCGATCCGACTGGTTTCAATCAGGCTAGAGTTGGCCCGGTCAGTCGGAGCAGATTTATCTTGTTGAATCGGCCCCAACTGGCATCCGACTGTCTCTCGACTGGCAAAATGTGTGTCGCGAGGCACTGAAAACTGAGCCGATCGGAATGACAACCAGTCGAGTCGGCTCTGTCTGCGCCGGGCTTAACACCTCGCAGCATATTAAATGAAGACATGTTTGCATTACGAAATAAATAAGTTCAACGAAAGACATCAGTAATCGACCTGACGACAGCTTAATTGCTCACTCCGAACATGCGTAACTGACGTATTGATATCCATCAAACAATATTCTTCTCAATAAATAAATGAAATGATAAATGATTCTTTAAAAAAATGAACTACAGTAGCTACCCTGTAATAAAAGCATCTACAACAAGAACACTAAAACTTCACAGTGCATCTACATAACACGATCAAATTATCAGAGTAAAGGCTGCATTAGTCAATCGGCCACGTTGGCCAAAACTTGAAACCGTTGTTTTCCAATCGCACTATAAATAAAACAAACTGCAAGTTGTTAATCTACATAAGATAAAGTAAATACAATAGAATGAATGATGTATATTTGGTTCACGTGACACTGCAAATACATCGGGGTGAAGTATATATAATTGTTAACACATTAAAGGAACATTATAAACAATTTAAAAGGTCCCTGGATGAAAGACTAAAATATGATATAGGGTCGGCACAACAAAATAATGTATTGTGAAGAAAATATTTTAAAACGTAACGGAAACATTCAAAAGGTGCATTCCCTAAATTAAAAGGGATGATTTAGGGTAGAAAATAATAATCTCTTTTGAATGAAACAATTTGAAACATTGAAGGAAACAATTTGAAACATATGGGGAAAAAAAACATAGTTAAGGAAACATAAAGGTAGTACATGAATTCCCTTGATAAAATGGGAGATACAGGGTTGTACCGACAATGGCAAAATATCAAAGGAAGCAGTTTGCAACATATTGAAGGAAACATTTTAAACATAGTAGAGGAAACATTCGAAAGGTACACGAAGTCCCATGTATTAAAAGGGATGACGTAGTAGGAAATAAAATATTATATTGAAGGAAGCGGTTTTGAAAATATTGAAGGAGGCATTTAATTGAAACATCGTATTCCCTGGATATAAAACTATGTCACAATTTTGACAATTGTGAAAGTATATGTGATATATGGAGGCAATTTCAAACAAAGGAAAATGCATTCATACAATTATTAAATGAATTTAACAAGTACAGTATGTAATAATGTATTGATCATGACATAAAGGAAGCATTTTGCACATATTAAAGGAAACATTTGTATACATACTAAAGGAAACATAGGTTTAGGGTTATATAGGGTTCATGAAAAGGGGTGATTTTACGGTTAAAACTAACAATCGAAATACAAGGTAGTACATGAATTCCCTGGATGAAAGGGGCGATTTAGTTTGAACCTACAACGGAAATATAATAATTGAGGGAAGAAGTTTTAAACATATCGAAATAAACATTCAAAAGGTACACGAATTTCCTGGATAAAACCGTGTCACAATTTTGACAAGTGGAAGTAGATTTGAGATATGGAGGCAATTTCAAACAAAACGAAAATGCATTCATACAGCGCATCCTGAAAACGCAGCATTCACATGTAGTCCGAGCTAGGCTCCATAGACATACCACCTGACCTTGTTTTTTGATATATACAACGTTTTTTGATGGTTTCTTGTCAATTCGGGGGTGCTGATTCCAAATCCGGTTGATGCCAGACACGAAACCTTGAGCATTTTTTTTTTAACGCGAAAATCCAAAATGGCCGCCAAAACATGGAAATTTGCCTCTTTTAGCCCCCCAGAATGATATAATCACAACTTAAATGCCATTCTACACAAATAAATCAAATTAAATTTTGCTCCTCGAGTTAACTTATAATAGAATGAAACTAAATATGTGCTAAAAGCTGCATATTATTGTGTTTAGGGCACAATTAACATTCAAAATGGCCGCCAAATCCATTTTATGTACAATATGAATAGGTATTTCAATGTACAAATGGAATCGTTATAAAAAAAGTAGGCCCAATTTTCCCCATATGGCGGAATAAATTGTATTTTCAAATAAGTTAAGATTATTTTGTCATGCTGATTCTAAATCTGAAGAGTGCCAATCACGAAACCATGAGTTTTTTCTTTAAAATGCAAAAATCCAAAATGGCCGCCAAAACAGGGAAATTTGCCTCTTTTAGCCCACCAGAATGATATAACCACAATTTAAAAAACATTTTGCACATATATATTGATTTGGATTTTGTTCCTTAAGTTAACTATAATTCAAATGAAACTGCACATTTGCTAAAAGCTGTTTATTATTGTGTAAAGGGCACAAGCTAAATTCAAAATGGCCGCCAAACCCATGTTTATGTACAGTATGAATTGGTAACAATATACACATGGAAGCATTAGTATACAAAATAGGCCAAGTCTCCCTATCGTGGAATAAATATACATTTCTATTGTTCTAAGATTGTTTTAGTTATGCTGATTCTAAAACTGAAGAGTGCTAATCACAAAATTATCATGTTTTTTTAAATTTAAACAATCCAAAATGGCCGCCACAACTATAAAATTTGACATTTTTGGACAAATAAATCGTAGAATTCTTCATTTTAAGACAAATTTTATAGGATACATCGATAACATTTGTTTGACATATACAATGCTTTTTGGTGCTTTCTAGTCAATCTAGGGGTGCTGATTCCAATCCAAAGCTGTCAAGTGCTAGACAAGAAACCTTGAGGATGTTTTTTTAATGCAAAAATCCAAAATGGCCGACAAATCACGGAAATTTGCCTCTCTTGATAAACCCTCAATATCAGTGACATTTTTCATGAATAAATTGAATGGGATTTGGTCCCTTGAGTTAACTACCTTGCAAATTAAGCTAAATGTGTACTAAAACCTGTTTTTCACTGATTTTAGGGCATAATTTACATTCAAAATGGCTGCCAAACCCATTTGTTATGTAAAATATGAATTGGTATTTTAATACACAAATTAAATAGTTAATCAAAAAATAGGCCATATTCTCTCCATTTGGTGAAAAAATAATGCCTTTAATTGATTTTAGATTATAATGTCGTGCTGATTCTAAATCTGAAGAATGCCAATCATGTAATATGTAATTTTTAGGTGAAATAAACATCCCAACATAGCCACCAAAATGATAAAACTTGATAGTTGTTAATGCCCAAAATCATAAATCTTTACATTTTAAGACAAATTTACTAAGATACATTTTGTAAGGTTCCTTGTCAATGAGATAGTGCTGATTCCCACTTTGATGGGTGCCAATTAGGAAACAAAGGTGCCTTTTTATTAAAAAAATCAATGCTAAAATCCAAAATGTCCACAACAAGGATATTTTTCCCTGAGTTAGCCTACATTAAAATAAATGCTTATGTACTGAAAGTTGTTTATTTGTTGTGGTTCTGGCACAGTTAAAAATAAGAATGGCAGCAAAACCTAGTTGTTCAATTTAAATGGCTAACTATACTGTATTATGTATAATAATGAATGCAAATTAAATATGGCCCATAAACTGAAGATTACCTGGAATGGACCTAGAGTTGAACACTATGACAGTCAAGTCTACTTAGGGGTGACCTTAGATATATCTTTGACGTACAGGCCCATATCACCAAGCTCAAGGGAAATGTCAGCTCCAGGAATGCCCTTCTTTGCAACCTGAGCACATCCAAGTGGGGAGAAAACCCGTCAACAATCAATGCTACTGCTCTGGCTCTCTGCTATGGGTCTTTCCGAAAGGTGACCCCCGATTTCTGACACCCCTGACACCCCTGACACCCCTATTCTGACACCCTTTTTTACCAATCACTTTTACACAAACTATACCACACAAACACACTGAAGTGTCACTACACGCTGAAGCGATACACAAAAGTCATACACTGCAATAACCTTTACGTCCAATGCAATGCAACACACACACATCACACACATAACAAAACACATTGAATAATGCCACCAAATGGTCGTGGATAACTTCAACACACTGTAACACACTGCATATACACACACGTGCACACAGGGATGTGCTTGTGTACGTACCTGCAATGCTAACGTACGTGCGTGTATGCGGACGTACATGTAGACTGTACATATTTAAATGGGAGAGACAGAGAGGCGTGTCACTGTACATAAATGGGAGAGACAAAAAGACATGTGTGTTTGTGTGGTATAGTTTGTGTACAAAGTGAATGGGGGAAAAGGGTGTCAGAATAGGGGTGTCAGGGGTGTCAGAAATCGGGGGGTCACCTTTTGGAAAGACCCCTCTGCTATTCTGCTGCAGAATATGCCTGTCCTGTGGGGGAACACCCAGCACATGCAAAGAAGATTGATCCTGTGCTTAACACAAGCTGCCGTTACATCACAGGATGTATAAGACCAACCAGGACTGATAACATCTATCTGCTCTCTGACATGAGGAGAGTTGCTGCTAGCCAGAAGGAACGACTGAGACGAACAGAGGACGTTATACATCACCTCCCTGAACACCCACTACATCCTCGGCGCCTTAAGTCACGGAAAAGCTTCCTTTCATCTGTTGACTCCCTGAACTGCAGCGTTTCTTCAAGAAGGCTTAAACTCTGGGAAGAGAGACTGGATGACATGCCAGAAGACATACTTATGCCTATACAGCTATCAAAGAAACTGCCAGCAGGATTCAACCAACCCTGGATGACTTGGCGTAGCCTAAATAGGCTTCGGACAGGCCTGGGAAGATGCAAGTCCAACATGTTGAACTAGGGATACATGTACATCGAAGGTGCAGCAGAGCGTGAGTGCGGTCAAGGCCCTCAGACTATCGACCACCTGCTTAGTTGTGATCTGCTACATGGAATGTGCACAATCGAAGATCTGGCAGAGGCCAACCACGTAGCGCTCAGTTTTGCCCGCCATTGGCAGGAAGTTGTGTGATGATCCGGCCATTTTGGGGAGTTCATTTCACAAAAAAATACACATTTAGTAATTGACACTCTTCAGAATTAGAATCATCACCACATATTAATCTAAAATCAATTAAAGGTTTTATTTGTCCACCAAATGGGGAAAATATGGCCTGTTTTATGACTAACTATTTCATTTGTGTATTAACCCTAATCCCACTGGGGGGGGGGGGGCCATTTTGGCCCCCCCCCCCCCTGTCGTTTTTTTCAACGTGCATCTAGACCGTTTGGAATTTCACGTTCAAACTTCATGACTATTTTCTCTCAAGTCTCCTGCATGTTTTGATATATAATTCACCCCGGTCGGACATGTAGAACCGATTTTAGAGGTCGATAATTGCTCGACCGTCACAAAAAAATGTAATTTTTGTACAGGTTTCTATGTAATTCCTATATCCGATGCCATGTAAACTCCAAATCTGTTATAATTGTTACTTTGAATTATAATTTGGATTATTTCTTTGTTATTAGCTGAATTCATACACTTCAGAGATAAATTCTTCTTAAAAAAACAAAACAAAAACAACAAAAAACAATAAAATACATAAGAATGAAAACAATGTGGGTAAATCCGGGAATACTAATTTGCATATTTATGCAAATTAGTGATATATTTTATCACCATAAAAAACATGGATATGATGAATAACATCATTTGAAAGTATTTTTACAGAAAACCTGAAGAAATCTTGTAATTTCTCTTGATTTTAGATGAAAATCCCAATTTTCCCCCAAATTCGTCAAAAATTTGCATATTCAAAATTTTAATTAATTATTTTTAAAAAAAATAATCGTCCAATTTTTTTTTTCTTTCAAATTCTTATTCTACTTGACTTGTTGTACGTATGTGCCAATTTTCAAGTCGATCGGTCCATTCGTTGCCGAGATTGGAGGGGGGGGCCAAAACGGCCCCCCCCCCCCCCCCCCCCCCCCAGTGGACTCAAGTGACCAAAATAACCCAGTGGGATTAGGGTTAAAATACCAATTAATATTTTACATAAAAAATGGGTTTGGCAGCCATTTTGAATGTAAATAATGCCCTACAATCAGTGAAAAACAATTTTTAGTACACATTTCCCAAGCCGAATGGTGTGTATAGTAATGAAATAAAACATAATCAATTCATTCACCACATTTTCAATTCCTAGATGGGACTTAATATTCCAGAAATCAATGTAAATATGATATAATATTTTACTAACCAAGGAAAAGTATTCTAACTGCATATACATATATCTGAATGTATTGTTCAGCTTTAAATTAAGTTCTTTAACCCTCTTCTACAATAGGCAATGCCTAATTGTCCTATTGCACTGTCTGAAGAGGTTGATAAGGAAAATACGAGTATGAATCATCATTTATTGATGCTCTATGAGAGAATTTAATTGGTATATCTCTGTGTAAATGGAGAATTCATATGGGAATCCTATGGCAATCCTATGGGAATCCTATGGGAAATTAGATGGGTCCCATAGAAACCCATGTTCCACTTTCCCTATTGAAACCCATAGAAACCAATATGCCTATTGGCTATAGAAAGTCCTATAGGCCTATAGAAACAAATAGGCCTATGGGTTTCTATGGGTTTTGGTTCTATGGGAATTTCGAGCTGGGTTAGTTTCATTTGCATCTCAAGGGACCAATTCCCATTCAATTTATTCATGAAAAATGTCACTGATATTGAGGGTATATCTTTTGGGGGGCTAAGAGAAACAAATGTCCGTGATTCGTCGGCCATTTTGTATTTTTGTATTTAAAAAACACCCTAAGGTTTCTTGTCTGGCATTTGGTAGCTTTGGAATCAGCACCCCTAGATTGACTAGAAACCACCAAAAAGCATTGTAGGCCTATATGTCAAAAAAAATGTTATCGATGTTCCTAGTAAATTTGTCTTACAATTCAGAATTCTATGATTTTTTTGTCCAAAAATGTCAAATTTTATAGTTGTGGCGGCCATTTTGGATTTGTTTAATTTTAAAAAACATGATAAATTTTGTGATTAGCACTCTTCAGGTTTAGAATCAGCATAACAAAACAATCTTAGATCACTATAAATGTATATTTATTCCACAATAGGGAGACTAGGCCTATTTTGTGTACTAATGATTCAATGTGTGGTTACCAATTCATACTGTACATAAACATGGGTTTGGCGGCCATTTTGAATTTAGCTTGTGCCCTTTACACAATAATAAACAGCTTTTAGCAAATGTTCAGTTTCATTTGAATAATAATTAACTTAAGGAACAAAATCCAAATCAATATATATGTGCAAAATGTTTTTTAAATTGTGGTTATATCATTCTGGTGGGCTAAAAGAGGCAAATTTCCCTGTTTTGGCGGCCATTTTGGATTTTTGCATTCTAAAGAAAAAACTCATGGTTTCGTGATTGGCACTCTTCAGATTTAGAATCAGCATGACAAAATAATCTTAACTTATTTGAAAATACAATTTATTCCGCCATATGGGGAAAATTTGGGCTACTTTTGATAACGATTCCATTTGTACATTGAAATACCCATTCATATTGTACATAAAATGGATTTGGCGGCCATTTTGAATGTTAATTGTGCCCTAAACACAATAATAAGCAGCTTTTACCACATATTTAGTTTCATTCTATTATAAGTTAACTCGAGGAGCAAAATTGTATTTGATTTATTTGTGTAGAATGGCATTTAAGTTGAGATTATATCATTCTGGGGGGCTAAAAGAGGCAAATTTCCATGTTTTGGCGGCCATTTTGGATTTTCGCGTTTAAAAAAAAATGCTCAAGGTTTTGTGTCTGGCATCAACCGGATTTGGAATCAGCACCCCCGAATTGACAAGAAACCATCAAAAAACGTTGTATATATCAAAAAACAAGGTCAGGTGGTCTCTAGCTCGGACTAATGTATGTTCCAATTTATTGATTATGACATGTCATAAGGCAGGAAAATGGAAGCTATACAATACCACCTCCCCGCATAAAGGAGGAATTTTAAACATGTTAAACATTAAAAGGGTGCATGAAAGGGGGTTTTAAATGTATCATATCAAATAACAAAAGGGTGCATATTTAAATATATTATCAAAAGGAAACGTGCGAAATGTAGTACATGAATTCCCAATAGATACAAGGGGTGATTTACGCTGAACCTACAATGGAAATATAATAATTGAGGGAAGTTTGAAGGAAACATTCAAAAGGTACATTATATTCCCTGGATAAAACCGTGTCACAACTTTGACAAGTGAAAGTAAATTTGTATACAACAGTTTAATGAATCAGCGTAAGAATATGATGACTGTTTCAAGGGGAAACTACCGTGTACGGTATGTCATGACGCATCGAGTGTGACATTATACATTTATGATGATGACCGAGGGATTACTTGAAGCCATAAAGTTTGAAATTTATTATCAATTATTGCTGATGGACAATAGCATATCTATATTCAATGTGGAGGCGATGAGAGTAAGGATGAGGCAAATGATTTAAACCGAAAAATCAGTCCATATACACTTCCGCTCGACGGTCGGTTTAGGCTGAATGGGGTACAGTATTATGGTATGAATCAGCATGTGTACAAAGCATGAGTGTACTATAAAGTAGCACCTGCTGGAATGCTCCCCAGGGAGTGGAGAGAGTGCACAATAAATAAAGTGCGGAAGTGTATCCAATGGCCGAGTTATAAATAATAATATTAGATGCAGGTCCCTCAGGGAGAACAGAGCAAAAGATCACTGACGACTGAAGAGGCTAACTTGGATAAATAAAACTTTTTAAAAAAAAGGTATGAAGTCCGATATAAAAGTAAACCCCTTGTACTGTCGAGTCGGTATATATTTTCTGACTACAAATGATCCAGAGAAGGGAACAAAATGGACGCCAACCTTTAGATGATACGTGTCATGAATCATTATTTGATATTATTCCCATGGAGAATTTCGGGAAGGTGCATGTGGGAAGTGAGGGTTTACAATTTCCCACAGTGGACGATAGCCCTCTCTTTACCCTTTTAAACGAAATAAAATGAAGAAACCACAACTTCTGACACACTTTTGACATTAATTGTTGGCATCATTCTCTGCTTTTACTTTAGCTGTGTGGGTACTTGTCCGAATTCATTAGATCTGGAGTTGGTTTTAAGTGTCCAGTTAAACATTTCCTTGTTTTACTTATCATTCCTCCCCTAATCCTCCGGAAACACTCAAAGATGAACATTAAAAACAATCAAACTAAACAGAATTTGTGTTGTGAGTGAAGGATTATATTATAGCCATACACTTTGGGACTGAAATTGAGTGCCCATGAACACAACCCTCATTTTCTAATTATCTGAGGTGAAATAAAACAAAACATAATGAAACAAAACAAAATAGAAAATATCAGACTAACATAATTACAATTCTGAAGTTCTGTTCTGCTTTATGTGGGTGGATGTGTATGACCTTTAATGTCAAAACTTGTACATCTTCAACGTCTCCCACTCTCCCGTTCGTGATGACCCAAATTATCAAAGGTTTCAAAATTCGTGTCAAAAACAATTTATCTTGTACTCGAACGTTCCATATTATTTATAGAGGAACCTCTTTTTTAACGAGCTATGTTGTTTATAAGGAGGTACCCGATAATGAAAATTAAACACAGCATTAACAAAATAAAAAAACACATATAAATTGTGTCGTGACTGATGGATTATAGTATATACAACCATAACACTTTGGGACTGAAATTTAGTGCCCATTGAAACATATATAACCCTCATTTCTCATAATCCCTGGTCATTCTGAGATAAAAAACAAAAAACAAAAAACAGGATGAAACAAAACAAAATAGAAAATAAGTAACAGCCTGAAATCAAATAATTCTGACTTTATGTCTTGCTTTAAATGTGAGTGGATGTGATATGACCTTCTATGTCAAAACTTGTACATCTTCAAAGCCTCCCACTCTCCTGTTCCTGATGACCAAATTATCAAAGCTAGGTTTCAAAATTGATGTCAAAACATATTTATCTTTGTGCTCTAACTCCATATCATTAATAGAACCATATTCACACATTATACATTTTGATATATTATTCATAAAATATTATGTAATAAAAATTTTAAATCATACCTGAAAACAAATGCATGTAAATGTAAATTTTGTAATAATGTTTTTTTATTAATTCAAACATATAAAGAAACTGACCAGAAATATAATATGACTGAAAAAGGGCAAAGAAAATGGGATTTTCCCGCTGGAATCCCATTTCTTTGCTCTTTTTCAGTCACAAATAATTTATGGGAATATTGAATGTCATCTAGATGTTAGATTGAAAAACAAAGAAATAAAGAAAATGCCCTAAACCTTCTAAATACTATACCTACACAAAAATGTTAACGCAAATGGAATGCCAACTTCATACACTTAATTCAATACAAAAATAAAATGAATGTTTATCCAAGTCACATATCAAAGAACTCGGAGGACTAAAAATGAAACGTTGTCTACTTGTTAATCCTTAGTGGAAGTTTTAACACTTCTAGCCAAACTCACTATAAGTAAAATCAACTGTAAGCAAAACGCAATTATTGTTTCTATTACTATTGGTGCAAATTAGACTTCTAATCAAACTTAGCTTATAGTACATAATTGTGTACATGCATGCGTGCATGTTCAATGTGGTCCCTCGATCGTTCTGAACTTAAAGGGAAAGTTGAGTTTTGGTAGAGAGGGCGCTAGACTACTTAATTGGTTTGTGAGGTAATGAAAAACTGAGTGTAAAATTTGAAAGAGCATAATATTAAAACAATAAAATCATCTTTGTTTGATCAAAATCGGTTCAGAAACGGCTGAAATATCAATAAATATAACAATTTGTAATAAACCCGGGGCCCCGGGTTTATTAGAGAATTTTGAACCAGCCGTTAAAATTTTTTTAAAATGCTTCCTCTTTTCAAAAAGTTACAAAATAGGTATTTGAATAGTTGTTGGTTATTTCTCTATCTAATCACTATTTCAACAAAGCATCACATGCACAATATTTTATTCAAAATGGTTGAAACCGATGAGTGTTTAGAGAGCGCCCTGTTACGTTTTAACGGCTCTTTTTGAATGATAACATGATCTTTACTACGTCATTTGTAATTTTGTGTTCCTTTCTAGTTATAACTATTAGTTTGTAATGTAATGATGCAGGTTTTGGTTACTAAAATTCAGTTTCACTAAAACTGTACTCTCCTTACCAGAACTCAACTATCCCTTTAACATAACTTCTAAAATAATCATACAGAAACCGTTACACTCATCAATTCCTCACTCTAAGAATGTACACGTGCACAGAAGCTATCTGAGTGTATAGCTTATCCACCCAGGTCTGAAACTGTTACCACTATCATTATAGCCAACCCCTAACCCTAATAGAAGAGTCAATGATATCACCCTAATAATCCAACTTAATCCCTTGTCTCCTCATATAAAGAGTTGATTGGCACGGGGCCAGGTGAATTCACATTGCTCCGAAAACATATGTTGATGACAAAGTTCTTTTTAATTTTTATTTAAAATTTTTGTTTTTTACATAAGTGCAATGTGTTGTTACATGTGATGGGTGGTTGCAGGGGGGGGGGGGCGGGGGGGGGGGGGGGGCAAACGGCCAATTTCCCCCCTCATTTTCTCATTCAAAATCCTCACACTTTTGGAAAAAATATATAGGTTTTCCAGGTCAAATGTCCGCCGAGTCAGACCAAATGTCGCTTAGGTAATTGAAATGTCCCAAGGAGAAATCAAATGTCCTCTTAGCAAAATAACCATCCGAATAGGTACATAAGGTGTCCATAGAGAAGTCAAATATCCGCACAATAGAAATAGGGAAAACAAATGTCCACATTGCAAAAACGTATGTCCCAATAGGAAAATAAGACGTCCATAGGGAATTTAAATGTCCGCATAATAGAAATTGCTGCCTATTCATGCATAAAATGAATGATTAAGTTGTTAACAGGTAAATCAAATGTCGTATAGGTAATTCAAATGTCAGTTGTCAGTTTTCGTGTGCTGACAAAAAAAAAGGATCACAGCAAAAATAGGGGCGCCCGAGTTTTTATTTGTGTCATGACGAAAAAAAAGGTCGTCATCACAAAAAGGGGGGGGGGGGGGGGGGGCGGCCGATTCAGCCCCCCCCCCCCCCCCCCCCCCGATCCGCCATTGGACTTAAGTCTCTCGTAAGTATGTGGAATTACGAGAGACTTTCCTTGAGAAATTGTCCCGAGGTCTGCTTTCTATAGGTTTTCCAGGTCAAATGTCCGCCGAGTCAGACCAAATGTCGCTTAGGTAATTGAAATGTCCCAAGGAGAAATCAAATGTCCTCTTAGCAAAATAACCATCCGAATAGGTACATAAGGTGTCCATAGAGAAGTCAAATATCCGCACAATAGAAATAGGGAAAACAAATGTCCACATTGCAAAAACGTATGTCCCAATAGGAAAATAAGACGTCCATAGGGAATTTAAATGTCCGCATAATAGAAATTGCTGCCTATTCATGCATAAAATGAATGATTAAGTTGTTAACAGGTAAATCAAATGTCGTATAGGTAATTCAAATGTCAGTTGTACACAAAAAGGGGGGGGGGGGGCGGCCGATTCAGCCCCCCCCCCCCGATCCGCCATTGGACTTAAGTCTCTCGTAAGTATGTGGAATTACGAGAGACTTTCCTTGAGAAATTGTCCCGAGGTCTGCTTTCTATTTTGTGCGTTTTTTTATTTCGCTTAAATAATGTATGATTAATAAAGCATATTGTTTTAAACTGTGGACAGTTGATATCACTATGTGACATTTGTTTTCCCTATTCGGATAGAAGGCTCTCTACACGGACATTTGGTTCACTATATGGATATTTGGTTTCCCTTATCGGACTTCAAAAATGCAAATATGGACACTTCGTACCTACATGGAAATTTTAAATCCCTATATGGATCTCCACAATCAAATGTGGACATTTAAAAATATACATGGACATTTAAATTACCTATGTGACACTTTCCTTCACTCGACGGACATTTGACCTGGAAAACCTATATTTTGTGCGTTTTTTTATTTCGCTTAAATAATGTATGATTAATAAAGCATATTGTTTTAAACTGTGGACAGTTGATATCACTATGTGACATTTGTTTTCCCTATTCGGATAGAAGGCTCTCTACACGGACATTTGGTTCACTATATGGATATTTGGTTTCCCTTATCGGACTTCAAAAATGCAAATATGGACACTTCGTACCTACATGGAAATTTTAAATCCCTATATGGATCTCCACAATCAAATGTGGACATTTAAAAATATACATGGACATTTAAATTACCTATGTGACACTTTCCTTCACTCGACGGACATTTGACCTGGAAAACCTATATAAATAAATGATAATCCAATGTCATGTTAACCACAGCCTGCCTCCCCCCCCCCCCCCCCCCCCCCCCCCCAACGCCCCATGCCAATTTGAAATAACTGATTGCCCCTCAAATGAACACCTGTCCACCCCCACGCACACAATTGGAATGACCCTGGTTTATACCACCACATGAACACAAGTAGGAATAAAGGGTATTGCACTATTGCAAATAAAAGCATTATGTTTTTGTGCCGAGTTGTATAATGGACTAACCAAAAACAGTAAAAAGAAATAAATTGTATTCAAAATTTATGATAGATTGCCAACTTGAACTCTCTTGACTTGACGATTGAGTGGTGAGTCATGCTCTGAAAATGTGGGGAATTGTCACGACTTTTATAACATGACAAGGATCATAGTGGCATTTTTAGGACCATCAACATGGTTCATTATTTATAGATCTTATATGAGTTGATTTTATACGGTTTCTTGTTATTGAATTTATGTGTTGTCTAGCAACAACGTGCAGTATTTATAGATATAAACTTATTTTAGGACTTTAGTCCTAAAATAAGTATACTTATTCAAATCATAAATCATCTATCAACAATTTCATTATTTATAGATATAAATGCAAATGGGCAAAGAAAATAGGGCTTCCCCAAGGATTTGCATTTACGTTATATAATTATACATTATTTCTGGTCAGTTTTCTTAGGTTTGGAATTATTTATAGATATACATCACATTTATTAGGAGGTTATTTGTTTTCTAAATTATTTGTATGCAGCTGAAGAAGATTATTTTGGTTTATCATTACAAAAAACATTTTTCCTATGACCTCACTGGTCTGTGATGATCTCTGGCTCATATGGGTGTTTCACGAAGATTTTTAGTTGAACTTAACTCTAAGTTGGACCTAACAATTATGGAAAGCCATTTGTAGCATTGGAGTTTTTAAAAAATTCAAACAAATTCAAAAGCAAAAAGAAATACTAGTATTTGAGACTTCAAAGAAAAACAAAATATCAATTATTTCAAAGCTCCTTGATAATAACAAACATAACTGATTTGTATCAAACTGTATGCCTTATCAGAAGAACTGGTCCAACAATTTTACAAAGAAACTAACGACTCTCCATAATTGTTAGGTCCAACTTAAAGTTAAGTTCATCTTTGTGAAACACCCCTGTCTCAACAGATTGATTTACATGGATTTCTAGACTCACGGCTACATACATGTAAATCAGGTATAGTGACAACTGCTAGTAACATACTGTACCTTCTCCATGATATAACATACCCTGGTCAATGTTGTACTATCACGTACATGGAACCATTTCTTTCTTTGAAAAACAAATTATTTTTGATATATGTATTACAACAAACATTTTGTTTTGACCTCATTATAGCCTGTGATGATCTATGGCTCAGGTCTCAATAGGTTGAGTTATGCCTAGAGTCGTGACCAAATAGTAACAATTTTTTAAATTTTATAGACACAACTGATGATAACAACATTATCTGGTTTAGTGAATTTCAAGTTTCATGTCTGACCAAGGCACTCCTTGATCTATTCCAGGATCATAATAGTATATTTAGGTCTAGCAAAACATGGAAATTACTTATGTATTTAAACCAAATGTATATGGTTTCATTTAAATTAGGCAATGTCTTGCAAAACAAATAATCATTGATATATGTAAATGTATACATGTACATTGATTTTATGGTTACAGTCCGTTATTCCGAAGGTTCGTTATTCCGAAGGTTCAGTTATTCCGAAGGTTCGTTATTCCGAAGGTTCGTTATTCCGAAGGTTCGTTATTCCGAAGGTTCGTTATTCCGAAGGTTTGTTATTCCGAAGGTTCGTTATTCCGAAGGTTCGTTATTCCGACGGTTCGTTGATCCGAAAATAAAATCGGGTTCGTTATTCCGAAGGTTCGTTATTCCGAAGGTTCGTTGATCCGAAAATAAAATCGGGTTCGTTATTCCGAAAATTAAATCGGGCTTGTTATAATACTATAGTTTGTGTTTTGTTTATTTAATTTACAGCCTGCATTAAGCATACCCCTCCCCCTTTCCCTCCCTTGGCCAGACCAATCAAACATTTAAGTTTATTTTATCTCTTTATATGAAATTATAGCATTATAACAAACCCAAATTCATTTTCGGATTAACGAACCCGATTTCATTTTAGGAATAGCGAACCTTCGGAATAACGAACCCTCGGAATAACGGACCTTCGGAATAACGAACCTTCGGAATAACGAACCCGATTTCATTTTAGGAATAGCGAACCTTCGGAATAACGAACCTTCGGAATAACGAACCTTCGGAATAACGAACCTTCGGAATAACGAACCTTCGGAATAAAGAACCTTCGGAATAATGCAACAAATGTTCGGATTAACGAACCCTATTTCATTTTCGGATTAACGAACACTCAGGTATAGGAAATTTGCGTGTTCGGAATAACGAACCTTCGGAATAACGAACCTTCGGAATAACGAACCGCACCCGATTTGGTAAGGTTCCTATATACTTAAATCATACATTTGAGATATTTTGATTAATGTTCATGTATTTACAACATACATTTTCTTTTTGATCTCTAGCTCAGGGTCTCAATGGGTTGGTTTATGCCTAGAGTCATGGCTACATAGTAAAACATGTTAAAGGTGCACCTGTAAAGTGTCAAACTCCACAACAATTAATTTGAACTTCCACATTTCTCTTCTACCGTGCTGTTTGGCTTATGGTAAGAGAAGAATAAAATAGGGTTAGATTTTTTTCCTTTCAAATGCCCCTTTAGTGTGACGATATCTATCATTGATAACCATTCAGCTCAAGAGCGTTTATAAACGGTCATAAACGTCATACTGTAATTAGTTGTAAAAGCAGTGTTCTATTTCAATAAAAACTTTCACGCACCATTCGGACATATCTAATAGAACGATTTTTATATAGGATTGAAGTCTCAAAATGTAATTTTGGGCAATATCTGACACTTTGCAGGTGCACCTTTAAGAGACAAC
>JBAMJV010002173.1:0-72116 GCA_037951105.1 Echinarachnius parma
CCAAAGCAATTGGACGAATGTTTATGATTCACATATATTTAGGTCATTCAAGCGAACGATGAATTGATGTAAGCATCGATAACATTATGATTATCATTACACCGTTTGTAAAGAGGACAAACAACCTCATCATAAACATTATTTTGATTACATCATGATCATATTTTAAAATTATTTTACGCGCCAGTTTGCTTCGTCTAGCTGTGCTATTTGTTAACGCGTAGACTTTTATTTCATTATCCTCCTTATTTAACTACGCAATAACGAGGATGGTATGATATTCACTTAAAGATGAACATTTAAGTGAGAAAGATGGAGAGGGATATCTACTTTATGAAGACAGGAACAGATAAGACTATAAATGGGGAATGCAGTCAGGAAGAAGAAGCTAAAATGTTAAGGAAGAAGAAGAAGAAGAAGAAGAAGCCGATGATGAGGATAATGAGACAGATTAAACATACATTGAGATAACAAGACAAATAACGATTGTGTCGAAAATGTTGTCTTGAATAAAAAAAATAAACGCATAGAAAGAGAGACGCGGGCATCACGTCCCAACAAACCCTTCAGCGGCGGTACTTAAAGGTACTTAGTTTTCATAATTACACCGCAAGATTAACTACAAAATTTACGATGGACGCACTACAATGGCGTAGCCAGCACGTGTTAAAGTCATACCTGTAAAGTGTCCTAATCCACGAAAATTACTTGGAGCTTCCTAGTTTCTCTTCTACCGTGTTGTTTAGCTTATGGTAAGAGAAGAATAAAATAGGGTTTGATTTTTTCAAATGTCCCTTTAGTATGAAGATAATTATCATTGAAAATCATTATTTCTAAAGCGTTAATCAACGCAATTGAAAAAAAGTACAATTGTCTTAGCTGAGAACGTCCGCATGCAGCACCCGTGAGAACATTCCGGAGATTGAACTTTGAGCCGAGGCGAGTTCAAATTCCATGAATTATGTACTACGTGTGTAAAAATACACGGGTGCGAATATCTCAAACGGATCATTCATTACTGCGACACAAGTATGGCAGACCATCAGTATTCGGTGATAAAATATGAACTCAATATTCGGTTTTTTCACTAGGTAAACAGTGTTCGTTTTCTTTCAAACTTTCACAAATCTTTCAATTGTATTTTACAATGATATTGATATAGGATTGAAGTCTCAAATGTCATTTTGTGCAATATCTGACACTTTACAGGCATCACTTTAACCCAGAACGGTGAGATGGAGATCCCGTGGTATACCCAGGAGCGGTGTAGGCCGGGGGCGAACATTTATCAGAAATTTGAAACATGTTGATTATTTTGTTCTTATCTCCCGAATGGGAAAGTGCGAACAATGTTTCATAGGAATACCAATGGGTTCCCGTGGGAGGAGGTTTACCTTTACCAGAACATTTCAATTGCGTTGAGTATATTTGTTCTCATTTTCCCTGAAGGGACGGAGGGGGTGAAGTGTTCTGGTAAAGGGGGCCAATGCCATGGTCCCGCCATGGTACTCCCTCGGGGGATCTTACACCAGAAATTAAAACTTCGTTAAGCATTGTGTGTTGTAATTTCCTTCAAAGGGAAAGAGGGGGGCAACAAGTGCCAGAGGGGGCAAATTGCTACCCCTGTTCTGACCTTAACGTCGCCACTGGCACTTACCAGCGCTTTAATTGCCAACCCGAGGTGGGTAATGTTCGCCCTTTAAGGTTTACCCTTTCTGTGATTACTACCCCAAGTACGTTCCTATCGATCCTTCATTATTCAATCACACCTTTCTATTCTCGCAATGTTTTGGTAAGGAATTACGTCAACGACTTGTCAGTCATTACCAGCAGATGTGTCGAAATGAAGCACACCTTTTTTTTTCGAGAATGTTTTGTGATCCATGTACCCCAACTTTATGTCCTATCGACCCATTATTATTAATCACACTTTCTTTTTTGGTCAATTTTCAGTAAGGAGTTACGTCAAAGACTTGTCAGTCATTACCAGTAGATGTGTCGAAGTGAAGCGCACCTTTTTTTGCGGAATGTTGTGTGATCCACACCCTAAGTATATATACGTCCTATCGACCCATCATTATTCAATCACACCTTTCTATTTTGGGGGCAATTTTCTGTAAGAGGTTGCGTCAAAAACCTGTCGGTCATTATTACCTGACGTAACATATGTCCCATAGTGAACCATGTTATAAATCGCGTATTTGTGTACAAAATCTAGGCAGATGTCTACTGCACATTAATTTGAAAGGGAAACAAAATGCGCGAATATTTACCGAGTCTTCATTTCGATTCTAGAAACCATAAATATTATTTTTTTTTAACAAGATTTGTTGAGCATGTTGAGGGTACATACTCAATTGCATAAATGAACAAGTAAGCAAGAGGGATAATGCAAACGTCATATTTTATGTACAAACTGATATTGAATAAAGAACTCTACAATGTGGGTATCCACAAACAAATTAGTTCGACTCTACCATTTTTGTAAGCCTTCAAAGTTTGTATGAATCAATTGTTGAAATGTAAGATTTTATACCTTCCATCGTGTCCATAGGTTTCATACTTTTTTGTACGTTCGAATGTAATGTGATATGTTTTTCTTTATTAATTGAATTGCTTTTTCCATTGCTCGTGAAATTAATGGTGTACATTTCTGGCAAATCAATTTTTAACTAATGTCAATCGAGTTAGATAATTTAATCCTTCGACTAACTGGGATGGGAATGGCGACTGTAATGCAGGAATAACATATTTGGCAATATCAAATTAATGCTACATTAATTATTGTATACCATAATCATAATGATTGTTGTAAAATCGTTTGGTATTCGAATGTGATTTGTATCTCGTACTTAAAAACATCAGGCTGTAATGTCAATTATACGACTGCATGCATGGTGTCAAGCTATATACTTGCAACCCTTTTTGGATGAGCCTTAAAGATGGAAAGTAGTAACTTGCTTGCCTATTTGCATTATAATGTTTTGAAATCCTATATGACATTTAAAGTAGAACAAAAATAATGTAACATGTGCATTATTTGTAAGAAATAATTGCCTTACTTAAAATAAAATAATGCATAAATCAGTCTACCGAGGAAAAAGGCCGTATAACAATTTACCGAGCACTTACTGCGACCCTAAATTGCTTTTCAGGTGAGTTAATTCTCGAAAATTATTGAAGCTCAAGGGGATGGGAGTGGGGGCAGAGGACCCCAGTTATAATTCGTACCTCACTGCTTCCTTTTGGTTTAAATACATAATTATTATAATCTTAAAAACTATACAAACATTAAGGTAAATTACATTGTAAGCTAATTTTAGCATTGATACTGGCTAGGCTCCTTTCCACACGAACTACCCCCCCCCCCCCCCCCCCTCTTACCGACCTTAACCAGCCCACCCCACCCCCTCCTTTCCTGAGCGGGCTCATGCTACGCCATTTAGCATAATAATATTGATATCTAAAGTAAACAATATAATATACGATGACCGGTCACAGCCTAAATTCCTTAAATGGGTAAAGGACCGCTTTCCGGGCGTTCCGATATCATCGTAGAGTGGATTTGTATGATATCAATATGGATGTACAAATAGCTTTAGTCTACGTATGCTTGCAGTGGTCAGTGATAAGGTCCGGTGGGGGGGGGGGGGGGGGGGGTGGAATGTTTGGGGGTACGGATTCCCATGGTGGAGCTTGCATATATATATAATGACAATTGAATTGTATCATATTTTTGCTCTATTTGTTATATTCCACTCTATGTCGGAAAGAGAATTAGATGGGACAATTAATTCTCCCGACTTGTAAACAAAATAATGGCAAACGTATCAACAATCGTGTATTTACTATATGCGAATACGCGTGGGGCAAAAGTATAATTATTATGGTGTAATGTATTTCTGGTTTTGAGGTGATGAAGGCAAAAATGAGGGGGCAACCCTTTGTCCCAACCCCTCCTGCCCCCAGCTTAAACACAGCTGCTAGCACACAATAACAAGGGTGCTGTTACTGTTGACTGGTATACCTCAATATCTCAGGCGGACTCTTATATTTAGAGGGTTGTAATGACGATACATATCCCCCCTTTTTAGCATGTCAATACTCCCATCATTAACGGCACAGCTTTACCATCAATATCTGTTCTTTCTGTGTTGTTGGAGTCGTTTATTGAGCGGTTAGTATACTGACGATAAATTTCACTCCTTTTTTAGCATTCCAATACTCCCATCATTAACGACACATCTGTGTCATCGATATCTGTGTAGGTCTCGTTTATTAAGCATTTGGTCATGCCGATGAATTTCCCTTTCTTTTTAGCATTCCAATACTCCCATCATTAACGGCACAGCTTTACAATCAGTATTTGTTCTTTCTATATATGTTGGAGTCGTTTATTGAGCGGTTAGTATACTGACGATAAATTTCCCTCCCTTTTTAGCATGCCAATACTCCTATCATTAACGAAATATCTTTGCCACCAATATCTGTGTTGGTCTTGTTTATTTAGCGGGTTGTAACGACGATAAATACCACCCCTTTTTAGCATGCCAATACTCCCATCGTTAAAGGCACAGCTTTCCAATCAATATCTGTTCTTTCTGTGTTGGAGTCGTTTAATGAGCGGTTAGTAATATAATGACGATAAATTTCCCTCTTTTATAGCATGCAAATGTTATACTCCCATCGTTCACGAGACAGCTTTAACATCGATAGCTGTGTCGGTATCGTTTATTAAACGGTTGGTCATGACGATGAATTTCCCTCCCTTTTTAGCATGCCAATACTCCCATCATTAACGGCACAGCTTTACCATCAATAACGGTGTTCTTTCTATGTTGGAGTCGTTTATTGAGCGGTTAGTATACTGACGATAAATTTCACTCCTTTTTTAGCATTCCAATACTCCCATCATTAACGACACATCTGTGTCATCGATATCTGTGTAGGTCTCGTTTATTAAGCATTTGGTCATGACGATGAATTTCCCTCCCTTTTTACCATTCCAATACTCAAATCGTTTAACGGTATAGCTCTATCGTCCCTTCTGTATCCCCGGTGGACTCGTTTAATGACCAGTATAGTGATGATGATAATTTCCCCGTCTTTGTTTTATTCATTCGCGGCGGTACACATGAGAACAAGTAGGGAATTAGCTTATTGTCAAAACAGACGTTGTTTTTCTGTCATTATGAGTGCATGGTCGTGTGATAACAATCTTTTTCAACTAGCCATCTGTACCTTTAATAGCCCTTTCACTGTCGGAAGTGCTTATATACGAGATTAATGCACCATATACCACATATGATGTAAATGGAGCGACAGTTAAAACGGCAGAGCTATCATAGTCAAAGTTATATTTAATGTTTGGACAGTGTACGGTGTCAAATATTGGTACCCCCCAAAAAACACCTTATTCTGTGATTAGTTGTTCAAATACAGACACAAACAAAAGTGATACATATATGACTATTATTCATAAAACACTACCAAGGCAGTTGCTACGTAATTAAAGCCCCATTTTTGATCAAACTTGACCGAGTTAAAAGAATCGTATAGGCTTTGTAGAGGATTTAATGTTGGCATTAAACGCATTTTCATATACAAAATTAGTTAATGTATGTCTGACTGGGTCCTCAATTTGTTAATTTTTGAATTTGTTGCAATCATCATGTCCACAACAAATGTCGCGACCTCAACAAACGAACGCGGTAAAAAGAACCGCATGCGCACATAAATAACGCATTCATTTATCCGTCCGACCCGCATGAATAATCCAAGCGCCATTTAGCGTAACACCACGATAATTATGTAAAAATCCCTTCAATCACAAACTTAAGGCTCATTAAAAAAACAGGGATTTCTTTGTTTTAACGCAACCGCTGTATAATAATTGCAGCACGATACGTGTTTCTTAAATTCGCCTTCCAAGTATCCTGCGGCATAACCTTCATTAAAAATGCGTGGCTAGTATTTAGATGTTGATTAAGGACATTGGTCTGTTCTTCTTTTGCATGTTTTTTTTTTTATGAGTAAGAGGATCACAGTTTAAAATAGAGTACCTCTGCTTGTGTTACCTACACAACTATTTAAATTCATACCCAAACATCTGTGAAATGACATTAACAATAATATATATACAGTAGGATTGAAACTTATTCGTAACATAATTAATTTAAAGGGATATAGTAACGTTGTTGATACGTGAACAAACTGACAGAGGATTAGTAAGAATGTGTATTTTACAATATTATTATAAAAAAGCTGGTATTGTAATTCGTCTAGTAAGATAGAAACAGCCCAGCATGAAAGAACCACTAGCGATGCAAGTGAGTTTGGTCGATCCAGATAAATTAACTATATCCCTTTAATGAGAATTGCGACAAACGGTTACTATACCACCATAATCTAAGTTAGATGTGAACTATATATATACGACATTATGTGCGAGTGGGTGAGTGTGTGTTTGTGTTTGTGCGTGTGTGTGTGTGTGTGTGTGTGTGTGTGGGTGAGTGTGTGTTTGTGTTTTTGCGTGTGTGTGTGTGTGTGTGTGTGTGTGTGTGTGTGCATGTGCGTGTGCGTGTGCGTGTGTGTGTGTGTGTGTGTGTGGTGTGTGTGTGCGTGTGTGTGCGTGTGTGCGCGCGTGTGTGTGTGCATGTTTGTGTGTATGTGTATGTTTATATAATTATAATGTTTGCGCGCAGGGAAGGGGAATGAATTAATACAACGAAATACTCTCGGAATATACCTACAAACGTGGTTTTTAATAGCCACTTGAATACAAAATAAATAAACCAACAAACAAATGATTAAGCTATCTTTCTATATTAAAGTGATCCCTGTAAAGTGTCAGATATTGCACAAAATGACATTTGAGACTTCAATCCTATATCAATATCATTCTAAAATACAATTGAAAGATTTGTGAAAGTTTGAAAGAAAACGAACACTGTTTACCTAGTGAAAAAAACGAATATTGAGTTCATATTTTATCACCGAATACTGATGGTCTGCCATACTTTTGTCACAGTAATGAATGATCCGTTTGAGATATTCGCACCCGTGTATTTTTACACACGTAGTACATAATTCATGGAATTTGAACTCGCTCGGCTCAAAGTTCAATCTCCGGAATGTTCTCACGGGTGCTGCATGCGGACGTTCTCAGCTGAGACAATTGTATTTTTTTCAATTGCGTTGATTAACGCTTTAGAAATAATGATTTTCAATGATAATTATCTTCATACTAAAGGGACATTTGAAAAAATCAAACCCTATTTTATTCTTCTCTTACCATAAGCTAAACAACACGGTAGAAGAGAAACGAGGAAGCTCCAAGTAATTTTCGTGGATTTGGACACTTTACAGGTATGACTTTAACGATTACTTTGAGAGTCATTTGTAGATTTGTTGTTAGCTAAGACTAAACAGCAATGAAGCCAGTGTTATACACTAATTAGTTCTTCTAAAACGTATATGAATGTTATAACATCATAATAATCTTTGAATAAAGTCAAGCCCACTGCAGTGAAGCCACATGTATGCAAGTAAAGAAGTGTGTTTCTTTATTTAAAAACAAAATTAAAGGGTTTCCTTTATAGCGTCGAGGACAAATTGAATAATTGCAAATCTGTTTATGTACAAATCAGAAGCCATACCAGGATGTTTGTTCAGTGGCCTGGACATAAAGATAATAATTAGAAGAGCTTTCAACCAAAAGGCGCTAAATCCACTTTTTCAACTTCCGAGAAAAACAGGTTTCTTTGTCCCACGTTGTACACGTGCCTATGGGAATATGAAAATGTAACTTTCTATATTTTGAGTTTGAGCGTGTTATTTGTCGTAAAATGTGGATTCCTAGATAGCTACGTAGATTATACATGTAGATATATTGTTAACTCAATTTTTAGGGAAAGTGGATTTAGCGCCTTTTGGAAGCGAGCTCTTTATTAATTTATTCTACTAATTTTGTATGAAATGTATCCTTTCTTTGAAGAATAAATCGTTTGTTCGATTTCCAGTTTTGTTTTAAATTCCTTTTTATGTTAAACAATTCAATTCCGTTCCACATTACATATTCGCATATGACTCGGAAGCTTAGCCTATAACATTGATGTTTAATTTATATGACTTATAATTATATGATTCAAATCAAGCTAACGTTATTTACACATGACAACGAAGTTAGCAAGTGTTTTTAAAAGTATATTTGTATGTGTTAGGACTTTTCTGATAAATGTGGCTTGGATAAGTCATTTAGACTCGCGGTGCCATCGTGCAAACGCCTTGTGCACGGTGCGAAATACACTGGCTTAGTATCATGTAACGCGCACAAACTAGCTAAGTAAAAAGGGCGAACCACGTCGAAGCTATCCAACGCGTGACAACCTGACGACCATGGGCGTAGATCTGTCATCGATACCTATTCAACAGGGGGGTGATCTATTCATTCATCCCCCCTGATGAATAGGTATTACGTAAGTATCTACGCACATGCTGACGACTTATCATAACCCTTACTAATGAGAGGATCAGTGAAACGAGTCGTAAACAAAAATATTGTATAATTAGACTACAAAGCCATATTCCAATCTTAAAAACAAGGTAATTAGTGTTGAAGCCTCATGCATGCGGGCGATGGGATGTCGGATTTTTCTCTCTTTATGTGAATTAATAATCCTATATAGCTGTTTGTTTGGCACATACTTCGTTTATTTCATCAAGTATGGGGAAGGAGGTTGTCAGAGAAAGGAAGCCTTCTTCATTATGATGATTTAAAGGCAAAGAACACATTTCGAAATCCGCTAAAATCATCCCATAAAATCATCAAAATAAATCAGATTATACAGAGCATACTACATTATGTCGTGATGTAATGAAGATGAAGATAAAAGCACGCCATTGCCGGTCACGTTAATATATTGTACTGTCCCATATATTTATGTCCGCGTGTGCTTTTGTCATATACTCGAAGAGCGCAACAACAATGTTGATTTGGATGATTTGGAGTTTAATAACGGATTACCGTTGAAGCCTCACACATGCTGGCTCGTAAGCCTGTTAGATGTCTTTTTATTATATTTGCATACTTATGTTTATCCATCTTTTTCTCAGAATTCACTAAAACGCCTGTACTTTTTAAAGAAATGTATTTATTCATTTATTTATGCCTAATTAATGTCCGGACGCAACTTATTTTATAACGTCTAGTAAGAGAAATGTAGACGTCAGAGCAGGGAAATGTTATTTACCAATGTCATTTAATTACATCCATTGTGTTATCATTATCAAATGAAATACAATAAATGAAGTTCTTCAAGAAGAAAATGATTTCTTAATTTCAAACTAGAAAGATGAAACGTAATCTTGTTTTTATTTAATCGGGCATACCATACATGACACTAAAAGACCGAATGGACAATGCGAAACCAAGATCAAGTTAAACACCACTTAAAGCACAAGAAAAGCTTGGATTTAAACATAAACTCTATCACAATCGACACAATGTCCGAATACTACTGTATATCTGAAAAAGTATGGAGTCCGTATCTATGGGCGATTATAATACGATTCGTTTTCATGGGACATCATAATTGTCATTCCTTTATTTTTGATGAACCGCATAAACTGTATAGACGGAAAAAAGAGTCAATGCATGAATATATTCAAACAATATGATCCAAATATTGTTTTCGGCGAACGTTATCTTGTATATCTATTCTCTATTTTTCAATGAACCGAACAGACTTTATCGACGGAAAGGAAACCATCAATATATTTATATTCCAAATATAGTTTTCACGGAAAAGTATCTTCTTTGTCCTCTATTTGTAATGAACCGTATTAAGCGGATCGATTAAATGGAGCCCATGAGCCATACATACATGTATTCACATTATCGACAGGCTGTTTTCCCGACAATTAAAGCGATGATGATTTTATATTTAATTATTCAAGAACCTTTGGGAAATGAAGCTAATTATGTCCATCCCGCCTCGACCTTGAACCCGCCCAAGGTGTGACTTTAATTAGCTGAGCCACACTTGTATATAATGAGGTTGCATGCGTGCAATATTTGCGTTGTGCGTATTTACACGTAGACAAGATAATGTAATTATGTGTTGCTGTTTTTTTTTGCAAAACAAATCGTCACACATAATTAACTACATTATATATGTACAAAATAAGAACTGTTGTCGTTTTTAGTTTGTTTTATTGTTGACAAATATTATGACCACATTACTTGTAATAATGTTAAATCGACCATTATTACGTTATAGTTTTGTAACAATGATAAGTCTCCAATTAACACGGAAGTTATTTAGTTTTTTCTGTAAAATAAGTAAAGAATTAAAGAAACCATTATGATCAACAATTGAATTATCATTTCTACTATCGGTACGCCCGTATATATGTCATCCTATAAAATTCTCTCCTTTGGAGCATGAGCCAGTCTTGTTTTTTTATGGAACACCGTACACTATATTTGCAACTTAAGACCTGTAGGACGCTCTTAAGTAATTTTATAAAGGCTCATTTGGAGCTTGGAAAAGTCTCGTTTTTTAAGGAATACCGTGTACTATCTTTCTTACCCGTGACGCTTACCCGTGATCTTTAAAAAACTCTCGTTTTTAGCCGATGAAAAAGTCCGTTTTTATGGAACACCATGTGCCATTTTCTCTTTTCCCTCCTCGGACATTACTACAGTATATACGATGCCATATATACACTTTGTCTTGTTTTTATGGGCCACTGTGTACTATCTTCCCCACTTGGGACGATCCCATAAAACACTCTCATCCGATCGGTAACAGTCCGGAAACAAGGTCATTACCGCATCGATCCAATTAATATCACCATGCTTGTTTGCACATACTACTGCTAAGAAGAAGAAAAGGTACCCTTAGGGCCTTAACCCATTCAGGGCGAGTTGATTTTGGTATAAAGCCCGGCGCAGACAGAGCCGACTCGACCCGATCCGACTGGTTTCAATCAGGCTAGAGTTGGGCCCGGTCGGTCGGAGCAGATTTATCGCGTTGAATCGGTCCCAACTGGCATCCGACTGTCTCTCGACTGGCAAAATGTGTGTCGCGAGGCACTGAAAACTGATCCGATCGGAATGACAACCAGTCGAGTCAGCTCTGTCTGCGCCGGGCATAACATGCATTCAGCATTATTACTCAGGCCATGTATATTCAAGACCGGTCATGAATGAGTTAAAATGCAGGGCGTAACAAGTTTGAATTGGGAGGGGGGGGGGGGGGGTCAAAAGGGGGTTGATGGTTCAGTCTTTGTACTGAAGAAAAAAAAGATTATGTTATTAGATAGCCGCGCTTTTCTTCAGTACAAGATCTCGGTATAAGACTCCCTATCTTTTGAAAACAATCGTTGGAATTCCATATTTATGATGAAGTATATGCCGTTCCTACCACCCTGTATGCAAATGATTCTTTTTTTTGTAATGCGTTTTCATGAGATCATACAAAATGAATTGCGGCGCAAAAACTCTGTATTATTATAGTGATATATGTTACCATACATGCCATAAGACGATTGTAAAACTTCACGTCTGTAAGTTTTCTATCTTCTGTTAACATCATTTTCCAACAGGGTGGATGGGTTGGTGAGTGTGTGTGTGTGTGTGTGTGTGTGTGTGTGTGTGTGTGTGTGTGTGTGTGTGTGTGTGTGTGTGTGTGTGTGTGTGTGTGTGTGTGTGTGTGTGCCTGTGTGTTTGTGTGTGAGGAGGTAGGGACGGGGGAGGGGGAGGGGGGGGGGGGTAGGTAAACCATCTAGTACCCAATCTTGACCGCACCAATACCCCGCTGCGCGCCCCCCGGTGAAGAGGTCGACGTAAAATCCTCGAGTATCAGCGAAAATTCCGGGGTGACTTTTACGGCTAGGTGATCAATTCAGCGCTTCGCCGCAGCGAGCCGGCTGAGTAAACACCCCGAGAAACGAATCATGTATGAAAGGGTTTCTTTACAAAACGAAGTATCTCAATTCTACTAAAAATAAAAGGAAACACTTTAAGTGAGACATCCATTGTATAACAGATAAATTTAACAAAAATAAGATTATATTTCGCTAATTATATCAAAATGTATTTTGAAGTGATACTATTTCATATTCGCTTCAAATATATTACCCTGTATTATTTTAGTTACAGACCTTCCCGTGCCAATGTTGGCACATAAGGCGGCGCCTATCTCCGATTCATTAGCCCTAGGCCACACGTCTACTAAGTGTAGCGAAAGCTACAGAAAGGGGCCAGTCCTCTGGTAAATCGTGTGATTAACTTTCCCTTCTCCATTTTATAAATGCCGAGTGCCTGGATAGAAGGCAGAGGGTACCATTTTAAAAGTCTTTGGTATGACCCGGTCTGGGTTCGAACCCGGGACCTCCCGTGCATGAGGCGGACACTCTAACCGCTAAGCCACCATGCTCGGTCTTATACCCTGTATACCTGTATACCCTGTATACAATATCAAATTATAATTTTAAAGTGATACAATACATTTGAATATAATGAGATACGTATTCTGAAGTTAAGGCTAATTTTTCATTAAACAATGGGGGCTTTACTCAAAATTTTCGAAAGAGCATTTATTACGTTATGTAACTTTATTAAACTGTTCATATCTCAGCCGATCTAGCGTAATGAAGGTGAATCACGTTATGAACGTTATAAATGGAGCACTTGGTATACGGCCACAAATCCTCTCCCCTCTACCAAAAAAATGAACACGCAACATTATGTATAATTATTGGGATGCCATATCCCCATTTTCGTGTGCAAAGATTGCATATGAAGAACTTAATTCCAAAAAGCGCTTAATCCGTGTTTTCAACTTTGGAGTAAAGCAGGTTTCTTGTTCAGACTTTGTACTTATGTCTATGGTAATAGTAATATAAAAATGGAAAGTTCCAATTTGTTTATTTTCATTGTGTAATTTTTCCTAACATTTGGATTCCAGGTAGCTACGTAGCTTATTAATGTACTGATATCGCTAACTCATTTTTGTATAGAAAGTGGATTCACCACCTTTAGGAGCTAAGCTCTTCATAATATATAGGTCATAATTCCGTAGAATTAAACAATTCTGATATCTGGATATAAATAGGTATGAAACAGGAACACGGCGTATAACAGTGGCGATTTTAGATGGGATCAAAATGGGCCTCAGGGAGAGTATATATTGCACTTGATAATGCGAGGTAAATCGATCGCTGAGACGTCTGTAACCTTTCGTTCTTAGAATAGTGACAATAATTATCATGCTCTCATTTTTTCTCTTTTATTTAACTCAACCTTTTCTCTTCTAAATATTATAGTAATCCATAATTATAGAGTTGGTACACCAACGCAGAAAGAGATTTATTACAATCGATTGTAAGTTACAATTAATTGTAAGTCAGATCATGTGTTCTAAACGCGCGAATCTGATTGGTTGAAACGCGCAAAGTTTCTGACTTACAATCAGTTGTAACTTACAATCTCTTTCTGCAGCGGGACCCATATCTAGCAAAAAATGGTGGGGGGGGGGGGGGGCTGACAGAGGGTGCAGTGATCATATACTGTGGGAGGGGGTTCCCTTTCTAAGGTATAGGGAACTTTGGGAATTCTGTATAATGATTAAAAACGAGCTTTAGAACGTCGAAGCATATGAACACTGCAGGGGCGTCGATCCGTTTTTGCGATTGGGGGGGCGAAATTTGAAAAAAAACAAATTCCAGAGTCACCACAGAGAGAGCAAAAAGCCCCACATTGGAATGCCCGGATATGCGCTCATCGAAAGTGTCTTCATGGCTCGAACACCTGACTTTGGGGGTCACCCACATTTGGGGACAATAATGGGGGTCCAGGGGGCGGAGCCCCCGGAAGCTTTTAGATTTCAGACATTTGCAACTCCTATCATGGGTGTTAAAATTGTATAAAATAGTGAACCTATACTCGTAACGTATTTTTAAGGGCATATAGCGAGGAAAATATTGAGCCTTGTATGAGATGGATTCACGTGATCCTATACTATAGAGCCATCGTTATAGTCTAGGGCATTGGGCTCCCATGAAACTAAGCAAGGGCGTAAACAACTTTTCAAAAGTGGAGGAGAGACATTGCGAGGAAGCGAAGCGACCGAGCGGGGGAAGGTGTGGGAGGGGGTTTCCCCTCCCACAGTAGGGAGCTTTTGTATTTTTGGGCGTGAAATTGTGCGATTTGGTGCACACCCGAGACAGAAATTTCTCGTAATATGAAGTATGGAACCAAACATACATAATGACAAAGGGAGGGGGACAATCTTCTCCACTTTCAAATGTGGGGGGAAATGATATTCCAATTGGATTTGCGTTTAGCGCATATGGACCGATTTGACTGAAAGATATATTTCAGATTATTTTATTTTCTGTGACGGGTGTGCTATCTATAGATGAGGGTTTAATAAACTTTGTTTGAGGTGTGCTTTTGAGAAATTACACTGCCCAACACATTCGAAAGGTGAGTTCCCACAACCCAATTTAAACTTGCAATATGAGAAACTGTACATGCGGCAAAAAGGAGATTTACAGTCCTTTTCAAACTAAAAACGGCTATTTTGAAGATTAATTATTGATGAATGTGTCTTTCCCGTCTTTGGCATTATATCACTCGATTTTTTTCTTTCTCATTTTCGGAATTATTGGGGGGCGAAATGATATGTTCGCCCCCCCCAATATTTCATTGGGGGGGCGACTGCCCCCCCTGCCCCCCCAGGATCGACGCCCCTGGAACACTGACATTTTATCACAAAGTCTTCTGAAAAAGGCGAATGATCAACTATTATCATTTAATATATTAATGTAAATTGGGCTTGAGGATTGATGCGGCCTCACCCCCCCCCCCCCCCTTCCCCTCCATATATCTCCCTAATCTGAACGACAATGCGTTGGGTTACAGTTAAGTCATCCGATGTCATGTTTGCAAATGACACTACAGTTTACGCATAGTGCCGCAATAATATTATAGCCGGCGATATAACATAGAACGGGTTAAACGTGATACAGAATATGATGACCGATATATTATTTCCATCTGGCCTGTTTTCTATTCAGATAAAGGGTCATGGTTTATCGGGCAGAATAAATGCGATATCAATATTCATAATTCACTGGATCTGGGTGCGTTGGATTTGGTGCCGTATCAATGTTCCATTTCTCGTCTGAGAACTGAGTGATACAATATAGGATCCAGTTCTATATAATGTTTTGTCATTGTATGTTTGTCTTTTGGAGCGTTACTTTGTAGACTAAGTTCTATATTATTATCTTGACTTTGATTTTGACCCGACATAAAAGCAGCAATAGTATTCATTGATTTAATTTCAATTATTCCGGTTGAGAATGAGGTAAACCAACCAACCCCCAAAACAGACAAATAATAAAAAAACAAAAACATGCAATTAACCAATAAAAAAAAAAAAAAACACAATCACACAGACATACAAATGGATAAACAGTCAAAGAAACAAACCAGTAAACAAGTTCGTCTGTTTAAATGCAAGATAAAACTAAACATGATAAGGGAATAATTGCGTCCACCGACAAACACACATTTCTAAAGTGTGCCTCTCGGCTAAAAATATAGTATCACAAACTAGGTTGAAAATAAACAAACAGACAAACTAATATATAGCTATATCCCTAATTTCCCACATCCCTTAAACTATTTCAATGAATAATATAATATGTTTTATCCCTCCTAATTAATCGTACTCGGCCGGTTATAATTTCAAAGGGCCGTATGCAGGTCGCACATTGCGCATTAGGCATGGACGGATTAAAGTGCTTCCGCGCTCCCCGCCAAATGTAACGAACTTGGAGTTATTAGAATAAACTAATCTCGATTGCATTTTTCTCAACCTCTCGAGAGAAAAATATCCCGGGGCTAATGATATTTCTGTTGATTTAATTTGAGAAGCATGAGTAAACTAATTCTAATAATACAACGATTCTAGGTCGTTTTATTGGTCTCTATACGAACGAATGTTCTTTGCGTAACCTTTCGGACATCTGATTATGTTGTATTATTATCAGCACCGCACGATGTTATGACTTATTCTAACATCAACAGCAAAACAATCATAACGAATTAATTTGGCGCGTTCATCTTTTAAAACAAAATATGATTTATGTCTGAAGCAACATGATTTACGCGAACACAAATACCGAAATCAAATTTTGATAACATTATGACTGATAATTGATAATGCGTAACGATTTAGGTAGAGGGAATTTGGGGGGAAATCGGAAACGTGACATTTTGACGCGGAAAGATTTTCGCAAACAGAAAATACCGCGGAAATAAGAAGGTTGGCATCTTGATTTGGTTCTGCTTTCGGTCACTGTACCGGAAACACTTAGATGAAAAAACAAGGTAGTTTAAACAAATCATGAACGACAAAATGTCAAAGTATTCAACGTTCACTGACAGAGAGAGAATCCCAGTATTGGCAATATTTATATATCTTCTTTAAGAAAACAAAATTGTATTTGCTAGACATTTCTATATACGTTCTGTCAAAAATTTAAACAAAAATCAATTGAAATGTCGCTTGCCATAAATTGCAATGATTTTCCTGTTATATGAATCGTTGAAATATTTGAAGGAAATTGTTTTACATTACCACTATCTACTTAAAGTGAGGCCTGTACAGTGTCTAGGTCCACGAAAATTACTTGGAGCTTCCTCGTTTCTCTTCTACCGTGTTGTTTAGCTTATGGTAAGAGAAGAATAAAATAGGGTTATATTTTTTCAAATGCCCCTTTAGTATGACGATATATATCATTCAGCTCAAAAGCGTTCAAAAACGGTCATAGCTCTCATAAACGTCTGTTGTAAAAGCTGACGCATATTTTCGCTTTTTTAACCAGGAAAGCAGTGTTCTTTTTTTCAATGAAACTTTCACACATCATTCGGACATATCTTACAATGATTTTGGTACAGGATTGAAGTCTCAAATGTCATTTTGGGCAATATCTGACACTTTACAGGCCTCACTTTAAGATTATTTATAAGAGCAAATGAAGATAATACAATCAATATAAATACATTGAGAGGACCGTATTATAGAGTTCTTGAACATCTACCAAAGATAATAACGTAAATTAGATTTACATGAGGAAAAAACGTTAAATAAGATAAATCAATAACGACGTAGCCTACAAGGAGGAGAATATCAATTCCTAATCAGAAGTAACCAACTTAAAATGGGATTTTTTTAAATACTGTACTTACGACTTTCTATCAATTACTAATCAGAAGTTGACCAACTTAAAATGGGATTTTATTTTATACTGTACATACGACTTTCTACCAATTACTAACCAGAAGTCAACCAACTTAAAATGGGATTTAAAAAAAATACTGTACTTACGACTTTCTATCAATTATTGAATTGAACTTTATTTTCCACATCATCAACATAATATATACATGTCATTATTTACAAAGGATAAAAACGATAAAATACAAGCAAAGAAGTAACACTACATGTACAATGTGAAAATGTGGGAGGCTATAAAAAGTCAAATTTGACTTATAGCATAGCCCCATGAGAATAATAACATAATGTAGAAAGAAAAGGAGGAGCGTAGGAAGAATTACATATATATTTTACAAATTAACATAGGTTGGATATATATCAAAATTATCTAGCTTAATACATGTATATCATACATTATTCAATAGATACTCTTTATATTTTAATTTAAATTAAACCAACTTGAAATGAGATTTTATTTTATACTGTACATACGACTTTCTACCAATTACTAATCAGAAGTAACCAACTTAAAATGGCACGTTCTTAAATACCGCACATACGACTTTCTGCTACTGTCAGTAGAGCCAGACGCAGTGTCAGTCGAATAACCGTCGAAACGGAGACTAATATCTCGGTCTAATCAATTACAAATGAAGAACCATTACGAACATGGAATGACATGGGGGTGTTTCACAAAGATTCGTAATTGAACCTAACTCTCAGTTGGATCTAACAATTATGGAAAGCCATCAGTTCCTTTGTAAAAATTGTTGAAACAGTTCTTTTGAAAAGGCATTAACTTAGATAAAAATCAGTAATATTTGTTATCATCAAGGAGCCTTGAAAGTATTGTTATACAATCTAAAATACTTTTGTGTTACTTTTTGTTGTTGTTGAATATGTTTGCATTCCAAAGCTACAACGGCTTTCCATATTTGTTAGGTCCAACTTAGAGTTAATTTAAACCTTGTGAAACACCCACATGATGAATTATCGGCACCGGAAGATCGGGGACCTAATAAACCCTTTCCGCTTAGGGCAATATCAAACGAATCAGACCTCACCCCAGAGATTAAAATCTCGGCTTTTAATAATAAGCACCCCGAAATAAACTGCCAAATTTCACGTTTTAATGGATACTCACGAGTGTGATACATTCCGTCTGCTGGAAAACTAGATTATATCCTACTCCAAGAACGGATTTGTTTGCAGTACAGATAGAATAATGAAAAAACACGACACTTGATTACGTATGCAGGTCAAATATAAAAAATATATATACCACATATACCACATACAATTAGGCGTGAGGAGTACGGGGGCAAAGAAATGAGACAAGTGACAAAGCAAATTTATATCATGTTTTTTCTCAAAATTCGTCCTTGAGGAGGAAAGAAATCATGGTGAACGAATGCCATTGTTGCCTAGCACTCCTATTATAGACATGTCACCCTGCATGCAGTGTATAGACGTGCTATAATCACGATAATGGCAATTTGATATTATCTAAATTATGTTATAAATGGGGCTCGGGGGGTTGGGATGGGTGTATGGGATGGGGGTCTCAGAGTGAGTTAAGGATGGGGGGCGGGGGCGGGGGAGGGCAGGGGGTAGGGTAATGTAATTGAAAACAGAATGTGTGATTTTTAACTCTGTATGATATATATGTACCATCATTTAAATAGGACCCCGTGGAAGAACAGAACCATCGTGTTGATGGTTCTGAAACGGGCTATCCTCCCGATAATAATTGTATATAATATGCAACATACAAATACAATTTATTCTTTTATGACTCTGTAATATTACTTTTGTTAACATCTTTGTATATTGTTTATGTATAATGTTATGCTATTGTTGTATTTTTACTTTGATTCGGAAATAAAAACAAACAAACAATACATGCATATACAGGACTGTACACAATATCCGGAGAGAGGACGTTCGGTGCTAATTCGATAATAAAGTACAAATAGTACTTCATTATCGCAAAGGAAGCAAAACTCGCATCTATTACCAAGGTCGATCGAAGTGGTAATGATTTGAAACATGGATATCATGTCTTAGTTGTTATTGTAAATGGTTTGGTTTTTATCAAAGTTTTTCCACGACAATTTGGGCAGTTTTCCAAAGGCTGTCACTTTGGCTTTATAAAGTGATCCATGTATTTTGTCTAACTCTACGAAAATTACTTTAAGCTTACACATTTCTCTTCTACCGTGTTGTTTAGCTTGTAAGATAATAATGAAATAGGGTTAGATTTTTTTTTAAATGCCCCTTTAGTATGACGATATCTATTACCGTCTACAGACGGTCATAAAGGTCACGTTCTAATCTACGGCAAAGAACTCAGAATGAGTTGTAAAATCTGACGCACATTTTCGCTTTTTAAGCCAGGAAAGCAGTGTTCCATTCCAATGAAACTATCACACATCATTCAAACATATCTTACTGTGATTTTGGTATAGGATTGAAGTCTCAAATGTCCTTTTTGGCAATATCTAACAAAGTACATGGATCACTTTAAGGCCGAAGTGAAAGTCCATGACATATTCTAGCTGACGCGGGCGCCTCGTGTAATATGGGCGCTATGTACACAGCGCAAATTGTGCGTGAATGTACATCCGTTTCAATCAGCGTACACTGATTGCCATTTAATCCCACCCACATACATGTATACACCAGGAATCATTCTTCAAACTGAAGAGAACATCGGAGAATGAAGGTGATCCAGTTCCTGTCCAAGTTTAATGTAAAGCCTTTTCTCTAAAGGTATAGTTCGGATTTGTGAAACAGACGCGCGCGGTGCCATCTAGCGAACGCCTTGCACACGGTGCGAAATACACACTGACTTAGTGGTATGTAGCGTGCACAAAGCACACAAACTATTCTAGTTAAAAATGGCGAAGCGGCGGCGGTTTAGCCTTCCTACGCATTATATTCCTGACAACAGATAATTTTTAGTGGCAGATACATAATTTAGATAATAGCAAATTGCAATTATCATGATTATAGCACGTCTATAAACTGCGTTACATTCAGTGTGACATGTCTATGATAGGAGTGCTAGGCAACAATGGCATTCGTTCACCATGATTTCTTCCATCGGCTCGCTGTCTCACCAAGACAAGGACGAATTTGAGAGAAAAAATAATATCTATTTGATATTTCACTTTTCTCTTTTCTATGTCCCCTACTCCTAGCCTTTTGGCAACGCCTCATGCCTTAGTGTTAGAAACGACTGTTGAAAGACTACACAGCCGCGTGCATGAATAGATCATGCAGTATTCAATTAGTGAGTCGTGCATGTGTTAGGCGCGTTCGACAGTCGTTCCTCCCAACACAGACATGAGGCCCTGTCAAAAGGCTCCTCGACCCTAATTTTTCCCCCTGTTCGAATCTGACTGCGCGCAACGCGGAGTTAATCAAGTCAAGTCTTGTTGAGGCGCCGCGGATAATTTAACACATTGGCCCGTCTTCACACCAGTAGGTTAATTGGGTAATTTAGAGTACTAGTTGAGCTTTATAAAGTAAAACAAGGGAAACATGCTGTTAACAAATCCTACATGATCAATATTATTTGTCAAGAACATACTGAATGACCTTGATGAATATAGTGTTAGAACACCAACAGTGTTATACGATGCGATGGTTCAACGTGAGTATGTATTATAACCGTAAATAAAAACTGCACTCTTATTCCTGTATGCCAATACATGAAATAAATCTCATGGGTACACACAATCAAGACCAATTAGTATGAAATTTCACCAGTACGTAAGCAATCGGAGAAGAAAAAAAAGTTCACTTTCATAAGTCCTTACTATAATATGTTATTTCACAACCAAATCACTCATCAAAATACTCATTTTTGTGTGTGAAAGAATAGGATAACTCGGGGTTAAATCACGTAATGTGACGCCATAATAGTCCACTGAGTTAACCAACCTAGAGTCATATTAAACCCTCCGGTGATAACTCCATCATATAAGAGAAACAGAAGGGCGCTAATTCACTTTTTGCACTTCGGAGATAATCATGTTTCAAGTTTGGAAACCATGTTGAAGACACTGTAGCTCTCGTTCATATTTTGTGGGAATGTTCCCCAAATTAGACATAATTATTCTGCTAGGATCGAAAATTTAGGCCCTATTTTGACTCTCATTTTATTACTCAGGCATTATTATAGTAGATATTAAAGCAGTTTTCAGCAGTACTTTTGCATCATAATTATTATCTGAAACATTTGAATCACGAAGAGTATAGACTCTCACTTACAAGATGGTATATATGCATAACTCAATTTAGCCTAAAATCGACTTAACGCCCTTCTCACTCTCACCCAACTATCAAATGGGAACAAAAGGGAATTACATAATATGTAAAGTCACTTCACATCTACCGTAGACAGCACATCCAGTATGTTCATTCATGATTCTGGAATCCCCACAGAGTTAAAGGGGACCACCAGGCAAAGAACAACACATTATTATATGTTTTGGTACCGTTTTGTGATATCAAATAGATACCCAACATTTTGCAAAGGGTTGTGTAATTCATAAACAAAGCAATTAATTTCCACCGCTTACGGAACCACTGCTATTTCCTGGTTCCATACGGGCCAACCATTTGCGAGTGCGCCAATGCTATTCACGCGCACGTTTGTAAACAATAGATTCCCGGGCGATTCGTTCGCTCTGCACACATTACAATTCACCGCACACATAGCAGTCTGCGTAATTCAGACCGCATGAACGCATGCTTTAGAATGGTGATGCGTTTCCAATTTTTTTTCTTTTTTTCTAGAAACATATTTTTGTGAACTTGTTGATGGAATGGAATACTAAAGATGTTACCTTTCTTTAATAAGAATATTATTTTTGGGTGGTGGTACCCTTTAAATGGATAGTTGGGTATTGGTCAAACTTACAGTAACCAAAACCTGCAGCATTACGGTACAAACTAATAGTTATAACTCCACCATGCTCGAAAAGTATACACAATTACAAACGACTAAGTAAAACCCCTGTTATCATTCAAAAAGAGCCGTTACAACTCAAGAGGCCGCTCTCTAAAAAAACTCATTGGTTTTAGCCATTTTTCATACAAAATTGTGCATTTGATGTTTTGTTAAAATAATGATTCAATAGAGATATCATCAACAACTTTTTAAAAACCTATTTAGATTTGTTCAAAGTAGTCTATATAAAGCATTTTTTTAAATTTTTCTAAAAAGTCAAAATGTCGGAGAACTTTTGAATAAAAATACGTTTATGGATTTTTTAGCCGTTTCTGAACCGATTTTGATCAAATAAAGTTTATTCTGTCGTTAAAATTGTATGTTCTTTCAAATTTGACAGTCAGTTTAGCATTATCTCACAAAAAATATTTTGTGAAGTGCCCTCTATACGAAAACCCAACTATCCCTTTAACTTCACATCTACCGTAGCCAGTACATCCAGTATATGTGGACCCTGTTCCATTCATGATTCTGGAATCCCCACAGAGTTAAAGAGATCTAGTAACTTTGGTGACATGTGCAAAAAGTGATGAGTGGCTAATACAATGTATATTGTTGTTTTCTGATATGTCCACTCGGTATCGTGTATTAATGTTCAAGTTAAATGGACGTTATATGGCCGAGTTATGAGCAAAAATGCAAAGTGCTATTCACTAAACTCATTGCACTGTCTTTGTACGCGGTTACGACTATCCAGTTGATATTTTACCATCTGAACACTGTCTTCAATCGTAAATATCCCTTTAACGGAAGGGAAAATTCATAAAAACGAAATCTTCCCCATGCTTCTATTGTTTATACACATACAACAAGATAGTAGAGCACCGCTAGAATTCCAATTGGATTTTGAGGACTTGGACAATGTTAAGATCCCTTTAATACAGGGCCCATCAGGTTCTTCCACATATACAATTCCATGTGATTATCGTACATGTTAAAGGTAGTTCAGATTCGTCAAATGAGATGCGCGGCGCCATCTTGCATACGCGTTGCGCACGGTGCGTAATGCACGTTAGCTCAGTCATGCGGTGCGCACAAACTAACCCAGTTCAAAATGGCGACCCGCTGTGTAGCATCCCCACGCTTGATGCCCTTTAATACACCGTATGTCCACATGCAGCCCACGCTGATATTGATGAGCCTTCGGGCGAAACACATTGTATAATTATTGTACCTATAGTTAAAATGTAGTACTAGTAACTTAACTTGTTTTACATGGTAAACTTGTTGGTATATTAGAGATTTGATTAGTTTGAAAAAGTTATAGCATTATTGACATGCAATAATTTTCCCAGCAGAATTAAACACTTCCGCAAGCATATTACAAATGCACATGCACATTACACATGTCACATGGTAGGCGTTAATTTGGATAATGTATGACTATTGAAATCAAATCATGGAATGCATCATTGAATCGCATAGATCGTAGAAATTGATCACATATCGAATGACATGTTGTTTTATGATTATTATGTAATAATATCTATGCGAGGCAATGTGACTGAAATGTCAAATGCGTTTTTTCAACCGCCCTGAGCCCGCAAGCATACCGCAAAACAATGTCATGAATAACCACATTCGATGGTGAAATTCTGCTAATAATTTACAAAATATAACAAGTACAAAGGGATCGCTTTATAAAGGATAAATTAATTTTAGTAAAATAAAACAAAATAAGACGTTAAAAAGGAAGTTATTTTATACGTGACAGCATAGATATTAACGTCACGGGGAAACGTTGCGTTAGTTAGGGTTTGGTTATAATCAAAACCGTTTCGCCATAATAATAATAATTGAAAGTACAGCACACGCGGTCCCCCCCCCCCCCCCCCGAAAGATGCTCGTGGCGTATACCGTCATATTGATTCTCTTACATGTAATAAACCATGTCCACACTACACACCGCATACGTAGTGTGTGTGAACCCATTCGATAACCTCTCGATCGCGCCCGAAATAATCCACTTCGACAAATGTGGGGGTCCCCACCCAAACCGCTCCGAGCCCAATAGTACCCCGAAAGCAGACCCGAACTGAAACCGACAGCAAAATATGGACACCAACATGAGTATAATTATGTCGATTTGGTTTCGATTTGGGTTCGATATGGTGTATAGGTTTGGATCCCGGTGGTGTCACCTCGTATTCAGAGGTAGGACACATGACCGTTCTAGAGGTTGAAAATGACCCCCTTATTTCGCAGGGTTTCAAGTACATTTTCAGGAAATTAGACCCCCTTTTATCGCAAAAACGAGTACAAAGTGGCTTTTAAAGCCACTTATTTTTGCATTTCAGGTACATACTTTACAAAGACCCTCTATTTTCACGATTTCGAGTACACGAACAAAAAACTATTACCCTTGCGAAATGTTTTACATCTCGCGAACATCGTCGTGCATGAAAATAAACCTTGTAGCCATCACAAAAACATACCTAAATTTTAAATTTCGCGAACATCGTCATGAACAAAATTGTCGCGAAAATCATCTTGAAAAAAGACCCTATTTATGGAATTTCGCGTACATCGTCATGAAAAAAAGACCCTATTTGTCCATTTCCGCGTGCAAGTAAATATCGCGTTCACATGCGAAAAAGACCCCTTTTCACTCGAAATTGTGAACGATCATGCGTGTCCACGGCCAATGTGTAGTGATACCACCGGGGTTTGGATTCGGTCTGGTGGTGTGTCTCAATTGTCTGAATGTTCACTGAATTCGGGCGCGGAATACCGACCGACGCAAGACCGAACATTTATATTATCACCCCAAAACTTGCAGATACGGTCGACACCAAATCGACATTACCCCCAAACGACCCTAAATTATGTCTGTGTAGTGGCGGTTTGCAAGGCTTGGGTTGGTCCTGCCGGTGTGACTATAGGGTAAAATAAATCATATGGATTCAGCGCCATCAGACGTATACCCACAGGGGCGGGAAGATCTTCGATTTTTCCTCCCGGCGCGAACATCTTTATAATTTATTTCTGCAAGTTATTGAACCCCGATTATAATGGGTATTTAAAGTGTTTAGTAAAATAAAGGATTTCTCGGTCAATTTCGTAAGTTGGCCACACGAATTCATTTTGTGTGCATTCAATTTCACCGATTTGTTCACCGCAGCTGTATTTTGCTGTTCAAATTCGTTTTTTATCATTCGAATTCATTTAACAATCATTCGAAAACATTTTGTTTGCATTCGATTTAAAAACGTGTTTCTATTTCGTAAAATTGTCATTCAATTTAAAGCGAGAAAATTCGTGATTACGTAATACCGCCTTCCGTGAAATCGATTGGCGAAATTGAATGCAAATAGCGTGTTTTTTTAAATTGAATGCTAAAAGTGGTAAATCACTTGACCGAAGAGCTACATCGTATGAACAAAATGCAATTTTGAACCACAATTGCAAGCCTTCAGCTCAATTTCGCGAAATTGAATGTTACGCTTATCAAAACGAATGAGAAGCTTACGAAATTGGCCGAGAAAACCTATAATATCATATTTATCCCGTAATCATTTGAATTAACCCTGATTTGTTCAACCTTGATTATCAGGGGCGTCGATCTGTTCGGAAAACACAATGCATTGGGGGGGGGGGGGCGAGCATTGTTTGTGAACAATAGCTCGCCCCCCCAATGTATTGTGTTTTCCGGACAGATCGACGTCCCTGTTGATTATGATGGTAATGCATAATTGTTAAGATTAAAATAATATCACAATCCAGTTATCAAAGTTCAGCCCTGACTATGTAGGTAATGTAAAGTGTTTTAGAAATCATGTCATATTTATCCAGTAATCACAACTTAGCAATATGATTTTTATTCAACCCTGATTATGATGGGAATTTAAAGTGTTTAAGAAAATAGTATAACACAAATCCCGTGATCGTGGTCCTACAATTTATTCAACGCTGAATCTGATGGAAATGTAAAATGTTGAATAAATAGCATCATATTTTATCCGGCGATCATAGATCATCAATATTTCATCTAACCCTGATGTATATAAAGAAAATGTAAAGTGTTTTAAAAATAGCATCATATTTTATCCGGCGATCATAGATCATCAATATTTCATCTAACCCTGATTTATATTAAGAAAATGTAAAGTGTTTTAGAAATAGCATCATATTTTATCCGGCGATCACAGTTCAGCAATATGTATTCAACCCTGATTATGATAATGGAATGTACATTACTTTAGAAATAGTATATAACACATTTATCCCTTCCGTTAGACAATATTATGCTATTTAAAGTGACCGCCGCCACCTTAATGCGGATTTGTTTATGGCGCCCTTTGTGAGCCTGAAATCCGTCTCCTTATATCACATGAATTATGCGTAATGCAATTAACATGATTATATATGTATTATTCCAAACGATGTAGACGTATAGGCCTGCAAGGCGGGGAGATAGCGTGGCTATAATATACTACTAAAAAAGGACCATTTTTTATTTTGTGTATACTTTCATATGAGATATTTGACTCCTGAATGACCTCAAACACACTGCAATCAATTTCACATGTGGTTCAGTTGTTGCATAATGTCTCTTGCATCATTTTTTTTTTTACTCCAATGAGAACACCATCTAGACAAACAAAAAATTAAAGAACTAGACCTCACGCATTGCTTGGAAAAAATACAAGTTAAGAAAAAAGTGGTCCTTAACTTTTGTTGAGTAGTATATAAGGGTGTGGTCCGCGCACTCCCATGAAAGCTATGAAAAAAGACAATATTCGGGCAAGAGGCAGCTTAATATGGTCTGGCAAGATCACCTTGTTCCTGGGGCAGGAATTTGATGAAGACCTAAAGCCCGGCGCAGACAGAGCCGACTCGACCCGATCCGACTGGGTTTCAGCCTGAATAATTCAGTATGCGTTGCTTCTGGACTCCAGTTTTGCCAATCAAGAGCCAGTAGGAGGTTATTCGAAGCCGATTCAACATGTTGGATCCGCTCCGACTGAGCGAAACTGACTGTAGCCTGACTGAAAACCAGTCGGATCGGGTCGAGTCGGCTCTGTCTGCGCCGGGCTTAAAGGGGACCACCAGGCAAAGAACAACACATAATTATATATTTTGGTACCGTTTTGTGATATCAAATAGATACCCAACATTTTGCAAAGGGTTGTGTAATTCATAAACAAAGCAATTAATTTCCACCACTTACGGAACCACTACTATTTCCTGGTTTCGTACGGGCCAAACATTTGCGAGTGCGCCAATGCTATTCAAGCGTACGTTTGGAGACAATATAATGTCGGGCGATTCGTTCGCTCTGGACAAAGTAGTCTCGTACATGCAGACCCATGAACGCATGCTTTAGAATGGTGATGCGTTTTCCAATTAAATTTTTTTTCTGGAAACATATTTTTGTGAACTTGTTGTTGGAATGGAATACTAAAGATGTTACCTTTCATTTATACGAATATTATTTTTGGGTGGTGGTACCCTTTAAGACCATGGCAATAATTGCCCAGTATACGCCCATGTATGGTTTCAGTTTATTGCCGATCAGATTTATAAGACCATAGGCATTATCAGTTCTATCAGATTTATCTGTAGATATAGCAGACCCGTAGCCAGGATTTTTCAAAGGGGGGGGGGGGGGAACTGGTGGTGTCCGTCGCCAACAAATTTCCAGGACGAGACCGAGACCACTGGTTTAGTTGAGTATGTGGTGGGGTGTGGTGGGGCGGGGGAGGGGGGTAGGGGGTCAACAAGACCGATCGTTGCCCGAGACCACTGGTTTAGATGGCCGAGACCGATAAAAAAAGTGGACCTTTCTGAATTGGGGGGGGGGGGGGGGGGGTGCGTACGCACCCAACGCCCCCCCCCCCCCCCCCCCCCCCCCCACCACCCCCGGGCCTGGATAATTTATTTTCCAGAAATAAGAGTGGAGTTGCCTACTGGAACATGGTTTATCCTGTATTAACTCAATTGGAATTTCAAAATCTCTGAGGGTATACGGGTTGAGTTCACCATGGGACCATTTAGGCGAAGAAGGTGTGTGATATGACATTATTTGTCATGAACCGTCTTCATTATCATCTTATGTGCTCGGGGAAAAAATTTCGATATCATAATATCATTATGCGCTTTGAAAATTAATCGATATTGTGTTTTGTTATTAGTATTCATGTATAACCTCTCTATGGCATTCTCAGTTTCCAAAGCGCGTATAGGCCTTAAAAGGGTTATGCCAAGTGTGTGGGTCGGCATTATTATTTTGCTTTGATAATACAATTAATACCTATATCATGATAATATTATTATTATCTTCAGCACTCAGGGATAAGGCACACTAAAATCATAATATTTTTGTATAAGCCTTGCGCAAATCGTATCTTTGTTTTTGTTTTTGTTTTTTGGTATCGCTATTCATTCTGTTTCGGCATGCGAGCGGAAACTCAGGTCTGCGTTATTCTCTTTAATTGGATCAAACTATTCTCATTATTCCTTGTTTTTGATGTTATGTTTTTTGTTGTGGTGGTGGTTGTGGTTGTGGTTGTGGTTGTGGTTGAGGTTGAACTATCAACTGGCGTAGTCAAGGTAAAACCCGAAAAGGGGAAAGGGGGAGGGGGTTGTACCAAAGAAGGGGGGGGGGGGGCATGAGCCACAAGTGCACTCGGTGTTAGTTAGTTGTTAGTTCCTTCCCAGCGGTGAGGGTGGGTGCAAACAGGGGGGGGGGGGGGGGGGGGGAGGAACCTCCACGGACAGATGGTAGGGGGGCCTCCTTTGCTACGTAACTGCTTTTACTGAACATTTGGCAAAAATTCCCTCAGATGTGATAGATCCACATTTGTTGATTTCTATAATACACGCATTTTACTACTCTGCGTCAGTTGTGAGTCTAAATATCATAATTATCATATTAATTGCATTTTGCGTGTAAATATCTTGAGCCAGGGAAATGTCTCTAATTATTTTTTTTCCCCAGATGTACCGCCTTCTCACCGCCTTCTCACCGGACATACAGGGGATTACGCGTCCTGAATTTGTGAACTTTGGCGAAAGGGGATTATAACCCAAGAGCCACCTAAGAGCAATTAACTCTCAGTCAAATATTTGTTCTTGAATTATGTTTTCTTGCTGTTTTACAAGTTTACCATGATTACTAACAAACACGTTAAGTCATTGGGCCGTATGCATAAAAACAAGCAATTGCTTGTGCTAGCCTTTTGCTTGAATCGGTATGCATAAAAACAAGCAATTGCTTGCAAGCAAAAGCATTTACTTACAAGCACAAGTAATTGCTTACTGCTCGTAAGCAATTGCTTACCAAACAATCAATTGCTTAAAACCGTATGCATAAAACGAACCTTTTACTTGTCTTGATAAGCAATTGCTTGCGTTTTTTCAAGCACATCCAGACCAGCTTGAGCTCTTGCTTACTCAGGGCATTCGCGTTTGAGGATAACATTTTCGTACCGTTTCAGGATGATTACAAGCTCCCTATTCCAGAGGTTATGTTGGGCTTTCATATTTAATCATATTCCTGTTATTTTAGACTTTTTACGGCAATTTTTGTCCATCGATCTGCACGGAAACCCCCCTGATGCTCTGCGCTGTTTCCCCCCTATATGCGTAATAAAAAATACTGCTGCCAGGTCGGGCACGAAGCGTTGTTGCCCTGCAGTGCGATGTTCGCACAACCGTAACGATCCTTTGTCCAACACGTAAGCAATTGCTTAGGCAGTGCAAGCAAAAGGTTTCAGCATACGAATTTAAGCAATTGCTTGAACTTGATCTTTTGCTTGACAAGCACTTGCTTGTGCTTAAAGCATTTGCTTATAAGCAATTGTTTGTTTTTATATACGGCCCATTAACTCGGCCTCGGAATTTGTTGGCGACAGACATCGAATCAAACATATAACAGCGTAATTTGTAATGCAGTATAAGTTTGATGACAAACAATTTTGATGACTACTTTCACTGTATAAGTATCATGATCCATTACCCAGTATTACAAACGGTATATAATTATGTTATATTGAAATCGAATATATTTCTAAAAGGTTGTGGAAATTAGTATACATTTGTATTAAGTTAAGTTAATGAAAAAAAAAATGAGAATGAGAGGCGTCGTAGCCAAGTGGTTGAGACGCCTGTCTGCAGTGTGGAATGTCGAGGGTTCGAGATTCACTTGTCCCCAAGATTCACTTGCTAAGGAACAATCAGGCTACGGTCCCGTTGCAGAAAGAGATACAATCGATTGTAAGTTACAATTGATTGTAAGCCAGAAACTTTGCGCATTTCAACCAATCAGATTCGCGCATTTAGAACACATGATCTGACTCACAATCGATTGTATCTCTTTCTGCAACGGGACCCAGATGTAACATTTTCCTTTACCTTAACACAAATACGCACAATTACATCTTAATGTGGTTTGATTAACAATTTTCTGGGTCACTTTGTGTGTTTCTGGTTCTACGCTTTCTATCGAAGTAATAGCATACAGATTCAAATGATAGAACACAGATTCCGACGAGTAGTCAACGAGATTGCATCAATGTTAAACAGAACAACATTCGGTGTAACAAGACACGAACTTCGGTGCGCGGGGCTACGCATCGCTCCAGGCTATATTATATCTAATGCGGTCGTGAGAGTTGGTTCGCAAAATTGTTGGAATTCTCTCGTTACACGTATCAATTTACATATTACGCCATCTTTAACACAGTTATACAATTATCTTGAACCCCGGTCAATTACAACGAATGGTGGTTCATCGTAGGAAAAATGGACCGTGGCTACACCGTAAAAAATCGGCTAAGAGGGTAATATGATTGGAGTGAAATAGAAACCAACTTCGTTTGCTCTATACAAAAAAGGTCGATAATTCATCCTTGTTTACTAGTTTAGATATAATATATAAGGGATTTAGCGCCCTTTGAATAGAGTCAGATAAGATTTAGGGTAATATTATGACAGATAACCTAGTTTCGAATGTCGGATCCGCTTTTCAAAACGCGCGGGGAACTTGGTTAGAAATGATATATACAGACCTATATATTATTACATGTTTCCTCCGTATTTTATTCCCCATATACTGGGAATTTAGGCGCCTGTTAAAGAGATACTCATGATCTGGGGCAGCAAGTGAATTTAATTTACCATTGAATTTTGATGAATTGTCAGGTAGAACCTAGTTATACGAGAGTTGGATTTATGACAACTTCGTTACTATTATTCAGTTGAACTGATTTTTTCCTGAAACTACTGGTAGTTATAACCGAGGAAAATATATTCGATGTTACAACAATGCATCATGCACGTGATCAAGACGTCATCGCGACTATTGTGAACTTCACTTGAAACATGACCTTCCTTAAAGGTGCTGTGTCGTCGCGTCACAGCGTGCGCTTAGAGAAACTCACAGGGAAGCGCCATTATACGCGCGCCGCGCGCTCTGCAGCTTACGTTGCTAGACATGTCCGAGATTGTTGCGCTTACACATGATTCCGCCTTGTGCCCTGTCTGGAAACTACTAATTAATACATTCATTACATATCATGAATTATATTTAAACGATGCATTACATAAGTGGTGACGTCATCGCGACTTGGAGAACGCACGACCTTCATCCAACATACACAATGCGTATTACATTATTACTGGTAATACAACTCTGAGCTGTATCTGTCAACCTTGTTCGAAATCACGTGAGAAAATCATGATTATATCACTGATGACGTAATTTCGACTGAAAAACGTTATCATCACATCGCTAATTGTAACATAACTTACCTTCATCCAACATACTTATATGCAATCCGCCATTATGCGTCTTAGTACATATCTAATCCTGGCTGGGTTTGAAGAAAAAGACAACCAAAACAAAGTCGCTTTTAATTTTGTCGATAACCATCAACCTTTTCCAAAATCCGAAATCAGATCAGAAAATCACAATGAATGAATCGAAGTTGCGTATTACATGAAGATAAAATGTTAGAGTTCAACATTATACCGCAGAGAAGGTTTTATTGAATGTTGGGTTACACATTTTTTATATCGTTTGTATTGCCTTGGAGGAGAAAATTGTCAAAAAAACTCTTCTTCTTTTTCTTAATAATGATGACTAATTTGCCTCCTTCAATTCAGAAGATTCGTGCAGATAATGATTCGCGTGTGTATAAGCAGAAGAGCGCTTCGTTGCGCATGCATCACGTGCTGATCATGCTGATGTTCAAGTTGCTTAACATTGGCAATTTGTCTCCGCACTGCGCATGTCAGTCGCTTCATCAATTTACGCTTTAAATATTAAGACAAATGTGCCGAGTCCGTTAGACTTGAATAAGTACAGTAACCTATTGTCTACCTGATCTTTTTTTATGAACCCTATTCAAATGGCACGAACTAACACCCCATTCATACTTACGTCTAGCACTGGCCTGGGATAAGATGTCTACCCATTCATACTAGGCATCAACACTGGACAAATAGTACAGTGAACCATGTTGTATTGTGACGTCACAATAGCTATGCAAAACCTGTGCACAGAGCGTGCGTGTTGATAGGCTTCAAAAATCGCGTCAATCCGCCATCTTGCCCATGTACAAAGTCTATGGGGCACGTGACTTGCGCGCAATAAGTGGGCCTTCTAGTTATAAACCATAGTTATAAACGAGTGGTTGGTTTGTTTGTTCATAATTCTATGGAACAAGATCATAATGCGCGTGCGCGATCCAGGCCACTGTTAAGCCCATAGAGTAACTATAATATAAAGCCACTGTTCATTCATACTTGCGTCTAGCACTGGCTCGGCACTGGATTAAGCCAGTGCCGAGCCAGTGCTATACGCAAGTATGAATGGGATGTTATACAAATAATACACGGTCTAGAGTGCGTTGTGTAAAATGCATCGCACGCGAGGCTATGTTAGCTGTGCGTTGCGCACGAGGCGTAAGCCGAGTGCGCATTCGCACAGCTAACATAGCCGAGAGGGCGATGCATTTACATGGCGCACGATAATAAGACCGTAGTATTATTTGTTTTATAAAACGAGCTCAACCACGGATTGTTTTATTTTGCTTGATTATTGAAAACAGACTTGCCACAATTAGTAACCCAGTCTATCTACTCTCTAGAGTATTAATTTATTAGGAATTTACCAAATTAATCATCACTACTGCACTCGCTTCACTGAATTTGACTCTGCAGCTCAGCAGATCAAATGCAGTCGATGTGAAATTGCCGACAAATTTCCCGTACATGCCGTAAAAGTGAGAATTATCAAAGAATTGTATGCATTTCCATTCCAAAACTAACCAATATCAAACCATATACCATATAATTTACGAAACTGCTAAGATTTATTTACTAAAGAACATATAATTTAAAAAAACGAAGCATTTTCCATCTTTTTTAAAAATAACTTTCGCAAGTTTGTCTTCGTAGAACTATGTAATCAAACATTGTGACGTCATCAACAGTGCAAAAAGTTGGGCAACGAAAACGAGTTACGCACCCCGGTTGCACTCTGTTTTGCATGGTCGTGCATGTTTGTTGACATGTAATGAATAGTCACGTGACAGGATTTAACCAATCACGTTACAGAATTCACCAGAGCCGTTTTATAATACGAAGCAACCATAGATTAATCGGCGCTCGCGCACACTACGTCATATGACGCGCTCGAAATGAGGAACAATGAATTGAAATGTACCTAACACATAATGTCTTGAACAGTATGATAATTCGTCCTTGTCATTTTACGTTTACAAGGACGCCATGTTAATACGAAGCATATGGTTGAATTGTAAGAATAAATCAGTTTAAAAAACTTTTTTTGTTTTTACATTTTCATGGTCGTTTTGTAATCGTTAAGTCTAAATGGCGGGATTATTTGATTTAAAATTCTATACGTGGGTGTCATATTCATCCCCATCTATAGCTACTTGAGGCTGTTCAGGTGATTTGAAGAAGCTTTCAAATCCTTGATGAACCCCCTAAAATGCGATACGCGTCATATGACCTGTCCGAAACGACTGGGTAACCATCCCGTTGAACAACTCTAAGCTCTAAACGTAATCTATGAATATGTACATTTTCCCCTAAATCGACACTCGAAAACCCTCTCCACGTACAACTTTTCACATCCCTTAATATCAAGTTCCTCCGAATAATCCGAGAGACGCGAGATAAACATAAGCCTCGCGACTTTGTAATTGGCCTACACTGGCCTTCTTGCGGCAATATAGTTACATTAAAGGGAGCGTTGAGTATTGGTATTTTCCGAAGTGCCCCCCCAAAATTAATTGTAACTGATTTGGTTGATTTCAATTCCATGTGAAAGATCATTAAAAAAAACATGGGAAATAATAATAATTTCCATTCAAATGCTCTCATTGTTGTGAAATCTGCTTTCAAAATATAATATAAAAGTGATTGACGTCCGGCTATCACTTTTAGAGAATATATTGGAGAATGAATCGGTGGTAAGTACCGTATCATTTTAAGCACAATTAGCGTGCAAAAACAATATTCAGTTTCAGTCCTGTATTAGGATGACCTAGAACGCCAGCGCTTCGCGCTAGCGTACTTTGACTCTTGAGTTGTAACGGCTCTTTTTGAATGATAACAGGGGTTTTACTTTGTCGTTTGTAATTGTGTATACTTTTCGAGCATGGTGGAGTTATAACTATTAGTTTGTACCGTAATGGTGCAGGTTTTGGTTACTAAAGTTAAGTTTGACCAATACTCAACTATCCCTTTAAGCGTTGATCTCTCTAGTTGCGAAGCCATGATCAAACAGTGGGAAAAGGGGGGGGGGGGGTGTTCCAAAGAGAGGATATGTTTGTTTGTTTGTTTGTTTTTAAAATAGGGGGCGGAAGTTAGTTCCAAAGAATAAACTTCCTGCCACCTACTTCTTTAATTCATTTTGTTCCCATTCAGCCAAGATATTGAGGAGTACAGTGTGTGAAATTGCACAGAGGGGAGCGATAACGACCCCCTTTCCTATAACTTCTTTAGCCACACCTTTAAATGGTCACCTTAAGGAACTGAGTCAGATCTCTTTCCAAATCCGCATCCGAGCTACGAATATTTGCATCAATCCTATAGTGATGCTGCTTAGGCATGAATACAACGCCTCGTATCGATTACCTGTTAATTGCCTCACCGATATCACCAAGATGTGGCGTTCTAGAGTATTTCCACCAGGTTGGGTTTTTCCCGGTACTTTTTTTGTATCGACTTCTTCTTCATCCTCCTCTCCTTCTTCTTCCTCTTCTTATACAAAAAACAAGAAGAAGAGGAAGAAAAGGAAATAAAAGAAATAGAAGAAATATGCAGTATAGGAGAATAAGATGAATAAAATGATAAAAAAGCAAACAAAATGATAAGAATAAAATGATAAGAAAGCAAACAATAAAATATAAAGAAAAAAGAAGGAGGAGGAGGAGGAGGAGGAGGGGAGGAGGAGGACGAGGAGAAGGAGGAAGAAAAGGAGGAGGAGGAGGAGGAGGAGGAGGAGGAGGAGGAGGAGGATGAGGAGGAGGAGGAGGAAGAGGAGGAGGAGGAGGAGGAGGAGGAGGAGGAGGAGGAGGAGGAGGAGGAGGAGGAGGAGGAGGACAACGACGATGAACAATTGGCCTTGCCCATGCCCGATATCTACGGCATTCCTAAATACAAAATGTGCCTTCGATAACTCACAAATGAGACGAGGAAAAAAAAACATCTGACTTTAAAAAAGAAATGCATAGTCCAATGGTACTCATTTGTTAATGTATCATAATGCTTGCGGGGCAAAATTTCTTAAGTTCATACGTTGGAAATGTGTCAAGTTCTATCAATTATTAAAAGAGGCCTTCCTCTTGCTTGTGTTCAATGGATTAAGAAGGAGCACTTACGAACACCTCAAATGGAACAAGGATTAACAACGGACATGTAAAGTGACACTTACAAGTTCTTGATCATAAGAATACATTTACTAAAAGATCAAAATGGGTATCACATAATTTCATTATTCTGAAATACGCGAAAAGGATGTAATTATTTTGTGTCAGCACTACGCGATATTCTTTAAAATTCAATGGTGTTTAAATATTTTGCGCGGACGGAAACCTGGTATAATTCCTTTATAAAGTCTATGGGAGTTGCAAAATTTCATAGGGAACAGTTTAATGATGCGATATAACTCACACAGTAATTACTCAATTCCGCTGGAGGGAATAATGAGAATTCTTGATATAAATTGGTACAAGTAGGCAAATATATATCGCTAAGCTGTTGTTTAATTGTCAAATCTGTCTAGTAGACATTACTGAAAATGCTGACAAATTTTACCGAACATGCAACCGAGGCAATTAATTGGTCTTTTTAGAAAGCTTGCCAAAGTCTAAATATTGTCTTTTTCTGAGACGAGCACATAAATCTATCTGGTTGGAAACGACTGAACGACAGTTCTGATTAACTACAGGTTAACTACCCCACACAATGCTCTATAATAACCCCGCTTATACTCGAAATTTGCATTTTCATTGTGTGAAATGAACACAGAAGATACAGTTCCTTTTTAAGGATCACAGAACGGCAATACTTGTTATTATGACACGCCGGTCTGCAGCGTATATTAAGGCCGGTATGAGTGTTATATCATTATATCATCACCATGTCCATGTTGTGTTACTGTCAAAACATTGGAACCATGTTATAGTATTCTTTGTTCAAGATTGGCGGTAGAAGTTATGCATTTGCCTGGACAGGAACCTAATAATAAATTATAACAACAAATTACATATATACTGTGAGTTATGAAATTGCAGTCAATGGCACGAATGAATGGCGCGCATACTGCAACGAGGAAAACTATGATCGATTCACGTTTGACGATCAATAAGGATCGATACATTTTGCCTAGCAGTCAAGGACGATTGCAGAAAATAAAAGTCCCCCCTTGCATCGAATTTTAATTTCACAATTTAAATGCCGTCCATCGCCATGTTGCTGAAAGTTTGTAGTAGTATTGCACACACACATGAATGAATATGCGACCCTTATGAGTAGCGAACCTCAATGTGCAATATGAATAGCAAGTCTTTCAGAGGATAATGAATAGCGACCCTTTTCATAGATTATGAATAACGGCCCTATAACAGTGAGCCCTTTTTCAAATTATGAATAGCGACCCTTATGACAAGTTAACCCTTATGAATAGCGACCCTTATGCATAGCGAATGGACCTTCTATATACAGCATGCTATACTTATAATATGTTACCATCTTCAGTAGATTTCAATTCATGCTTTTAGGAATGGTGTGGTGACTATTACATGAATATAAATACATGTTCATACACAAATTCATTGTTGCACATACATATTTACATATACACATTAAAACACCTACATACACATGCGCGCGCGCGCACACACACACACACACACACACACACTCACACACACACACACACACACACGCACACACACACACACACACACACACACACACACACACACACACACGCACACACACACACACACACACACACACACACACATAAACCCACACAATACAGACAATTTACAAATATATATTTATTTACACATACACATACATACATACATACACACACACACATACACACGCATATACACACAAATGCACGCACACACACGCACATATCTATATATATATACACACACACACACAAATCTTTTTGTACAGCTGCAACAACAATAAAAACGACGACCTAAAAATGCATAAACAACGTCTTTTTATTCTTGTTGTGTCATATGCAATGCAAGATATCCTACATAATAATAATGAATTTCCTGTGATGTGAAGGTATGGATAATTCCTCTGAAAAAATTAATGACTTTTCTTCATTTTAAAGAAGAAGACAATGTTCACTCTTTTTCTCCGTTTTTCATGTTTTACTCTAATTTATCATCATCATCTGTATCAGAATCGGTATCTCGATTATCATAATTGGATTGATAGACGGCTCATGTCATGTGGTTAAAACCTTGTATTAACCTAATATCCGAGATTTGATGTGAACTATTATGGGATATGCACCTTAAAGTGATACCTGTAAAGTGTCAGATATTGCACAAAATGAAATTTGAGACTTCAATCCTATATCAATATCATTGTAAAATACAATTGAAAGATTTGTGAAAGTTTGAAAGAAAACGAACACTGTTTACCTAGTGAAAAAAACGAATATTGAGTTCATATTTTATCACCGAATACTGATGGTCTGCCATACATTTGTCGCAGTAAATAATGATCCGTTTGAGATATTCGCACCCGTGTATGTTTACAGACGTAGTACAGAATTCATGGAATTTGCACTCGCTCGGCTCAAAGTTCAATCTCCGGAATGTTCTCACGCGTGCTGCATGCGGACGTGTTCAGCTAGGACAATTGTACTTTTTATCAAAAGCGTTGATCAACGCTTTTGAAATAATGATTTTCAATGGTAATTATCTTCATACCTAAGGGACATTTGAGAAAAATCTAACCCTATTTTATTCTTCTCTTACCATAAGCAAAACAACACGGCAGAAGAGAAACGAGGAAGCTCCAAGTATTTTTCGTGGAGTTAGACACTTTACAGGCATCACTTTAATCCAGTTAGCAAACAAACGTGACAAAAGAGAGAGTAGCTGGAGCTAAATGTTACGGATAATAATAGCTCTGGATATATCCCTGTTGAAAGCACATGTGGGGTTATACGCCTACAAATTGACAGAAATGGATGCAGGTATAATGACATTTAACACAATTATTTTACAAATACACCTTTTAAAAAAGGTTAATATTAACATACTTGCCTATATTATTCAGAAAGCGGGTGAATCGTACATCGCTTCATTCGACATCTAGAACAAAAATCCAGGAGTTGACATGACGGGATTATGACCTGATAGAATTTTTTTGGTCACGAAGTGCCTTGCGTTAGTGAGTAATTCAATGGAAATGTCAGATTAAATTCAATATAAATCATTGTCATCAACGCCCATTATTTAGTAGTATATACGGTATTAATCCCTGAGCCATTAAACCATTTTACGAGCGCCTCAAATTTCAGAGAGATAATCTGACTATATGTTTGAAGAAAAAAAAATGGGCGAGATATCAATCATGCGAAACACATTTTTGCCACATCTTCGTGGTCATGGTAAATGTACAATATTACTCGATATTCGGTTTCGAGTACCACGACATTTCGGGGGGGGGGGGGGGAGGCCCGATAAACATGATAGATTATCTAATTTTGTGCCTTACCCTTTTGGGTGTTATGGTCGACTCTGACACAAAAATCCAGGAGTTGACATGATTAAATACGTGTCGAATGCGTTGATGACGGGATTATGACATGATTTGCGTTAGTGAGTAATTCAATGGAAATGTCAGATTAAATTCAATATAAATCATTGTCATCAACGCCCATTATTTAGTAGTATATACGGTATTAATCCCTGAACCATTAAACCATTTCACGAGCTCCTCAAATTTCAGAGAGATAATCTGACTATATGTTTGAAGAAAACAAAATGGGCGAGATATCGATAAACATGATAGATTACCAAATGTTGTGCCTTACCCTTTTGGGTGTCATGGTCGACTCTGACACAATACTCATTAAAAGCTCAAGACTGTTCATTCGTTCCTTAAAACTACACACAATAGATAAGTGTGGAATTAATTGTAAAGGCATTCGGCCTGGAATTCCAAAAAAGGATTCAAAGCATGTCAACGAATCAACTCTGGCAAATTATACCCATTTACTACACCCGGGACGAGTAAGATTTCTTTTTTGTAATATTGGAACAACGATAAGTGTAAACCACCAATATTAATGTCGAACAAACAAAAATGTATATTAAACCAAAATTCAACTGCAATATGGCTTGTATTCCCAAATTGACCTTCGTTCTACTTAACGGGCTACGGATATGGATATTTATACGGCGCAAATTGTCAATCGATTACAAATTATAGATTAAAATTATAAATTAAAATTGCCCGATGTGCCGTCAAATTGTTATCCTTTAATATGATCTTGTTCGTATCTCATCACACCCCATGCGCATATCGATTTGTACAATGCATCTTACGTCCAAAGTAATAATTATTGCGTTATTTTCTATACATCTCTATCAGTCACATCGGCTGGAATTCACAAAGATGGTTGACTGTAAACAATCTATCGCATTACACAACATAATATCCCATGTCTGACAATATCGCCATTTTTAAGTCAGTGACGTGTTATCATTTTGTTGAGAGGGGGAGGGGGGGGGGGTTAGGGTTCAAAGGAACAAATTGACCCTTTTTTTCCCTCAAAACCCTTCAGGATTGGTCCCGAAATTACTCAGGCTGGGGTCTTTGGAGGAAGCATGTTATAGGAAAATCAATCAGTCCTGAATGGTTTAATTTGGTTTATTACAAGTGTCGGTATTATAATACTTGGATCCCGAACACTTTACAAGCCATTATACCACTTTTGGGTGGGTGGGATTGGGGGGGGGGGGGGGGGGGGCTGCATCCCCCGAGCCCCTATAGATACACCAGTGCATCGTAATACATATCTCACGGCTGCTTTGAAGTGCAGAATATTGGAGCCAGAAACGCGTCTGGTGTCGTAAGAGGCGTACATGTGTATTACGTGACTTGTACACTCTGCGTAGCTGATCACGTGACCGTCTTAATTTCACGGAGGATCGATTTCCACTCTCAACTCGACGATGACCCTCGAGTGGATTCGATGACGTAGCAACGGTCAAACTGGACCGATATGGGTGAGGGGCGAATAAGTGTGCGGGGACAATATTTACCGCAAGAGAGAGGAGCAGCGCCAGCAAAAGTCAGATCGTATTCATCATCATCTTCATCTTCTTTTCTTCATCATCATCATCATCATCATCATCATCATCGTCATCATCAACATCATCATCATCACCACCGCCATCATCATCAATTTATTGTCATCATCGTCATTATCTTCATCTTCTTCTTCTTCTTCTTCTTCTTCTTCTTCTTCCTCTTCTTCTTCTTCTTCTTCTTCTTCTTCTTCTTCTTCTTCTTCTTCTTCTTCTTCTTCTTCTTCTTCTTCTTCTTCTTCTTCTTCTTCTTCTTCTTCTTCTTCTTCTTCTTCTTCTTCTTCTTCTTCTTCTTCTTCTTCTTCTTCTTCTTCTTCTTCTTCTTCTTCTTCTTCTTCTCCTTCTTCTTCTTCTTCTTCTTCTTCTTCCGTTTCCATTCATGTTCCTATATCTTCACCAATTACTACTGAAGGAGCGTGCGTTCTTCTTTTGTTTCAAATTCTACGAGAACAAAATTAATAATTCAGATCGTTTATGGGAAACATATGAGTGCAGTCGTATGTGTCGGCATCTTGAAATCCATGAATTTTTTCCCGCGTAATTTCTCATCATAACCAAGAAAATGTCACTTGGATCTCGAATGTCTCATTATAGAGAAATCGAGAGAAGTTTAGCCTTTCTTCAAAGTTTGATAAGGATTCTAGCCGCTTCGTTCCGGCACGTTGCTCATTAGTTCGCTGCCCGAACTGCCTGCACATAGCTCAGCCAATCAAAGGCCTGGTCACAATGAAACCTGCGATGATTCTGTCGTACGAAATGTACATTTGTGTTTGTCGTGGTTACATTTCGTATAAATACGACTTGAGAAGTTGTCGTGGAAGTGGTCACAGTGACATTTAGATGTTTTCACGATAGGAACAGAGAAGTCAGAAAATTTGAATTCGTGGTTGTATCGCAGGTCTATCGTACGATACCCAACTTTTGTCATCCATAACATGTAAATTTCATACGAATATCGTACGATTGTCGTATGGTTTTTTACTCTACGACACAGTAAGGCAGACATTTTGTGGATATGTCGTGGCATGAAATAGGGTAGTCTGAATTTCAAGCCACGACAGATTTTTCGTCGTACGGCACCAATTTATTCGTACGACAGTCGTGCAACTAACGTACAACATCGCAAAACGAGCCACGAAATCCCCAAAATTGTCGTCGTAAACCTGTCGTGAACCTGTCGTGGGTCCATTGTGACCAAGACTTCAACTGCCATCCAATTGGTTCGGCGGAAAATATAAAACAAAAATACGGATTTAAAAAAAAACAATCAAAAAATAAAAAATAAATAAAGAATAAATAATAAATAAAATAAATGAATAAATAACCCCCCAAAAAACACAATAATAATACTAATACTAATAATGATAATAATAATAGTTTAAACAAATTATGATTATAATACAAAATAATATTAATAATAATTAATAAATACATAGTTTTAAAAATTGTACATAACTATAAACAATAAAATAAAACTAAGCAGCATGTCGCAGAGGGAAACAAAATCACGCATTGAGTGATTTCGTTTCCCTCTGCGATCAAAAGGATCGGATCTCATTCATACAGGTATAGAATCAAGTGGAGGCTTACACCTCTGCATTCCAGCCACCCGGCCCACCCCCACATTATCTTACTTCATTATTTAGTTTCCAATCTCTCTATAAGGTGAGCCAAACAAAAATGTAAGGTCTCTGTATTGAATGGCCTAAACATGACTCTTTTTTTTCCCGAACTATTCTATGAAACCCCAAGAGCAACATTATCGTCATCTCCGGGAAAACAATCGTCAAAAAAGTTAAAAGTAGCGTGTGGAATCGAGGAGATGCCATCTGCCATTGCTTCTTTCAATCTAATTATCTTTTTTGTTTTATATTGCTTTGAAATTTAAACATCATTAAACAAAACATATGAACATGAAGGTCTGGTATAATATGTATAATTTAATAAACAGGTGTTGATGTTTTGTTCATGTTTCAAAGTGTAGAATTCGAAAAAGACGGGCTGTTAGCCTTGCTTCAAGATGATTTTGTACGTTCTTTATAATATAGTTTCAAATTCGTCTCTCCACTTCCGATCAAAATAACCAAATTTAATTCTTATATAGAATTCATAGAACAGTATTGTTCTAAATGCTGGGATCAAGAAGAAAAAGGATACGGATAAAAAGTTGGATAATCTGTATAATTAAAGAATAGCTGTTCAACTGTATATTTCCAATTTGTATAATTCGAAAACAATATTATTGGCTGTTTGCCTTGCCTCTAGATTATTGTGTCCATTATCAATAGTTTTAAACTGGTGAAAATAGATGATGTATATGGTCTACATAATACATACCAGTAATTTAATAACAAGTGATACATTTTGTTCATGTATCAATGAGTTGAATTCAACAACAATGGGATATCAGTCTTTCTCCGCTGATTCTTTCTATTATTCTCTACTTTCGAATTCGTCTCTCAACTTTCGATCAAAAAACTTCCGGATCTAAATCGTATAATTCGTATTATATTCTCCTGTTAAAAAACCCCCTCAAGATCATCGAGAAGGAAAATTGAATATAATAGTTATATATATATATGATTCGGAAACAGGCGATTACTTTTGTTCATTTTAAGTTATCGAAAACAATCGGTTGTTAGCCTTGCTTCAAGATGACTTGTTAATTCTTTTCTTTGAAACTTTTCTGGACACTTCAGATAAAAGTAGTGGGATTACAAAAAAATCTCTCATTACAAAAGTTCAATATTATCATGAAAATATGAACAGGAATGATGGATAAAATCTTTTTGGTTCGGAAACAGGTGACCACTTTTGTTCATGTCCATGGAATGTGGGCGGAAATGAACGACAATTGGCCATCAGTCTTTGTTCGCTATTCGTTAGTTCATTAATTCTTTCCTTTCAAATTCGTCTCGCACGTTCGGCTAAAAATAGCGGTATCTAATCCGGTTGGCCCCAACAACGGGGGCGTTGGACAGAAATTAAGAAGAAGAAGAAGAAGTCTTAAATAAGATATCGCCATCATGGCCATCCCAGAAAAAACAATATGATATGAAACACTATACTAAAAGTGTCTGTTTTTTAATCACAATAATATTGTTCGTGAAAGTAAAGAAGTGTGGACATCACATTGACTGTGGCACATGATTATACTGGCAGTCGTGGTCTGTTTTTCACAGAACCTAAATAAATTTAGGAGAAATAATGTGTAACAATTTGAGCGAAATTGGTCCATTTAAATCTTTTACAAGTAATCTAAAAACAACAACATAGATTTTAACTTGCAGAACTCCATGCTGATCTTTATCATTTGCACTTCAGCATTTAGCACTCTATCCCATGTTGCATGTATACATACATTACATGTATATAATTATGTTCACTTACATCCAATAATAATTACATGTTGTTTACATAATATAGTTGACTTGGATACACTCACATCAATAACAATCAAAGACTAATTTCCCGTTTAACCCTGCAGTCATATCAGGTGGAAATAATCATTATGATTAATGAAAATGGGTTTCCAAAATCACGACTGAACAGTTTCGACCGTGAGGAAAGGAAGAGTTCGATATTTTCTTTGTCTGGAGTTTAATCACCCGCAGCTCTGTTCGCCAAGCGACGTTTGCGTTCCATTATTAAAGTTATGATTGATGATTATGATTATATTGATCTTATATTGCTCCAGTTGGGAGCGACCTAATACTCAAGCATGAATCATTATTATGTAGCATATACGTGGACGTGGTGTGGCAAGATTGGTAGAGCGCGTGCCTTCCAATCGTGAGGTCCCGAGCTCGAAACCAGAGTATATGCCCATCGCGTTTTTCCTTCAGCCAGAAAATTCATCCACATTTGCTGCTCTCCACCCAGGTGTATAAATGGGTACCCGGAAGGATTGAACTTAGTTCCTTAGCATTGTGTGCGCCCGCAAGATTGCTCCCATTGGAAAACGTGCACTTTGCGTGCTGGATTGATTGCAGAATGTATCCGATGACCGGGGTAATAATATAATTGTAAGGCGCTTAGAGATGATTATCAATCGTGATAAGCGCTACATAAATCGAGGATATTATTAGTCAGAAATATACCGTCTCTACCATGGGTTTACTTTTATATCGGACTTTTTACTCTACCCCCATTACGATAGCGATTATCCGACCGTCCAGCTAGCAGAATATGAAGACTGATTTTCGGTCTAGTGTAAATGAATAATGGAAAGCGATCATAATGACTATTTTTATTATGTAAATGCGTTCAAGACCTCCAATCGAATGATTATGGTTAAGATGTATTCACCATGCATATTATAGACCCAGCCTGAATAATTATGTTCGGGACCATAAACCTGAACGGGTTCAGTCCGTGTGTTCGTATGAGCCTTCTCTTGACCATGTTGACTCGTTGGTCAGCTAAAGTCCCTCCATATCCTGGATAGCAGCAGCTGCGATGACCATCTCTTTAACAGTGGTCGGTTCCTTATTCTTTCATTTAATCAAGCGAGATGGATTATTAAGTGAGATACATTAACAGCTCTTTCGCTGGTCAACAATTGAATGATGACGGTCGAGCAACGGCGAGGCATACATTACGCTGGGGACGCTGTATCCGTTAACTCTGTCAAAGCCAATGATGCAGACTTTCACTATGCAATACACACTTTTATCTCATTAACTGCACTTTCACTGGGATGTAGAGAGTTAAATACAAGCGTTTACATAATATATTCAATGAATATATTGTGCAATACTTCGTATATATAATGAGAAAGAAATATCGTTCCTTTCTCTTACATGAATCACGTATCCATTAGACGAATATAAATATAATGAAGAGTTCAATTCCAAAAGGCGCTAAACCCACTTTCCATACAAATACGATATCAGTATATTTATAAGCTACGTAGCTTTCTAGATTCCAGATTTTTGGATAAATTATACGATCAAAATATAAAAAACCCGTTCCATATTCATATTCCAATAGGCATGTGTACTAAGTTGGACAAAGAAACCTGCTTTACTCCAAAGTTGAAAAGGTGAATTTAGCGCCTTTTGGAATTAAGCTCTTCAGTCATGTATTTTTCGTCCCTGACCAATATGAGTTCGGTGTCGCGTCTTTCTTATAAATGTGGAAGCTTTTAACGCCGCGATTATCCGCTGATTTAATGAATGAAGAAGGTGGTGGCGGCAGAAACGTAGCCACAGCCCCCAACAATTTAATTTGTTTAAAATAAAACAAAAAGAACTCCCTGAGAAATTCCAGAAATACATATTATAAAGTACCCCCAATCAGTCCAACCGCGCTATTGTTGGTGGTTTGTGTGGCATTACGCATTGATGTTATAATGTTATCACATACTGCCCATCGATTTCGACCACAATATAAAGGCGTTCCCGAACGCTTTTTCAATTAAATCATAAATATCTACATAATAAGGGAGAAATTTGAAGAAAAAAATACAAAACTCATTTTATTCTTCTTTTACCAGAAACTAGACAAACAGATACAACAGAAACGCGGAATCTCCTATTTAGTTGAATAAGACAAAGTTTATGGATCACTTTAAAACGGATCTGTCATTAATTAAATGTCAAATATACGCAACTATAGATTAAAGGGGTAGTTCAGTTTTGGTATAGAGGGCGCTGCACGAAATAATATTTGTGTGAGGTAAAACAAAACTGAGTGTAAAATTTGAAAGAGCATACAATTTTAATGGCAGAATAAACTTTATTTGTTAAATATCGGGTCAGAAACGGCTGAAATATCAATAAATATATCCGATGGGAATAAATCTGGGGCCCAGATTTATTCGATGATTTAAAAAAAAACTAAAAAAGTGCCTACACTTTTTCAAAAATTTTCAAAAGAGGTTTTTAAATAGTTGTTGATGATCTCTCTATCTAATCACTATTTCAACAAAACAACACATGCATAATTTTGTATGAAAAATGGTTGAAACCAATGTTTTTTTTAGAAAGCGCCCTCTTGTGTTTTAATGGCTCTTTTTGAATGATAACAGGCTTTTTAATTAGTCGTTTGTAATTTTATATACCTTTCGATCATGGTGGAGTTATAACTATTAGTTTGTAGTGTTATTGTGCAGGTTTTGGTTACTAAAGCTCAGCCTTACCAAAACTGTACTACCCCTTTAAGATTCTCTACACTCTACACTCTCTACATTGAATTTCAGAAAAAAAAGGTAAATATTAATAGAACCCCGCGTTAAATAACATGTTAGTAAACGGGGAATGAAAATAAAAACATCAAACAAAAGGTGGCTATTACATAACTCGTTGATTTCCCAAACCGGGAATTGCATGAAAGGAGCATAAAAGGCCAATTTCATCGTCATTCTATAAAATAATTTCTTTTAAGGATTCCTCCTATAAATTGGCGGAAGTCCCTAAAATAAACGTACGAAATGGATCCTTTTGTATTAACTATACAACGTTAACTATAACTTCATAGTCTCGTATTCTGATTAATATATATTATAATGACGAAAATCGCATATTCTATACCTCTACTTTATATGAGAACATCGAATCCCCGGGATAAACATCGAAGTAGACGCAAATAAAGGGAGGTAACATTAAACAGGTGGTATTTGGATTGCGGCAATATGCTTTAATTTGTGAAAACACTGTGTGTGTATAAGAAGAGTTTAATTCCGAAAGGCGCTAAATCCACTTTGTTGACTTTGGAGAAAAGCATCTTTGTCAACCTTTGTACACATGCCTATCGGAATATGAAAATGGAAATTTTGTATTTTGTACATATTTTGATTTTGATCGTGTATTTTTGTCCTACAATTGGGATTTCTAGCTAGCTACGTTACTTGTTAATGTGCTGATATTGTTCAGTAAATTTGTATGGAAAGTGGATTTAGCGCCATTTGGAACTCAGCTCTTCAGGAGTATGGGGGGCAAACATTGAGCGGTTGGTATCCCAATATTAGAAGATGCATCTCCTTGGGGACTGTACATATCCCATTCTTAATTATGAAGCCTCGGCGCTTCATGGATTGTCGTGTACTTTACCCCAGCATGCCGACGGGGGTACAATAACGCCTTTGGTGGTGCCAATATTTCAATAACGACTTATTATATTAATAGAAGGAAACCGAGGCTTAAAGGTATAGTTGGTTACATTATTAATTATGTCAATTGTTCATTCTTGATTTATTCATTAATCTTGCAAAACTAAGCAATAATACATAGTTAAATTTAACGAGGCAATCGGAAACTAAAGCCGTAATTATCATCGGACGGGGAACTGCAAAGCTGTTAATTTCGGAGGTGAAATAGTCAATACAATAGTCGTATAGTTAATTTTGGGCATACATTATTAAAACATGAAAACATATCAGATGTGGTACTCGTCCGTTGTATTTTCTTTGTGTCAATATTCGCTTTTATCTAAGCCAAAACTTATCCGTTTACCATAAGATTGTACCGTATAATTGGGATTTGCTACGTTATTGATATAGAGTTATTATAAGAAGTAAATATAGTTTTGCTATATTAAATGGGCTCATGCGCGTTACTGTTTTTGTCGTCTTGTTGTTTCTCATGATTTTCATATAGTATAGTGGGCACTAATTGGATCACAAAGAAACACCATTACATAATTATTCATAATAATGACGAACGTAATTCATATCGTGTTCTTGATATAACAAACTGTAACAGGCCTGTACAATGGGATGACCTCCTCGATTAATTAACCCCTTTGCTACTAAATAGTGCAATCAACATAGTCTTCATACATGAGATACCAGGTTCCAGTAGTAAATGATTTGATAAGCTTCTTCATCTACCTGTTCATTCGTGGTCGAGAAGGCGGCCAAAACGAATTACCATTATTAATGCATTGATTGCACTGGGTTAAAATACTATATCACCATAATTAATATAATGCACTGAGTCAGAACGAAGCCTCGTCATTACTTAACCCATTGCCTACGTGAACCTGGTGGATCCTGTATTAACTCTATGGGGGATTGCAAAATAAAGTAGGGAACATGTTTACTAATGCATTACAATGTGTCGAAATTAGTCACACTCATAAATCCTTGTGACGAAGTAAATTAATTTGAATTATCCGTGTTCTATAGTTACTGCTGGTCAAGCGGTCATGTCAGTGGTGTAGCTATATGGGGGACATGGAGGGGGGGGGGGGGGTGGGGGTGGGGCACGTTGTCCGGTTAGCGTCAAAGAGGCGTGAGTTGTGTTTTGCTTCAATTTGAAAATGAAAAGTTTCTCCTAAACAGGGACTTAGTTAAATGTGACACCACATGAATGTACTTACAGGATTCAAATATCCGTAGAGAAAACAAGTTTAAGGTAGACCCAATAATAATATTCAATACATTTTATTTAATCAATCATTAAAACAAATATGTACACTATATAAAAAGTTAAATATGATTGTTTTCTGTTTAGAGCGTCCAACACTTAAAATGTGTTTGAGTGGATTAACCCTACCGTTGCCACATCGTACTAAAACAAAAAGGGGGTAGTTTGAAATTGAGTATAAACCAATTATTTTACAAATATACTCATGCTACATCATCAAATGACTTTAGTACGTATAGTTAGCTCGATCGCAGGATTCATAGTAAGGTAATCCATCTCCAGTATAGACAAAAAGCGTTTTTGTGACAGAGGCAAAGTAGGGATATTGAGCACATCCCAATCTGTAATGTAAGTATAATGTCGAGCGTATTCCTTTGTTTGACGTGGAGAAACGTGGAGAAACGATAACACGATAAAAGATATGATATACCTTAATGCATACTTTGCTTTATATTTACATTAACATTCATGGATGAATACGTTATGCTTTGATATGTTTTTTCAGAAACTAAAGGACATCAATGCAGAATGGCGAACGGCACGATACCAATACCATTGAATGTTGGTAATCCGTCGTTTTTTTCGTGTTTTTGTTTAATCATGGTTGTTTTGCTTTTTTTTTCAAGAATTTTATGCCCTTAACTTATTATTGGCAATAAATACAAACAAGCAAACAATGACGACAAAATATATAAAGGTTGAAACTAACCGAGCATGGTGGCTTAGCGGTTAGAGTGTCCGCCTCATGCAGAGGAGGTCCCGGGTTCGAACCCAGACCGGGCCATACCAAAGACTTTAAAAATGGTACCTTCTGCGTTCTAGCCAGGCGATCGGCATTTATATAATGGCGAAGGGAAAGTTATTCACACGAGTTCACACGAGTAGCTTTCGCTACATTTAGTAGACGTGTGGCCTAGGGCTAATAAATCGGAGTTATGTGCCAAAAATTGGCACGGGCAGGACTTTAACTTTAACTGACTGAAACTTACCCTAGGCTGATTTCGGCTGTCCTGGCTAAATGGTATCCGCCCTTATAAGGCCAAAATTCGATCACACGTTTCTTGTCACTGCTTCAGTTGATGATTAAAGTTGTGGCGGCTCGAAACAAAAAAGAGAGACAGGTTTTGGCGCGTGTGTTGCTTCGCGATCACTTCTCCTTTCGAAATATTCAGATGATGGTTAAAATTCTGGTGACACTTTGAGAAAATGAATGGTGTTTTCTTTTCGCACTTTGAATGAGCTACCACCCTGCTGTTCCTTTCAGTTGTGCATATACAATGGTAACAATTAAAGGTAACACGATAAAGGAAGAGAGACCGTATTTTGGCGCGTTTTATACCCCGTGTTTCTACCGTTCGCTTGTCAGGTGACGTTTGAACGCCGCACACTTTTGCACACGCGGTTATCTGCTCCGCTGGGTTGCCAATAAGACAGTAGGCCACGCCCACCGCGTATGACGTCACTATATATTGGACCAATAGCAGAAAGACGGTGGTTAAGTACACTTTTTTCGACCACATTTGCCGCGAGACTGTCGAGTAACATTAAAACAGCCTGGATTTAGCTTGAACTTTATTTTTGGTAAAGTAAAAGAGTAACAGACAATAAATTTAATCGGAACTGGTGGTATTTTGTTTTAATCTATAAATAGTCTGTTTCGTCATGTTCGTTTGGGATTAAAATGCAATTGTTATGCTTTTTGCCACAAAAATTTTCTTCATTTATTTTCATTATGTATCACAAACTGTCTCCCCTCCCCCTTATGTCTATATTTTACAAAATAATTACATGAAGTTGCATTACTATCTAATGTGGAGACACTTACGCCCACTATTTTCATAACTACCAGATATACATGTATTCTGTTTGCAGATGCTGCATCTATTCGTCAATGTTGTTTTAGTAGTAATGACTATCATGATGTTTAAAAATAGCTCACATTCAGATCACATTATTCGGGTCTTTGTCATTCAAAGCGAAGCTCAAAGGGTTCGATTGCCAACCACGGCACGTGTTTGGTTCAAGTAATGCATGCTTTTCCCGGTTGCATCAAACCCATGAGTAAGTACTGATACGTCCGATACGCATGTATGCTTACTAGTGAGTTAAAATTGTGCACTACAATACATTATACCCAGTGACAAGGGGTAATTCTAGTCCTGTTTATTCAGCCCTAATAACAACTGTTCTTTTAAGCACTATTTAGATGTTACCCTTTAGTTTACTTTATGGGCTACAATTATATTTATACTTTAATCTCTGAAATAAAATTATAAGTATAATCATCGTGGTACAATGTAAATTGAAACATTATAAATGTATATTTTTACAGTTATTGTACGTTATTGTATACAAATACTATAATTATAAACTATTTAGTATTTATTATATTTTTTTCTTTTTTTGGTTCTTTCTGATAAGTATTTGTATTTATGTTGTTTTGTTATTTTATTTCACTCTCTTAAATTCTAAAGCTTTCTTAGACAACAAAAACAGGAATGCGAAATAAATTTGTAATACCATTATATCTACTGCATCTACAAAACCCGCTAGTAACTCCAATGCTTCGTCCTCGCATTGTTCTTTTCCTCTTAAAAATGTCTACTTGGTAATTTAAATATTTATGATTTAATTTGAAGAACAACACATAACAGTGTACAAACCTATGTAATTAGTCAGCAAATAAAACTTATAGCATTTCACACATCACGCAGTGAACATATATAAAATCACAATAATGCACATTTTACCAAACCTTCGGATTTGTAATTAACCACTGGAAAGTTATAACTGTGTACAAAGTCAGTGCAATGAGTTAGCGAATATCACTTTACATTTTCGCTCATAGCTTGGCCATAATGATCCATTTAACGTGAAATGTTCACACATTACTCAGTATATCAGATCACAACAGTACGCATTTTATCAATCGTTTATCACTTTTTGCACATGTCAACAAGTTACTATATAGATCCCTTTAAGCTACACCAGTGCGCCCTCCCCCTTCCCTTCTCCGGAAAACGTTGCCATACTTAATAATGATGGTGAGGCGGGTGTTCCGTGGGCGAAAATGAGAAGACTTATGCACAGATTAGCAAACATGTTTTTTCCGAGGACAATGTTATAAAACATGGCTATTAAGGGGACAAAACTTTGCCGGATTTATTAACCTCTTGCCTACGGGAACGTGGTGGGCTATGTATTAAGTCTATGGAGATTTCAGAACGTCGTTGGGAACGGGTTGATCATAATGGGAGGGCGGGTGCATGCAGCGTAGGCTAATATGCGAAACCTTTTCCTTATTAGCAAACAATGTTTTCACTTCGAAATCGTTATGAAACATGGCACTAAAAAACAAAACAGTTATATAGGAATACGGCATTAATTTGGTCTGAGGGTTTATCGCTCTGCGTATAATAAAGGTTAGGGTGAGAATTATGTTTAGGTAATCTGAAATTATTTTGTTTCGAGTCACACTGACCCAGACAGTGTGCGACACCCTACGGATCTGTGAATGACCCGGAAAGAGTCGGTACTGATCCCGCATTTCAAGCTTAAAGGGTACCACCACCGAAAAATAATATTCTTATAAATGAAAGGTAACATATTTAGTAGTCCATTCCATCAACAAGTTCAGAAAAATATGTTTCCAGAAAGAAAAAAAATATGATGGGAAAACACATCACCATTCTAAAGCATGCGTTCATGGGTCTGCATGTACGAAGACTACCTTTGACCAGGGCGAACGAATCGTCCGGGATTCTATTGTCTCTTAACGTACACGTCACACGTGAATAGAATTGGCGCACTCAGACGTTTGGCGCATATGGAACCATCAGATAATGATGGTTCCGTAAGTGAGGGTAATTAATTGTATTGTTTATGAATTTCACCACCCTTTGCAAAGTGTTGAGCATCTATTTATTATCTCACAACGATACCAAAACATATAGTTACTTGTTGTTCTTTGCCTGGTGGTCCCCTTTAAGAGTTTGACACGCAAATGCGCATGATATAATAATATAATATGATGTATAAAACTAGGGCAGACAGAGTTCAAATTACTTAAAGGGGTAGTACAGCTTTGGTAAGGCTGAACTTTAGTAACCAAACATAGACAGTAACATTATAAACTAATAGTTATAACTCTACCATGCTCGAAAGGTATACAAAATTACAAACGACTAAGCAAAAAGCCTGTTATCATTCAAAAAGAGCCATAAAAACACAAGAGGGCGCTTTCTAAAAAGGCATTGGTTTCAACCATTTTTCATACAAAATTATGCATGTGATGTTTTATTGAAATCATTATTAAATAGAGAGATCATCAACAACTATTTAAAAAACGCTTTTGAAATTTTTTATGAAAAAGTGTAAGCATTTTTTAATTTTTTTAAAAAAATCATCTAATTATTTGGGCCCCAAATAATTATTAGATCAGATATATTTATTGATATTTCAGCCGTTTCTGGGTCGATTTTGACCAAATAAAGTTTATTCTGCCATTAACATTACATGTTCTCTCAAATTCGACACTCAGTTTTTCATTACCTCACAACAAAATTGTGATGTGCAGCGCCCTCTCTACCAAAACTAAACTACCCCTTTAATACCCATGTTGTTTTTAAACTGAACTTAGTGAAGACATAATATCATTAATGCATTGTTTGTTAATGAAGAAAACCAAAACAATACGTAGAGAGGAGGATGGTGAAACCTTAGGCAAATTAAAGGAAAAACCAAATGCTGACATTTTCTCTTATACAAAATATGTCCTCTTAAGTATCTACGTTTTTGAGGCCACTATCATCTGTTTTGACTGACCACTTGGACGGCCATGTTTTCCAACGATACATTTGAAACATCAGCTGAGCGTGTACTGAAAACAGCGAGTTATGTAACCACTGACATAGCAGTAGACTAAAAAAAAAGCTACGTAACCCGATTTAATTGTTTTTGATTAGCTCTCTATATTCATTATTTTACCAAACAATCATATCATATTAACAAGTGTTGATACAAAATCGTTGAAACGTATAAGTCCGCTCACGTGTTTGAAGTGTGCCCTCTTGCGTCAACGGCTGATTTTTAAATATGACAAAAGCCCTCTAAATTAGCCGTTAAGTTGTCGTTCTACCACCCAAGTATGATTGAATATATATCTTTTATTAGTTTTCAAAGATAAAGTGCAAGTTTGAGTAACAACAATTTAGTTTGACCAGACCGGTACTATCCCCAAGACTATCCCTTTAAATATTCCTTTTTTTTAAAAATCATGGACGGATAAGAAGACATAACAAATGTCACTAATTTACCACGTTTTATAATTATCATGAGGAATACATAGAATGTTACATCAAATATCCCTGTGTATTATCATGAGCTTGATGTAAGAAGACAAATAATGTTAAAGGGATAATACAGTTTGAATTGAAAGGACGCTTCAAGAAATTTTTTTGTGATGTAATGAAAAACAGTTTGTAATATTTTAAAAGGGACATGAAACTTTGTTTGATCAAAATCGGTCCAGAAACAACTGAAATATCTATAAATATATATTATTGGAATAAATATGGGTCCCACATTTATTGGATTATTAAAGAAAATATTCTGAAAGCCTACATATTTTGAAAATATACCAAAGTGGCTTTGAATCTTGTTTTTCTCTATTGAATCATCATTTTAACAAAGAATTACATTCACAATTTTAATTGTTTAAATGGTCGGAACTTTGAGGCGTCGAAAGGGCGCCGTCTTGCTGTGACGGCTGCCTTTTGAATGACAATAGCCTTTTAACATGGCCGTCAAGATGTCATTCTACCATGTTGAATTCTAACTTAGTTTTGAATGGTAATTTTCGTGGCCCTTTAAAGGGACAGGTCCACTTTTACAAAACGTCTGAACAGCTTTCAGTTGACGGATGGGGATCAATGTAACACGCAAAAAAAAAATCAGAGCGAACAGCCCTCTAATTTGGATTCTATTTAAACTCCATTTAAACTATATATCGGTCAATAAAGGAGTTCAACTGGTTTAGCATAATATTACAACAATATAGTACTAATTCTCGTAAAGGTATTGTGAAGCCGACATTTGTTAACGTATGTCACGGAAAAAGATCTCAAAAAGAAAGAATGTATAATTACATGTAGTCAGTTTAAGCGATGTTTGGGTATTTTGCTTGGTAAACGCTCACACATTAGTACTTATGCGCGGATCACGTAGCTAGCGCGGGTCACGTAGGGGTCATGCATACCGATCTGGCACTCCGTGAAATCTATGTACGAACTTACTCACCGGCCGAAAATACGTATGTACCTATTTAACCGACGTCCCTCAGTTTATTCAGTTTTAGGTCTATAACTCCACAAAAAAGAGATTTCAAGCCCTAATTTTTTCAGGCATGCTATTAAATGACATTTCCTTTCATATAAGACAATAACCTCGCAACTTTTGAATTTTGGCTTGCAAAAGTGGATCTCTCCCTTTAATACATACCCTTTAAAAGGCAATGGAAACCCAAGCAAAATGTTGCTTTCACAGTCTTGAAGAGATTAAGAAGTATAATTTCTGAAAGTTAGAGCATAATCGGGTAAGAAACAAGAAAACTACGGCTCTTTGAAGATGTCCATTTATTCCTATGGGGAACTCAAATTGACAACGCACTCTGATAAGTGTGTGGACAACTTCCCATATGTTTTGTACACAAATGTTCCCATTTTTACAGTTTTCTTCATAGTCACATTTTTTCATTCCCCCAACTCATGATATGTTATGTATAAAAGCATTCTACAAAACATATGTTGAACTCGAACGAAGGGTAAACATAAATTTTGAGAAAATTGAATCAAAACTGAAATTTGGTGTACAAAATGTATGGGGAGTTGTCCACAACTTTGCCAGAGTGCGTTGCCAATTTGAGTCACTCGAAGAAATACATGGCTCTTTTCAAAGAGCCATAGTTTTCTTATTTCTTGACCGATTGTGCTCAATTTTTCAGAGACTATTCATTATATTTAGTGTCTTATAGTGCATACAACAATTTGTCTGGATTTCATTGTCCTATTACATTAATACCCAAGTGTTTGCCATGAGCTTGTAGTAATGAAGAGTTGAAGACGTACAATTTTCCATCAAGACACATGTTGCTGTTTTTTCTTGTGAATTTTGAAAGACAGAGAGCACGCAGCTCTCTGAAAGTTAAAGGTGCGCCTGTAAAGTGTCAGATATTGCCCAAAATGACACTTGAGACTTCAATCCTGTACCAAAATCATTGTAAGATATGTCAAAATGATGTGTGAAAGTTTCATTGAAAAGGAACACTGCTTTCCTGGTTAAAAAACGAAAATATGCGTCAGCTTTTACAACGAATTACTGTATGAGGTTTATGACCGTGCATTAACGCTCTTGAGCTGATTAATAGATATCGTCATACTAAAGGGACATTTAAAAAAATCTAACCCTATTTTATTTTTCTCTTACCATAAGCTTAACAACACGGTAGAAGAGCAACGAGGAATCTCCAAGTAATTTTCGTGGAGTTAGACACTTTACAGGCATCCCTTTAAAATCTCTTCTATGGAAGTGTTAAAGGGGTCAAGTAACTTTGTTGACATGTACTATCAACAGACGAAGGTATGATATAAATGTTGTTATGTGATCGGACTCTGTTTCTAAATATTTGAGGTATTTACCTGTCTAATCGACCTGTACAATAGAGACCACCTCCCTAAAGTGGTCACATTTTCTGTCTCTCTTCGGTTGCCACTATCAATAATTATATAGACTTTACTTTTGCACAATGATGGCTTAGCGGTTAGAGTGTCCTCCTCATGCACGGGAGGGCCCGGGTTCGAACCCAGACCGCGTCATACCAAAGACTTTAAAAATGGTACCTTCTGCCTTCTGGCCAGGCGCTCGGCATTTATAGAATGGAGATTAGGGAAAGTTAATCACACGAGTTACCAGAGGACTGGCCCCCTTCTGTAACTTTCACCACATATAGTAGACATGTGGCCTTAGGCTAATGAATCGGAGATAGGCGCCGCCTTATGTGCCAAAATTGGCACGGGAAGGACTTTAACTTACTTTTGCACAATACAACCTCGGATGCTGTTTTCTGCGAAAGTTTGATTAGAAGGGCGATTTTCTAGGTCGAATGAAAGATTTGGGGAAAATTGAAAATAATATCGTACCGCCAACGTCGTTTTGCTCGTAAGACTATACGCCGCCATATGTGCACACAATATCTAATATAAGTTATACATATAAAAAGACCGGCAATCATAGTAATGATAAATTATTTCTTGATTCGAAATGTGATATGGCTTATGAAGGCCACACGTGTAAATAGTAATCGTTTTTCTGTACCGGTTCTTTGCTAGCCATTTGACAAGGCCTCTCGTCTGAGCTGAGTAATAAATGCATGGTATAGTATGCACGCGTTCAGTCTTGCTAAAAGGCTAGTTCTTTGCCTTTATTCAATTAATCAACCTTTGAAAAAAGTTATCAGGAGAAAAATGAAATTAATATTATGACTCACTAACAGGTGCATTGTTATTTTTGTTCCAATTTATTTCACCATCTGTCTGGAATCGACTTTGAAGGGCAATTTCACCCCTGAACTAACTTTAACAAAAATACAAATAAACTGATAGTTATCCATACTACCTTGCTTAAATGTTAGACACACATCATCTTAATGACTAATTTCTGAACAGATTTTGTTCAGGCAATCGTTGTTTTGTTTACAAAAGTATGTGTTTGTGCCTTTCCTGACACGTAGCTTTTCTCTGCCTCGCAAACAGATTTAATATCGTTTGAAGTGCCTTCTTAACCATTATCATACTATCAGTATATTAGAATCAACAGAGCCATCATCAAGACAATTGAGTGAAATTGCCGATGAGCTTCGTGACATTTCGCAATGGCATTGCTTCTTAATCGTCCAGTCAACTTGTCATGCTAGCGGTACGGGCGTACTCAGAATCTCGAAGGCTGCGCGCATGCGCATTGCTAGTGTTGTGGCGTACGTGATAACCTCACGAATCGCGAGATTTCACGTGACTATGACAAGCCCTTCTTTGATGCGGAATTGTTGGTAATACCGGTAGTGAAGATGGCAGAATGGTGAGGTAAGTTGAAGTACAATTTTCGCTCTTTATTTTGACATATAACTTGCTTATTTTTTGTGAAATTTAGACAATTTACGACCTTATGAATGTCCGTTGCAATGTACATTAATTTTGATCTTCTTTTTGCAGGCTTTTTGCAAGCTGTTGTTCCTTTTTGGAACTAGACCCGATTAAATATCCGATCTAATTTTCTCTCGAATGGTTATGAAGTTCCAACAATGAGCGTCAAAAATGATATCAAAATCGATTCGAGGCACACATTATCAGATGGTATTTGAAGGACCGTAAAATGAGATAAATTTCGATTTATGACGAAAGAGACTGTCGTTCTCCGAAAATCGCGTAACCTGATTGGTTGGTTACGGAATCATGACAGGTCAGGCAAACTTTCATGACTCCATAACCGACTGCTCCGAGGATCGCTCAAACGAAAGTTTGCGTGACATTTCATAATTCCGTAACCAACCAATCAGGGTTACGCGATTTTCGGAGAACGCATAATACATTGTATTTCCAATTTTGGCGAACTTGTAAGTGTACTAGATGGTTTAAATTGTGGAACCTGACTCGATTAAAATTCAAAATAATCTGGAAATGCCCGAAAAGGGAAGAACACATAATACTCTTTATGGTGATATAAAAATATCAAGGAGGCAATTGGATTTGAATGAATGAATTAATAACTGTATTACCAATATGTTCAAAGATAACAAGATAACAATCATACATGAATATAAGAAATGTTAACAGACAAACAAATTGGTAAAAGGACCCTACATAAATAGCAACTATTGCTAGTGGGGCGTAGGACGCTCTGTACATGAATATGGTATACGTTATGCTTGCATTTGAATAAGGCAGGAAACTATGATTAAATACACATACTATAAAGTGGACATTCACCCACTAATAACAACTAAACTATAAGATTATATAAAACATGTAAAAATCTTTTCAAGAGAATAACAAATGTTATATGTTTGGTAGCAATTCACAAAATACTATAAGACATATTGACTTAATAAATACTTGTTTACGAATAAACGAATAATATAATAATACAAGGACTCGTTTCGGAACAAAGTGTCATAGTCTATACAAAATTCCAACTTTCCTACGAAGTACAGCGCATACATTATGTATATGTTCATTCCAAATCAAATGCCTATCAATATATATTCCAACAAAAGGAGATACTTGTACTTCTTTCGATAACTCATTCTTAATTTTTACAACTCCAACAATACGACACTCATTTCTCTTTGGCTTAATAATCATAAAATTAGTTTTCTTCATATTAATAGTAATCTTATTCGCATCACACCACTGATCAATGTGTTTTAGGTTAATATCAGTTATTTCCAATAAATTAATATCTGTTTGATTTAAGAGTATATCATGATTTATTGTATCAAATGCTTTAGCAAAATCAACAAAGACACCTACAGTAACTCGACCTTCATCTTGAAACTGAATTAACTGATTTATTAAACTAATCAACGATAACTTTGTACTATATGCTTTTCCCTGAATCCGTACTGATGTTTATACAATAAATCATATTTTCCCAAAAAATATACCTATACGAATATTCACTAACTTCTCAAAAACTTTACTTAAAATAGGTAAGACTGATATAGGCCTATAATTACCTGGATCAATTCTTGTACCTTTCTTATACACCGGACTGACTCTGGCTATCTTCATAGAACGTGGGAAGACACCCAGTTGAATTGACATATTAAAAATATATCAGAGTTGTTGTGACACATAATACACACCTTCTTTCAATAGATTAACAGGAATATTATCACTACCCCATGACTTTTTCATATCGCAATTCAAAATTACTTTTTCCACCTCAGCATGAGTAATTACTTAGTGACCAATAAAAGGAATTTATAAGAGGTTCTCCTAAGTAATCCTTATAACTATATGTTCACATTGCAACTCATTAATCTTTTCTGCCAACCGTGGCTCAACCCGACACAAAGAAATCATTAAAAATATCAACTATTTCCTGGAGCTCTTTATAATCCTGAAGTGTGCCATCTACTTTAAGGTGCAATTTATCAACAACTTTCCTAGTCTGATCCTGTTTACCAAGCAATTCATTAACGGGTTTCCATGTTTTACCCGAATTACCTCATACTTTTTATTAGATCGCTTTTGCGAGCATTTTAAAACAAGTACAATAAACAAATTTTTGATGATTTTGAATCGATTATTTAGCTAATTTGTTCATGTAATATACTAATGTCATCACACGAATATGACAATGTATAGTATTTTCTTTAAAATAAGACCCCAACCTCTAATATTGATCAAAGATAGTCAAGATATCGGCGACAGAAGTGAGTTCAGTAATATGCAAAATGTGCGCACCGTGTGGTGTTCATGAATATGAGTACCAGGAAGATGCCCCACGCAAGTTGCTCTTTGACTGCGTCACCATCTTCGAGATGATTACTGGGTGATGTTACTTTACGAGGAATAGTTTGTGGGCGTTTTGTTTGATTGATTTCAATGTTGAGTGATTTTCCCTGATAATATGCATAATTTTGAAAAATATTTGCATAGACTTTGCATAATATATGCATAGACTTTGCATAATATATGCATAATACTTGCATAATATCGATTTTATTTCCATAACATTAGCAAACTAAACTTGATATTGACATAATGTTAGCACGTGGGTTATACATACAATGCGCTGTCCCAATTAGCGGTACGTGCATTGTGTTACGCGGCCCACGCCATCTGGATCCATTATGCATTTAAAACACACTCGCTCAGTGATATTCTAATAGCCTATTTCAAATAACAACAATACATATTTAGTTGCAAAGTAGGGTTAAATTAGTAGGCAAAAAATGCTTACCCAGAATAAACCAAAGATAGGGACTAAGAAAACCTTGTGTTACTAACATAGCCCTAGCCAGAAGGGGGGGGGGGGGGGGGGGGGGGCTCCTAAACCCGAGACACCCCCCCCCCCCCCCCACCCTCCTGAGGCTGGGCAATTAGCAATTAATGTGTGTGTGTGTGTGTGTGTGTGTGTATCTATATGTTTGTTGTTGTTTTCTTTGCTTGTTAGACGGTAGTTGTTTTGTTGTGTTTTTTTTTTTTGGGGGGGGGGGGGTTCAATAGCTAAAATCCAAACGCTTCAGGGGGCTCCGCCCCCCGGACCCCACCCGAAGCGGCTCGCTCGCGCGCTCGCAGATTGGTGCCCTCTTGCAGAATTATAAAATAAAACCCGCCCCGGGTTCGAACCTCGGCTGCGTCTCTCGGATGGTGACGATAAAGGGCGGTCCCAGACTTATTCAAAGTTGATTGAACGCGTCTGCAAACACCAAATAACCAATTACAAACCAAAACCTGAAAAGGAACTAAGCTTGTGTGGTTTTATAATACAGTCAAACTTGTCTAATAGTGGCCACCTGTCTATAGCAGCCAACCTGCCTATAGTGTCCAGAAAAAGTAATCCCCTGCAGAGAAAAACACGGTTATGGAACATGTCTATAGAGGTCACCTGTCTACAGTGGCCACTATTCTCGACACCCTTGGGTGGTCACTATACACAGGTTTGACTGTAAAAATATGGGTCCCGGTAAAGGGCGAGATCTGTGATTCACCAAAATGATGTACATCAAAACGTTATTCCTCATACAATTTGGTGTAATCATTGATGATTTCGATTGCAAGGATCCCCCATGTGGGAGCTGCAAATAATGTCAAAAACACAAAACATTGCATCGTTTATTTTTAAGTTAATTTTCACCCTGTCCACCCGACCCGGGGGCGGGGGCTCTACTAATAACGATATACGCATCAGATGATAACCATGTTAAAGGGATCTAGTAACTTTGTTGACATGTGCAGAAAAGGGATAAATGGTCGGTAAAATGTGAACTTTTGTGATCCGATATGTCCACAAAATGATGTGAGAAAATTTCACGTTAAATGGATGGTATATGGCCGAGTAATGAGCGAAAATGCAAAGTGATATTCCCTAACTCATCGCACTGACGTTGTACACGTTTATGACTATCTATAGTTTATTATCCGAACGCTTCAATCGTAAATATCTTCTTTTTTTTTACGAAAGGGAAATTTGAAAGAAAACCTGTCCCATGCTTTAATTGATGAGGCGAATACAAAAAGGTATGAGAGAACCACTATAGTTCCGGTCAGTTTTGTGGATTTGGACAATGTTACTAGAAAAAAAAACAATTACGGAAAATCATAAGAACAATTTCGATCATAAATTTTTAAACTCTGGTGGGGAACTTGGTGGGCAATGAGTGATCGAAAATATCCACCCCAGAGTGGACGCCTCTACACTTTTTGTAAGAGGCGAATCATATCTGTTGAATTTCATCATCATCATGATTTCTGGTGAAGACCATTTTTTGGAATGAATCGCGGCAAACATAATTATATCGATGTCTTTTAAACTCTGGATATAGAATCTGCGCCAGGCTATTGGTCGTAATCATATTTATATTACGTTGTCTCGACAATAATTTCCTTTATCTATCAATGTTCTTTTGATCTGATACGTTCTGTATTACATTTCATTTTGGAAGAAGGGTCACGCGTCATATTTGGGGGACTATAAATAGAAACGAAAAATTATGGATGCGAAATACCATTCATTAACCTAACTAAAGGCAAAATGAAGAGGTCCTCGTTATACGTATCATAATACATACTAGAATGTCTACTTCAAAGTACAGGGACTTCGTTTACAATAATCAGAAACAATTTTTTCGCAAAAATGGTCGGGAATATTTTCCCCAACAAATTTTTTGTTAAAATGGAAAGTATGGCGGTACTCGTGCCCAATAATAATAATAATACAAATACACTGTGAAAATATCGAAGTGACATGGATGAACACGACGTGTACATAAATATGTGTGTTTGTGTGCGAGTGTCATGGATTTTCACACCTGTATAATTAGCTATGCATGTTTCTTGATTGTGCATGTCTGATTAAAAACAGAATTACCACTCTGTCGAAAAATCGGTTATTTTATATTCGATGTTCACGAATTGAATCAAATTACTTTTAAACCGATTAAATAAAAGTATACATTGCCAACAAAACGTTGCCAGCAGGAAATAGCAAAACATTGATAAAGCTATTCGTCCTTGTAAGAAAATGTCCGGTTTTTCAGACTTGCAGGTTCTATTTTTGTTTTTACCATGCTAATAGTAATACAGAATTGGTATGATAGATTCGTAAACGAATCGGTTACGTCATAAACATTAAATTGTCATGTCTTAAAGTGATCTAGTAACTATGTTAACATAACGCAACAAACTGACAAAGGGTTGATAAAATGCGTATTTGCTGTGATATGATATGTCCACAGAGTGATGTGTGAAAATTCCATGTTAAATGGGTATCATATGGCCGATTAATGAGCGAAAATGCATAATGATATTTGCTTACTCGTGTGCACAGTTGAAACGATCTCGGGGATTGTGGGAACATTCAATCAGTAATACCTCGATAGCAAATTTAATAATTATTTAAAAGAGGCTGGATTCATACTTATATTAGTACAAGAATAAAATGACCAGGCATGGAATAACCACTAGAGATGTAAGGGATTTTAGTCGATTCTGACTAAGTTACTAGATCCCTTTAAAGACCTTCCAAACCGACTGAATCAATGTAGGACAGCTACGGGAACATAACATTTCTATGAAATGGCTTAAACATTATTCGGTCTATATCGTCCTGAAAAAGGATAGAATTTATCTTTAGTTGTCAGTTTTGTTTCTTTATTTAGAATATAATTACAAAATCCCAATGTACAATACTTCGAAACCATTCGTTAATGTTCTACTTTATTCAATGTACTAGTAATACATGGACATAGTATTAGCACAAAATGGTTCACGAAATGTTCAGGTGATTAAGTTAGTTTTCCTGGAAATACAAAAATATATATTTTTTAAGTTCAGCGCCTCGATTGTGATGAAAACCGAATGACAAACCTGCCAATATAATATTGGAAATGTTATATTCATTGTCATAAATGTACCCCAAATACTTTTAAAACGATTGCATACAATCATACTTACATTGGTCTACATGAATTTCCACGAATTTGACTTTGATTGATTGATTAAACTATTTGTCCTATAACTATAAAAATGAAAATCGATCTCAATATTCTTTTTGGACTGTAATAAAAACGTGAAAAACAAAAAATCAAGTGCGTCATGTTTCATTTCCATGAAAGGTTGGCATCGTGGAATATTAATTGTCTTTTTGGCACGTATTTCAAGAGCTAACAAATGAGTTACAGTTCTTCGGATACGTAATTATGATGCGCGGTGCCATATTACGAACGCCTTAGGCACGGTGCGGAATACTGGCTCAGTGTTATGCAGTGCGCACAACTACTGTATACGCCATATATTTCGCCGCGCATGGGCGTCGATCTGTAATTGATACCCATTCATCGGGGGGGGGGGGGGGGGAATGATCTATTCATTCTTCCCCCCCCCCCCCTGATGAATAGGTATTACGTAAGTATCGACGCCCAGATTTTCGCGTACATACATTTTCGCGAATCGGGACTTTACGACAATTTTAAATTTGCGTTCGGCTATTACTAACACGCATTCATGACTGTCTTGAGAGAAATGCTAGTGCAGTAAGCCAGTAAAGCTTTGCATGTGGTGTCATTTGGTGTCAATATTTTAGCGTGTTGTTAATTTCGCGATTCACTGCGAGCGATTCGCGAAATTCGCGAAATTAAAACCTCGCAAAATATATGGCGTATACATCATCGATATACACACTGGATATAGCACGCTGTACACTGCCGAATGCGCGACGTTGAAGCCGCCGCAAATATCTAAAAGTACACCCAATACAAAAGGTGCTCTATTCATTCGCGTAAATCGATTTACGCAAGTGAATTGAGCACTTTTGTATTGGATGTACTTTTTACACTGTCGCTGCCTTCATGAAGAGGGCGCTGTTGCTATATCCAGTATTTTTATATCGATGGTATACATAGTCTTATTCAAAATGGCGACCAGCGGCGGTCCGTGGTGAATCATCCCCACGCATGACAATCTTTAAAGGGGTCCTGTAACTTGGTTAACATTGTTGACTTGATGAATGGTTGATAAAATGTGTATTTGTGTGATCTGATTATGTCCACTATAATTGGTAGTGTGTGAAAACTTTCCAGTGGATAGTTAAAAATCCGGACACTTCAATCGTAAATATGTTTTTTTAACGAAAGGGGAATTTGAAGAGAAAAAACGAAACCTATTCCACGCTTCTATTAGTAATACGAATATAACAGGGTATGAGAGAACCACTAGAGTTCTTAGAAAGTTTTGTGGAATTGGACAATGTTGCTAGATACCTTTAACAAGTGAAATAGTTTTGTATAAACCTATATACGTATGTCACGCATATCCGCAATTCGTATAGCATGCTCAAATGCAGAATGGATGACATATATATGACGTTCACCTTTCCCTTTCGTTCGTTTTGTCCTTTTTATTTTGCTTCTTTCACTCATGTTACTATTGTTCTTTCTTCTTTCCCTCATATTCTTTCTCCTGAATTTGTCTCCAGGACCCCAAGTACTCTCGATGCCTAAACGGGATCGCGACCATGCAGAGTTGAAACTGATTCAATTAGTCGTAAGTGAATCTCATGTTCTTGGTAACCGGAGCTTCCCCTCGCCACTTCTCCTCATATTCGCCCTCTTGTGCAGCGTAGCAGCGTCTTTCTCCAAATGGAGTCTTATTATCAATTCGTTTGCGTTATCTTCTCCTTTTTTTAATTCTCTAACCCCTTGACCACGGGAACCGAGTGGGTTGTGTACAAAGTCTATGGGGATTTCAGAATCTTGTAGTGAACAGGGATAGTATACGTCGTCATTTTAATCTGATTAAATAATCTTAACAAAATAACATTGTTGAATTGGTACGTTTCAGGGTAGCTATATCAAATAAACATGTTTCAATTATGTTCATAAGTATGTTCCATCCCAGTTTCTTTCCCCAAATGGAGGGAGTCATATAATTATCAATTCTTTTGTGCTATATTTTCTTTTATATTCATTACTTAAAAGAGGAGTCTTTGCTTGTATAAAACATAGTCAAATATATAATGTTGAATGGGTTTGTTTTTATTTAGTCTGTTCAACAAGGTTTAACTGAACTTCTAAGTTGGCCCCACATTCTCAATTGATTTAATTTGCTATTTAATTCTGTTAGACATTTATTTTGTATAACTTATTATAATAGCCGATGTATTGTTTGTGTTTATAATGTTTTTATGAAGAATGTGAATAAACTGACTGAATGAAATGAAATGAAAATGCAAAGTGATATTTGATTAGTCATTGCCATGATTGCACTAAGGCCCAGCGCAGACAGAGCCGACTCGACCCGATCCGACTGGTTTTCAGCCTGATTAACTCAGTATGCGCTTCCCCAGGACTCCGGTTTTTCCAGTCAAGTGCCAGTCGGAGGTCATTCGAGGCCGATTCAACATGTTGGATTGGCTCCGACTGAGCGAAACTGACTCTAGCCTGACTGAAAACCAGTCGGATCGGGTCGAGTCGGCTCTGTCTGCGCCGGGCTTAACTTGTTACACATTTGCAAATCTCTCAAGGAGATTTTCAATAGCTGTATAACGAGAGGGAAATTCGGAAAACCAAACCTTTTCCATGCTTTTTGTGGTTAAATACGAATAAACGATGTACATTATGTAAGAACCACTAGAGTTCTGAGTAAAGCCTGGCACAGACAGAGCCGACTCGACTGAAAGCCACAGTCGGTCCGATTCAACATGTTGAATCGGGCCCGATTGGCTTCCGACTGGCAAAATATGAGTCGTGAGCCAACGCATAAAGAGCTCATCGGACTGAAAACCAGTCGGATCGGGTCGAGTCGGCTCTGTCTGCGCCGTGCTTTAGTTGTGTGGATTTTGATAATGTTACGACATCAACTTCTGTGTAATAATGACTGATCATTGAGATAAACTCACTCAAAATTACTGATGCGCCTTTTGTGTTTATACTGTGTGTACATTCCAATGTATCTGTACATAATGTTTTTGTACTCCCGCCTTCATCTAACCATTTTGTATAATTTCTTTTCCGTTCTTTCCATTGAATTGAAGTCACACAGACGGATATTATTAAAATGTTATCCTAGCAATAATAAGCAAATAATTACCGTTGGTGAAGGTGATTGGACAAACTAGGGAAACTTTCACTTCCGAGGCGATCTGGATGTATTAGTTATCTTTCAGAAGCGAAGCTGAGGAAAGATAGCGTAGGCTATACATTCAGATCGCCGTGGAAGTGATAGTTTGCCATCGCCTGAAACCAAAAGGTGAGTATTTGCTTTATATTCCACATTGGAAACATTTCACTGGTAGGCCTACTGGTAGGGTCTACGAGAAAGACAAACTAACTGTTTGTTTTTTAATGTTAGGCCTAGTTCTAACAGTTACCGGACTTTGATCTACTTACCAACAATGCTATTCCAAACTCCATGAAAATTCCATAGGCTAGCACTAAAATGAAAGTGAACTCCAACTCCAAGTCAGAAAACTCCAATTGAAACTTTGTGAACTCCAAGAAAATTGTAAGTAATGATGATGAAACACTAAACAGTTCAAAAGTCAACGTTCTAAACGCGCAAATAGAGTCATGGCAAACGGTGTACGATGCATGGTACGTATGCGCAACGACATTACATTTGTAATTCGCGCCACACATCACCCCACGGTTGCATATTGCTGTGGAGTGTGTGGCTATTCAAATCCCGTACTAAATGCAGCAGACCTACCGCACCCGATACCGTACGGTATAGGTCTGCTGCATTTAGTACGGAATTTTGATAGCCACACACTCCACGGTCAATTCAATGCAACCGCGGGGTGAAGATAGTACGTTACCAAATATCTAGTGAGTGCAACGCACTTTCACCCAAGATATCTACACAGTGTAATGAAATGTTCTATACCCATCAATGATCATGATGATGGGCGAAACTATGTTTCATCACGTGATTAACTTTTGACCAATCGTAGAGCAAGATTCTTAGTGGAATATAATAGCAATTATTCCTAGAGGACCATACACTATTATTTGCCCGTATTTATGGACATGTATGGTCATTGACTGTGACAATTATCAATAAATCTCACAGCGTGTATTTACCCTTCTGTTATTGTGTATAAACTATTAAATATTATTGTGTTTGTTTCAGTATTAAAGATGATCATACTTGGAGATGCTACACCGCGTGTCGCCATTTTGAATTAGGCTATTTTGGGCGCCGTAACACCGAGCCAGCGTGTATTCCGCACCGTGCACAAGGCGTTCGCAAGATGGCACCGCGCGTCTGATTAACTCGAATCTGAACTACAGTACCTTTAAAAGAATCTTGCTGGCATGTGTAAAAAGTGATGAATGGTTGATAAAAAGGGTAGTTTTATGATCTGATATGTCCTTATATGTCCTATATGTATATTGCGTGAAAATGTCACATTAAATGGATTGGATGTAATATATGGCCAAGCATGTTCGCAGACCCATAGCCCTGACTTTGTACACAGATATGACTATCCAGTGGATAGTACAAATCCGAACACACGTTTTAATCGTATATAAATACCTTTTCTGACGAAAGGGGGGGGGGGGGGGGGGGGGGGGGACCTGTTCCATGCTTATATTGGTTATACGAATGCAGGCAAGCTATGAGAGAACCACTATATTTTTAATGAAGTTTGTAAATTTTGATAAGGTTTAACTAGTACTATATAGATCCATTTAATGTAAAAGGAATATTAAATCGTGATTAGTTGCGTTTAGGTAGGCTTGTCAAGCCCCGTCATTGATCGGCAATATATGCTATATTTCAGGCTAATGTTTGAATCGAAAATGTTGTTTTGTATGACTTATCCATTTAATTGTTAGCACTCAGCACATTTTTGCTTTATACATATAAATAAAACAAAATTTGTATACAATTATGCATTATTTTGAACCGCGGGAAATAAACCAAACCAGAACGTCAATGACGTAGCGCTCATCCGGCATCTCGCAACATCAATATCGCAAATTTCATGTGGTACACTTTTCAATTGGTCAAAAAATAAAAATTTGATGCCCTGGAAGGGACATAAATTTTTTTTTTTTTAAATTAGAGAGAAAAAAATATAAATTTGACGCCCCGGAAGGGACATGGGAAAAAAAAAATAATAATAATACAAAAAAGTTATAGCTGATTGCACCGCTGGGTCCCTTCCAGGGCTCCATAAAAAAAAAAAAATGATAAAGAAAAAAAATGTAAAAAAAAGTAATAATTAACAAATTATACAATTCTGTGTAGAAGTTTTGAAGCCTCCTACCTATCAGATAAAACAAAAAGAATAAACAATTGGTTGAAAAATGAAGGAGAAGAAGCAGTTTATGTGATTTGAAATAAATTTGCATAATTAATGAATTTTGAAATTGTGTGTACAAATTTTCAGATAAAGCACACAGAATCGAAATCAGTCAAGAAATGAGGGAGAACATTTTTTTAATTTTATTAATCTGCATAAATTACAATAATTAACATATGGAGCAAAATTTCTACATTCTGTGTAGAAGTTTGGCATACCAAACTTAGTTCTACCAGATAAAGCAAACCAAAAATCAGTTGACAAATGAAGAGGGATTTTTTGTGATTTTGAATAAATGTGCATAAATTTGTTGCATAAATTTGCATAATTAATGAATTTTGGAATTCTGTGTACAAATTTTGAAGCCCCCAATTAGCTCTATGAGATAAAGTAAACCAAATCAAAATGGGTTGAGAAATGAAGTTCTAAGCATTTTTTTTGGAATAAATTTGCATAAATTAGCATAATTAATGAATTTCAAAATTTTGTGCACAAGTTTTGAAGCCCCCAGCTAGCCCTATCAGACAAAACAAACAGAATGAAAATCGGTAAACAAATGAGGAAGAAGCAGCAATTTTTAAATTATTTTTGGAATAAATTTGCATAAATTACCATAATTAATCAATGGAGCAAAATCTCAAAATTCTGTGTAGAAGTTTAGTGTACCAAATTTAGCTCTACCAGATAAAGCAAACCAAATCAAAATCGGTCGAGAAATGGAGAAGAAGTATTTTTTGTGATTTCGAATAAATTTGCATAAATTACCATAGATAATGAATTTCATGATTCTGTGTAGAAGTTTTAAATCCCCCTCCTAGCCCTATCTTATGAAACCTAGCCCTATTAGATAAACAGTCAAGAAATGAGGGAGAAGAAGCAATTTTTGTTATTTTTGGAATAAATTTGCATAAATTACCATAATTAATTAATGGAGAAAAATTTCAAAATGTTTTGTAGAAGTTTAGTGTACCAAAGTTAGCTCTACCAGATAAAGCAAACCAAATCAAAATCGGTCTAGAAATGAAGGAGAAGAAGCATTTTTTGTGATTTCGAATAAATTTGCATAAATTACCATAGATAATGAATTTCACGATTCTGTGTAGAAGTTTTAAATCCCCCTCCTAGCCCTATCTTATGAAACAATCAGAATCAAAATCGGTTGAAAAATAACGAAGAAGAAGCATTTTGAAAACTGTGCACGGACGGATCGAAGGACGGAAGGACGGACGGACGACGGACGCCACACCATGGCATAAGCTCATCGGGCCCTTCGGGCCGGATGAGCTAAAAATGTGTTTGCTTATCTGTGATAAGAATTTCCCTTTACTGATAAACTTGAACTTGAATGGTTGAGTTCAACCTTGGGGCTGGTTCAGCACCTGATAAGAGTCCAATGATGTGTAAGCCACGGGCGTCGATCTGTCATTGATACCCATTGATCAGGGGGGGATGATCCATTCATCCATCCCCCCCTGATGAATGGGTATTACGTAAGTATTGACGCCCATGGACTGTAAGCTAGTAATTAGCTAGCAAAGAAAAATTAAATTAGACAAACTCCTTTTGAGAAGTACCTGTTTCTTTGTAATGGAAGATGGCGCTGTTGAAATTCAATGCTCGAATCACTTCAAATGATCAACAATTTGTGACACATTTCATGATAACGTTGCACATAAATTACACAAAATATGCTGAATAATTCTTATAATGATACAGTTTGTGAAAGGACTGGCCTTGACTAGCAGTCTTCGCTATAGCTGGTTCCTTTTTTTTTTACCAACTATATTATGTCAATTGTGACCATTCTGCGATTTGTATAATTATCTTTGCCAACTCTATACCGGTATATATTTATTAAAAATCTACGGTAGCCCGGAACGGGGACTAGTCGGCTCGCCCCCCTTCCGGTCGCCCCCGTTACATACTCGCCTCCTATACAAGGTCGCCTCCTTACAAAGTCGCCCCCTAATTGTCAGGACGAGTCGCCTCCTATACAAAGTCGCCT